>OY720348.1:69875018-70049974 GCA_963082975.1 Labia minor
AAATTTAGTATTAAAATAAACAAAAATTACATATTGGGAAGCTGGTATCAGAAACCGAAATCAGAAAAAAATCATTCGTATACGTGCAGATACCGATAATTGTTTTGTCACGTTGAAAATATACTTTTTATCTGTTTCGATTAACAAATCGGACCCTCCTATTTATATTTGATCACGTTCCATTAGAGAATTATCGTCTATAATTGTCTCACTCAACAACTGTATTATGATTCATTTCAAATTATTTCTCACATCATTTTCCCGAAAATAACTGTTTGTCCCAACTGAAAATAAATCTAAAAGCTGTCAAAAAGTCAATTGAATGATTTTTCGATACCGCCCATTTTTCCAAGTTGTATTAAATACATCTAACGTTAAAATTCACTTTTTATATTGAATTGTATAATATTTTTTAATTAAAATTTCAGTTAATTAAATCTATCCTTTTAATAAACATAATATATAATATAAATACTACAATATTTAAATAATTACAATAATATATTCTGAAATCTACTTTTAAATCTTAGATTAGAGAGAAATGACAGAAAAGAAATTATTTTGCTATCGTCAGTGGGATTTATATTTTCGTTGCCAACTCCATTACTGTTATAGAAGTACTGTATATATACATATCTTATTAAAATTATAAAAAATTTCTGACTTTTGTACATCCTACGAAATGACTATCAAGTTGGTTATATTTATTAAGTCTTCTATGATCAGTAGAACGGGTCCTATTAACCTTTACCTTGATTTTCTTAAATCGGAGGCGCTACTTTTTATCAAGTATTTGATCCCGGAGGCTGGGTTGACTCCGTCCCATAGACCCCAGCTAAAGAAAATCCCTTGCCTTGAACCCGAGATCACGAGAATGTGAGTCAACGCTGTTGGCTCCCACCCTGTGGCACCTTCAATTACTAAAATTATACAATATATATATATAAGATATAAAATATTTAGAATATAAAAATTTAAAATATTATCAGTTAGTAAATTAAAATTAAATAAAGTCATATTAATCAATAATTGTTTAATAAATATAATAAAAATTAACAATTTCAGGTAAAATAAAAATTTTAATTTCATTTAATTGAAAATTTATTATAGTTATTTGTAATTTTAAACATCAAAATTTCTATTCAACAATTATCCAATTATCACGAATCCTTATATTATATATTGATATAAATTAACTAGAATGGTGTATCAGTGAAAAGTGTTCTACCATTTTTTTTTTATTGCAAGCCACCATTCGAAAAATTATTTAAAGCAAAGGTCTATTTGAGCTTAAGAAAAGCTATAAAGTTTGGGCGACTTGGTTAGATGCAGTAACCCCCCAGGGTGAATCCAAGCCAGGCGTCTAAATGCTCTTGGATTACTCCATCCACAGCACCTGAGTCCTAAAAATAATACTTTATATAAAAAAAAAACTTTTTTAAAAAACCACGTTTTTAACGCACTAAAAAGAAGAAAATAATTTTTCTGAAACCCCATAGGTACTGACATTACAAACAAGAGATATGATTTGAAGAAAATTTTCTATAACGTAAAACGTGGGGCGCAAATAATAATAAATTTTTTAAATGCAATATAATTTCTTTGATTAATTTATTTCAATATCCATGGATTTATATTTTAAGTTTTATATTTTTTACCAGACTTTTTGTAAAAGGGAATATTATTAGTAATCCAACAGAATACTTTTATTAATGTAAATTTTTTTTGGAAAATTAATTCCTTAATATTAAATAAACATCTTCAATTTACACTTTAGAAATTTTATTAACATAAATATTAAATATTTGCTAGAAGTTTTGCAGTAGCAAAATTTAGTTTTAGATTTCTTCAAGTTAAATTTCTTATATTATTTACCAGAATATTGTTAGGATGTCATTTTTTATCAGAATTTTTTAAAAGTGAATATTATTAGTAATCTAAAGGTAATCTTTTCATAAATTAAATTTACCTCTTTTAAAAATTTCGATAAGTTATAAGCTTTACTTTTTGAAGCTAATTAAAATATGAATTCATTTATCCTATTAATTTGTACCTAATAACATTTATTTATAAATTTTTATACGATACAGAATATTTTAGCCATAGTTGCGCCCCACGTTTTACGTTATAGAAAATTTTCTTCAAATCATATCTCTTGTTTGTAATGTCAGTACCTATGGGGTTTCAGAAAAATTATTTTCTTCTTTTTAGTGCGTTAAAAACGTGGTTTTTTAAAAAAGTTTTTTTTTTATATAAAGTATTATTTTCTACTTTTTAGTCTTCATATATTGCAATCGATTTCACTTGACCTATACTACTTTTAAGTTTTTTGATTGACTTTAATAGTCATGAAATACTATTATCCTGAAAGTAATAAATTTAAATTGAATTATAAAGAGAAATTTTTAAATTTGTCATATTTTAATTCTTTATTGCCTAAAACTCATAAATTTAAATTTTGTTTTCTAAATTACAGTACAAAACATTAATATACCTTCTTTCAAATTTATTTACATTTTAAATATTATACATATTATATTATTCTTTTAACGGGTTTTTAACGGTTTTTTTCAAATTTAAATATTTACACTTTTTGTTTTGATTTTCCCATACAAAATTATATTCATTAATTATGCTCTAATTAAACACTTGCAAGCTACGAATGTGTTATTTTATTGTATTGTCATCCAGAATACATAACTCTGAAAAGTTTCAGAGCGATTGGATGACTGGAAGTGGTCGAAATTTCGATTGCAAGATTTGACCCGAACAGATAAATAAACAAACAAACAAACAAGAAAGCAAGCTAAGAAAAACGTGGTAAAATACACTCAGTTAGCAAGAGTGCTAATGATGACTTGGTGAGATGCAGAGAGCAAATGATAGCTGAAGGAAATTGAGGGTGGCGTTTAAGTCGAAAAAAGGTGTGTCGAAACAGGCAACCAATCAGAAGACCCGTTAAGTAAAAATAAGAAGAGGGGAGTTTGAACCTTTTTTCTACCTCCCTATTATATTTTTTCAATATTTTGATTTTATTAATTTTTTATCTCTCTTTGTAAAGACGAAATTATAACTTTAAAATGATTTTAAATGTAATCAATCAAAAGTCAGAAATTATAATTTAAAAAAATCAAAATTCTTCATAAAAAAAAATGGCTTTTTATTTTTTCTAATACATTTACCGTGTATATAATATATAGAGATTCTTTATTTCATTAGATTGAATATTATTTATTAGTAATTCATTTAATAAATATCTAATCGTTATTTGAAATTTATTTAATTATTATTTTAGAATTTATGATGCTTAATCCAAATTTAATTCGCAGCATGGAACATACGATCAGGACTGTCATTTAGTTGGAGGGGAGCGACCTGAACATTTTTTCAAACTTCTTATTTAAACGGATTTTAATATTTTGATTATTATTATTAATTAATGTATTATATTTGCATCCCGCCTCGTTTTTGTATTAGATATTGTATCAATATTTTTTATATTTAAAATATTTTAAAATTTTTTAATTAATTTCGAAAGAAAATTAAAAATATATTTATACAATTTTTGCTAGTATAATAAAATAAGATCTAATGAAATATATTTATTTTTATCGTCAATTCACAATGTGTCATTTATTATATTATTAATTTGTGAAATGATTACAAATTTTATGTAAAATCCATTCTCTATTCGTTTAGATCAAAAATAATATATTTAATATTTAATATATTGAATATATTTAATACATACTAGAATCAACTCTTGAATATTTTTTTAAACAAGCGGACTATGGACATCTGTATTATTTATTTTTAATGTTTTGACAAAGTCCCTTTTGTTGTTTTCTTCTTTTGTATTATGTATTGAGAAAGGTAAGTTTTGGAAAGGGCCTTTTGTTGTATTATTATTGTTTCTCCTTTTTAAGTTAACAAAATACAAATATTCATTAATTATGCTCTAATTAATCACTTGCAAGCTACGAATGTGTTATTTTATTGTATTGTCATCCAGAATACATAACTCTGAAAAGTTTCAGAGCGATTGGATGACTGGAAGTGGTCGAAATTTCGATTGCAAGATTTGATCCGAACAGATAAACAAGAAAGCAAGCTAAGAAAAACGTGATAATAGAATGGCGTGCCGCATTTGTTTTGCCATTTCGTTTATTTTGTCAAATGAAATACTTTCAGTTAAAATCTAAGACAATTAAACGTAATGCATTATAAATAATTGATTCACTTTAATCTAGATAAAATAAAATAATGATAACGCGAAATAATAAGTAGTAATAATAATAGTATATTAAAGTAAAGGATGGTCAAGCTTAGAAGCAAATCTGGTGAGAAAGGTGGGGATTGTTTAGATTAGAACATTTTAAAACCAAAATTTCAAAAATATATTATTAAAGCTGTGCTGTATTTGAAATTACAATTTCATTTTGTTTCAATTTTTCACTTTAATTGGTAGCTATCCCTTTCCTTAGTCAGACCTCTGATTGATTTCTTAAGCATTGAAGCTTTTTTTGGATAAGCAGATACATTATTTAAATAGAAAACATTTTCACGGCCTACATATTCTTATACTAAAATTTTCTCTTCAGAAATATGAATCCATTGTATTGATCATACAATACATCTACCTCGACTTTAAAGACTAACACTTTTCATAGAATGTACTAAAATCATTTTTTTACTAAAAATAACCAAAGATATTATTTTTATAAAAGTAAATACATATATAGATTTTAAAAATTACATTAATTTTGATCTCTTTGTTTTATTTAAATGAATTCCAATATACAAATTTTAATATTTAGTATATCTAAAATACCATCGAAAAGATATTATTCATTGAGTCAAAAACTTCTTCAAACAATTTCAATCTTCTAATCGTACAATTTTATTTTTTAATAAATTCTAATGGAGTTTATTTAAGCAAAGGAAATCTATCAAAAATGGAAAATAAATCATTCTCTTAGTAATACTTGGATCATTCTTTTTCTTACTATTTCTCTTTGTCCCCCCCACTCTCTCTCTAAATATATTCTATATAGTATATTATATATATATATATATATATATATATATATATATATATACAATATTTTACTAATGTGTTTTTGGCTTTGTTGTTATTTAAATTTTTGATGTGTTATTGAGAGATTATCAAAGCTTCTTGAATACTGTGAATTGTTTGTTATGGTACTCCAGCACTCATCCCAATGTGTCTGTTTATTTGGAATTTAATCTGAAACCAATTATAAATGCAAAGCTGTATACTACTATTAGATAAATAGCCTGCTTTATTTTTGAGTTATGAATATTTTCATCGAAGCGTCATTTTAACATAAATTATTAATTTTCTCTTCGTTGAGAATAAATTGAATATATTATATACAAGCTGACCCAGCTATCTTAAATTCAGTTTTTTATTAAAATAAAATGGATTCTTAAATAAATTAGGTTCAATATATTCCCCTGTACCCCCTGAGTGGTGGATCATATTTTGTTGAAAGTTTGATTATTTTATTTTAATTCATATATTAAAGTTTTCAGTTTTCTATTTTTTTTTTCTAACTTATTTTTTATTTCAATCATTATTTGAATTATATACTAAATTGATTATGTTAGGTATAATGTGATAGAATACTCTTTAATATACATTTTAATAGATATTTTAATATAATTTTTATTTTATAATGGTGTATGTTGTAAAAAGTAAGGAAAGTACTAAAATTAGAAACAAATATCATAAAGTTTTATAAAAATTATCAGCCATTTTGGATTAGTAGTTTGTTTTTGATAACTCAAAAAGTTTGTCACGAGTTTGTGTGTTCTTCGATTTTTTAAAGAATCTGTATTAAATTTTGAGTTAGAAATGAAATAAAGTGCTCAAACGCACTTAAAATGTTAACTGTGGCATTCGGTGAGTCTACTTTGTCTCAAAAAAATGTTTATAAGTGGTACAAGGGCAAGAGACCAATGAAAGGAAAGCGCATTCGCAGTTCGATCAAATGTGAAAGTTTTGCTCACTGTTTTTTTCGATTACAATGGCGTGATGCATCATGAGTTCTTTCCAACAGATCGTATTGTTAATAAGTAATACTACAAGGAAGTTATGCAACGTTAGCGTGAAGCGATACGACTCAAACGATCGGAATTGTGGTAAAACAGATTTTGCATCACGATAATGCACCAGCTTTCACATCATTGATTGTTCGTGATATTTTGGCTAAAAACAATACCGTATTCATGCCTCAACCACCGTATTCACTAGAATTAGCTCCATCCAAGTTTTTTCCTATTCCCAAAACTAAAGAGACGAATGAAAGGAAAGCGTTTTGATCACAATTGATGTGATAAAATCGGAATCGAAGAACAAGCTGATGGCCAAATAAAGTAGTTTGTTTTTGACAACTGAAAAAGTAGTCACGCTTTTGGTGTGTTCCTCAATTTTTTAAAGAATCTGTATTAAATTTTTGCGTTAAAAATGGAATAAAGTGCTCTAACGCACTTCATCTTTTCTTTATAACAAACCTCGTATTTAATTATGTTCATTTAAATATATTGATTTATTGGTACATTCTATGGTCATTATCATTTACATATTTTTAGAGACCATGCTTGTTTTATATGTTTATTTTTTTAACATATTCTTTTTCAAAAATCTATTTTTAAACAATATTTATTGTTTATTATAAATATTCAAATTTATATCTACTATTTAAAAGTTAAATATTATATGGTACATAAACTAATTTTTATAATGCTATTGTAGCAAGTTGATCATCAAAACTTTCTATTTAATTTACATTGATACATTGATTATTTATATTAAAATTTAATCAAACAATTTTTTTTTTTTGTTTTTTTTATATTTTAATTTTTATATTTATTTTTATAAAATTATAAACAAGTAAATAAAAAAACTCAATAAAAATTAATATTTTAATAAATTTATCAGTTAATCTTTAAATTTGTAAGATTTGCTTAATATAATTTTATTTCAACTTTTTCATAAGATTTGATGTGTAATAAATGTCAGTTTTTAGATTATAGGTTAGGTTACTTAATTATTTAATGAACATATTTATTTATTGATATATTTATTGAACAATTTATTTTATTAACAAAACATAATAGTAATTTAAACGAGCAAAAGAATTGAATCACATTTAATTAATTCCTTTTAATCAAATTTTGAATTTGTTTTTAATCATTTAATTCAAATAAATTTAATTCTATTTTTAAATAGAAGATCTTATACATTAATATATTATAATATTTATTCTGTTACATTATTTTTTTTTTTATTTATATCTGTCCCCTGGACCGCCGAAGTGATACATACTATTTTAATAAAAGTCTGTATATAAAAGCTTTATTTTATTTCAATTAGTATATTAAATAATGCAAAGAAATCTAAATCAACAGTTTGTTGTGCTTTCTTTGACTGCTATTAAGGGACCATAGTTTTGTCTCCTCTCTTATCTATTTATATCTTTTAGTAGTTCTTTACAACAGCAACCAAATTCCTCCAATCGTCCCGACAACAATTTTAACTTGAATAAAACGAACAATAATTAATCATATATCATTATCATAATATTATATTACTTACATTTGTTTTGCTTCCTAAGGAAACAACTTGATTAATAAAACTAACTATATTATTATAAATATAACATAAACATCTAACTTGTCTCTTCAACGGTTCGCATTTGAATGAATTAACAACTACATCGTGAATAAGAAGAATAATTTCTCGGTAACTTTCTCCCATACAATTAAGTTTTTGTTTACATTTTTTAATAGGATTATTTATGGAAAACTTACAGAACCACACAGTCTTACACATTTTTCTGTATATATAAATATATAACTATATATACATATATACCATATATGTATTTATGTATATATACTATATATATTTCCTTCAATTGCTAACTTTTTCGAAAAAGTAGAAATCGGACGAATATGACACAAATGTTGATTAAAACAGCACATTAACATGAAAAAAGAACAACTACCTTTTTCACCATATTCTGCACCAAATTTCCAAAACCACATAATTTACCCTTTGTCCAGATGGAACGTTATTTACAATTTTCGATTGTTCAATATGTTGATCATCATTTAGGTAAATGTGTTGCCAAATTTAAAACAGAACATAATGTTTGCTCTTTTTACGATATTCATTTATGCACCGGTGCATCAAATGTGCTATCACTTTTAAAGCAATAACTCAGGCTCATTGTCATTCATGTACGTTTGATAAAATGTCAGTGAAGAGTTTAGCTATCCAACAAAGGCAGCTATTTTCAAAAAGTCTTGTTTACTTTTGAACGCTACTTGTATAGGATAATACGATATAAAATACACCAAAAACATTATTAATATACAATGGACATACTATGAAAGTAAATAATTTTTTACAAATGAAAAATGTTTTTAAAACTATTAATCTCTCTCCTAATTAACTAGTTAATCATTAAAATAATGATAAACAATAATATTATGATTTATCAAAGAATATATAATTATTGAAAACAACATTATTGACGAGTCCTTTATTATAATTCATTGTTTTAACATTGTTTCTCAATCTTACTACAACTACTAATCTCTCTCCTAATTAATCAGTTAATCATTAAAATAATGATGAACAGTAATATTATGATTTATCAAAGAATATATAATTATTGAAAACAACATTATTGACCAGTCCTTTATTATAATTCATTGTTTTAACATTGTTTCTCAATCTTATTATTTTTAATATTTCTAATCAAATCCTCAACATAAATTCCGCTTTTTATTACTCAACTTTTATTATCTTCCCAGATTTATAATAAAGAAAAATATAATAATGATAACTCAAAATAATGACTGAAAACGTTAATAACCTAAATTCTGAAACGAGGCGAAATATTATATAAGAAAAAAGATATTAAGTCTTGGAATAGGAAAGAGCGTAGTTAAACAGTTGAGAAGAAAAAGTCGATCCCCAGACACCAGTTTTTTTCATATATTTTTTTTTTCTTTTTTCACTGATTACAAAGAAAAATCACGCCAGGTAATTTTTTCATCGCAACCAATAATAGAATTCCCATATCTAAAATATTAAATTTTTAGTTAAAAATTAATTTACTTTAAACTTTGTTAATTAATTAAATTGTTACAGTATAATTAATTCATTTTCTTTACTGTATATTATTTTCCTAAATAATTAAAAAAATTAATTATTATTATTATTTAAATAATTTTATGTTTTTTTTTACAAGAAATTAAGTTTAATCTATTAAATGTTTATTTTTTAAAGAAATAGCTTGGATATATAAATGTATGTATTTATAACATATAGATTAGTAAAAGGAAAGAATCATAGAAATATTTTAGATTTGTATAAATAAATAATAAATAAATTAACATATGGATAATAAAATGATAGGAATCTTAAATGTAATAGAAAATAGATAATTAGAGTAAAATGTATTTATTAATAAAATAGTAAATATAAATTCTAAGTTAAATAAATCAGATTTTTATTGATTAAAAATTTAATCTATAATTTGAGTTTTAAAGTATTAAAGACAATTTTGTTTTCTTTTATAAGACTATTATTCAAAGATATATTAATAATTGTTAATAATTCAAATATGTATTAATAAATGTTGATCTAAATTTGATTTCGTATTAAATTTCTTTTTGCAATAATTACATTCAAAAGGTTTTTCTCCTGTATGAATTAATATATGTTTTTTTAAAGATGATTTCTGATTAAATTTCTTTTTACAATAATTACATTCAAAAGGTGTTTCTCCTATATGAAATAATAAATGCGTGTTTAAAGTTGATTTCTGATTAAATTTCTTTTTACAATAATTACATTCAAAAGGTTTTTCTCCAGTATGAATGAATATATGTCTATTTAAACTTGATTTCAGATTAAATTTCTTTTTACAATAATTACATTCAAAAGGTTTTTCTCCTGTATGAATTAATAAATGTTTTTTTAAAGTGGATTTATTATTAAATACCTTTTGACAAGAATTACATTCAAAAGGTTTTTCTCCTGTATGAATTAATAGATGTTGACCTAAATTGCATTTCTGATGAAATTTCTTTTGACAATAATTACATTCAAAAGCTTTAACTCCTGTATGAATTAGCTTGTGTCTTTTTAAACTGGATTTGAGATTAAATCTCTTGTCGCAAGAATTACATTGAAAAGGTTTTTCTCCTGTATGAATTAACAAATGTCTATCTAAATGTGATTTTCTAGCAAATATTTTTTTACAATCGTTACATTTCAACCGATTGTCTTCTGTATGGAATGAATCAGTTTCTTCCCCAAATTTTTCTTCTAAATATTTCTCTGTATCCTTTTTCATTTTTAATTGATTTTTTAAAATTGAAAATAAATTTTTATGAAAACATTTTTTTAGATGTTTTAATAAAAATTCCTCGCTTATAAAATTAGTATGGCAATATTTACAAGGATATAGAGGACCTAAAAAAAAGAATTGTTTTCGTTAATCATTATATTTTTATATATCTAACTATTTTATAATTCAATTTAAGGATAATATCATTACAAATAATGTTAAAAAAAATTAATTTTAGTGACAATTAACTTTACTTTAGATGAAAATAAGTTGACCTGTGGCCAGGTCCGAACCGACCGACGGTTTGAAATAAATTAATTTCCAGCTACAGAAACAATTTCAAATAATTTTCATATATCTATTAATGTAATAAAAAACAGATATGGATACATAAATAATAAATATAAACATTTTTAATTTTATTTTATTTATAATATATATGCAAGACCAGGCTGTGACGTCATGAATGGCTGGATGACGTCATATAATTTTAAATCAAGAAAAAACTAATAAATATGATTTTTCTCGAGGATAAAACCAATACAAAGTGCATGATTCGTGGTGATATATAAAAAAATCTCCTTTGGTGTGAAAATAACCCTTTCCTTCCTATCGTCGATCGCTAATACTACCACTTCCGGTTTCCGGAATTGCACCAAAAGTTGATCAATTCATCCCACTGATGCATTAAGTAAATATACCAAATTTCATCAAAATCGGTTCAGCCGTTCAGGCTGTACACATCTATACGGACGGACAGACGGACGGACAGACGGACGGACAGACGGACGGACAGACGGACGGACAGACATCATGCTAAAAATACTTTTTTCTGTTTAGAAAATGCATGATTCGTGGAGATATGTAAAAATCTCCACATGTGAAATTTGGTGTGAAAACAATACCTCCCTTACTATCGTCGGTCGGTAAAAACAGAAATAAAAAATAACCTATATATATTGGATATTTCGTATCTACATTCATCTCATTAAGATCCATTTTTAATTGATTCATGTATCAATCAATTTATTTTATGTATGTATCAATTATAATAAGTAATAAAAACCAGATTGTCTGTGATATAAACGTTTCTTGATTTGGATTTAGAATTATTGTAACAACCAAGATATGTGGCAACCAGGTGTATTTTTATTCTTTTGATTTGGATTTAGAATTAAAGTAACAACTAAGATATATGGCAACCAGGGGTATTTTTATTCCTATTATTGATAGATGGCGCTGCCGCCGCCAAGTTTTTACATATCTCCACGAATCATCCATTTTGTTAATAAAAAAAAGTATTTTTAGCATGATGTCTGTCCGTCTGTCTATTTTGAAGCAAAAGATAAATCTTTCTATAAAAACATGATATAGAAATTTTGGAAAGGCGTTGGAAAGATTGAATAAAAATGATTTTTGAAAAAAAAAATGTTGTTTTCGTTTGTAGTCTCGGGACTTATTACACGATGTGTTATTTGTTTCTTAGTATCCAAAGGAATATAAAATCTAATTTCCCTCATGATACTATTATTACTTGAATGTTAATGGATTTTTCCTTTTTATATATATATATATGTATGTATTTTAAAGTATATCAATTTTTTTATTATTGAAACATTATTTTAAAAAACACTAATTAAATAATCGTTATTTTATTAATACACCAATTTCAAACTTTTTTTTTTTTTTTTTTGGTCTTTATAAATATTTTTACGGTTTATCAATCACTTTGCTGGTATTTTGGTATAAAATATTTTATAATATAAGAATTTTTTTTTTAAATCTCCCGTTCTTGTATCCTATAATTTAGATCACAATGTTTACAAATTTATTAATATTCATTTTATCAATTCACACATACAATTATTCAAAATTATTCATTTATTTCTAACCATCAGATTTTAGATTATTTAATTTATTGTAATAGTTTTCATTTTAATTTATATAAATTAATATTATTAGACCATATTTATTGAATATTTTAAATGAAATAAGATATTATTAAATTATCATTTTAAATGAATAAGGTAAATGTACCAGTGGTGGACTATGTTAAGAGAAATTTTCATTAAAAAACACTATTATTCAGTAATAAAAGTGAGAATAACAACAAAACAAGTCCTAACATATTGTACAACTATTTCTAATTATCACTACAACACCAATATTCGGTTAATTTATATTTAAATATTTTTTTTTAATTTTTTTCAAAACGTATTTTTTGTTCTAGTAGTGGACCATCTGAAAATCAAAAGTTTTAGTAGTTGACAATATTTTGATCCAGTAATGGGTTTAAAATAAATAAATGGAATAAAATGCACTAAGGATTGGTTTTATTAATATTTTTTATAATTTTTTATAATTTATTTTAATTATTCTTTATTTTTACAGTTTGTTTCTATATATTCAAAATTCTTATCCATTTAAACGCGCAGTTTTTAAACAAGAAAGAAGGTTAGTTAATGCAATCGAAAAGAGAAAGATAATGACATTAATATAATTTCAAAAATATATTGGAAATTTTAGTAATATTAATTTAATATAATTATAATTATTCATACTAATATAATAATAAATATCTTTTATTAAATTTATTATTATCAGTAATAAGATGTTTAAATATAATAAATTGTTGTTGATTTAATTTCATAAAATAAAATTATAAATTGGGAATTAACCTATTTACACAATTTATTATCAGCATAAAATTTAGTTATCTAAAGGAATCTGATGAAAATATAATTTAAGTTGTAAAGATTTAGTGATTGGCCATGTTTATCTCCATATTTGGCCACGTGGTCCACTACTGAATAAAATTGTTCTAGACACTTAAAACAAAAAAAAATTAGCATACATCACATTTATTTTAATAAAAAAAAAACGATTTTAGTAAAAAAAAAATTTAATCGTATTTTTTAGTAATGGGCCCACCCCGGTCCACTTCTGAAAAAAATGAGATATTTGTTTTAGTAAATGACCCTTAATAATTTATAATCATCACATAAATTAAATATTTTAAACTGATTAATATAATTTTTAGTATCAACTATTGAATTTAATTTTTGGATTGAAATTATTATTAAATAAAACATAATCTATTGAAACTAAAGTGAATCATATCCTTAACGTTTTGCATAAGAAACGAACCTTAAAATACAAGAACGCTTGCCTTGTGTTTTAAAAAATTCATAATTATAATAGAAAGGCAGCGATTGGTCTCTGTTTCATGGTTAAGCAATCCGAAAAAGGCTCTTCTTGATATTGATCGATATCTCAAGTTTAATTTGAAATTAAAAAAGCTTATTTTGATCAAAAATCTATCAAATTTTGGTGGTCCACGACTGGTACATTTACCTTACCAATTAAAGAACGAAATTCTTTTTAAAAAATAATGCATAATCTATTGACAAATTTAAAGTTTAGAAAGACAATTTTTCTAATATATTAAGATAAATTTTAAATTTAAATAAAATATTAATAAAAAATGATATTTTTAAAAATTCTTTAATTATATTATTTTTTCATTAATATTATTATGTAACTAACTTCATGGCTATTTTTATTTTGTTTACCTCAGCAAAGTTAATTGAATATCAAAGAAATTATTTAAAAAAAAAAACATTTTAATAAAAATATTAATAATAATAATATATATAAATATGTTTAATGTTTTCAAAAAGCACCTTGAATCATTCATTGATATTTTATTTTGAATATTAATTGCCACCTGTTAAAAATTATTTTTTTTAAATTAACCCTTTATTATTAAAATATTTTATCTTTTTAGTGAGAGCTATACAGATCGATTCCTACAAACCCCCGTAATACTTGAATTTTATTAAAATTCTGTGCACAAATTATAAGATCAGAGAATTACATATAATATTATAAGGTAAACCAAAGGATATGACGCACAATTTGGGTTTTTTTCTAAATACTTAAACGCTAATACCCCTTATGACATTTTAGTATTCAACAATTTATATAGAGATACACTTATTTAAATAAAAAACTAATTTTATATGTTTTATTTTTTCAAATATTATTTTTCAAAAATAGAATTTTTTTTTTTTAATAAAATAAAATATTTTATAATTTGTATTAAATTTCAATGTATTTTTTGTTTTTTTTTAGGAAAAATATGAAAAATAATACTTTTATTGTGTGTGTCTGTGAGTATATTTGTTTTAATCTCATATTTAATTTAAATTTAGTCAGATTTATTTTTAATCTTATTTACATGTTTTATAGAATTTTGTTCATTTATTAAAAGAGAATCCACTCTTTAAGAAGGGTAATAGAATCAAGTGCAATAATTACAGGGGAATTTCTCTTTTGACGACATCGTATAAGATTCTCTCGAATATTATCTGAATGAAATTACGACCATATGCAGAGGAAATATTAGGAGAATATCAGTGCGGGTTCAGGCCAAATCGTTCAACTGTAGATCAGATAGTCTCATTAAGGCAGATATTAGAAAAAAAACGCGAATTCAATATCTCTGATCACCAAATTTTTGTAGACTTTACAAAAGCATATTACTCAATAGACCGGGAAAAACTTTTTCAAATCTTAATCTTAATGGGAATTCCAAAAAAACTAGTACGTATGATTCAAGTCTTATAGGTAGTAAAGGAAGAGTAAGATGTCAGAAACTTTCGAAATTCGGAATGGTTTAAAACAAGGAGACGCATTATCACCAATTTTATTTAATTTAGTTCTGGAATATCTAATTAGACAAATTGGGGAAAAATCATCAACGGAATCGAACTAAACAAAAAAAAAAAAAATTCAAGTATTAGGTTACGCAGACGACTTAAATATAATAGGAGATTCGGCAATTGCAATTAAAGATAGCGTAGAAAAATTATTCGAAGCAGGAAAAGAGGTGGGGCTGGAAATAAATATTGCTAAGACAAAGTATTTAGAACCAGAGAGGAATAGTATTAACACACAAAATCTTAACATACAAGATATAGAATTTGAAAATGGAGAAAAATTTAAATACTTACGCGCGTTCTGTAATAACAAAATATAATAATATTCGAGAAGAGTTTAAAGCGAGGTTACTATCGGGAAGCGCCTGTTATCATGCAATAAAGGGGCTTATCACATCAAAATTATTATCAAAGGGGATAAAAGTTAAAATATATAAAACAATTATTTTACCGATTGTATTATATGGATGTGAGGCATGGTCTATGACCTTAGGGGACGAGAGTAGATTTAGAGTATTTGAGAATAGGATTCTTGGCAGCATTTATGGGCCAAAGATAGAGGAGGTCACCGGGGAATGGCGAAGACTGCATAACGAGGAATTGCATGACCTCTATGCATCTCCAGATATAGTTAGAATTATAAAATCGAGAAGGCTGCGGTGGACACGACACGTGGCTAGAATGGGGGAGGAAAGAATGGCGAAAAATATATTGGGGGGGGGAGACCCAGTGGGACAGCCCGCTTTGAAGACTAAAGACGCGGTGGGTGGATAATGTAGGAAGGGACGGGAGAGAATAGGGATTGGAGGGTTGTGGCTCAGAATAGAGACAGTTGGGGAAGTGTGGATGCTGCAGCCAAGAACTTTCGAGTTCCATAGAGCCACAGAGATAGATAGATTAAAAGAGAATTTTAAATAAAAAAATTAACCAAAAAATAAAAAAAAATATTTAAAGTATTTCTCTCATAATAAATGACTGTTCATTTAAAACCAATTAAATTTTCGATGATATTTCATTTGTTTCAGTTTTTTAAGAAGAAAAAAATGTGTGAAATGCATCGCTTTACTTGACTGTTTTTGAATTCGACATTTGATCCTAGAGGGAAAAAATTACTCTAATCTCTAATACACCTTAAAAAAAAAGTATGGATTGGAATTTTTTTGACAGTTCTGTTCTTGATAGCACATTATATATAACCTAATGCTCCTCCCCTCTACTCGTTCTTTTTTTATTTTTATTTTTCAAAAATAATTCATAAGTAAATTTAATAAAGAATATATGAGGATAGTCAGTCATTAACTTTTAGAAAAAAGGATTATTTCGGCAAATAGTCGTTTTATTTTTCAACATAGTCTACTTTTAGCTCGTTAGATTTAGCCCACTATTTTTCCAATTTTTTTAACCAAAATACAGATATTCTCAAGGTTCTTAAAATAGGCGTTTGTTTAAAATACTTTTTCATTCGACCCAAATCTTCCAGCTGTTTCTTCACGTTTTTAAACAGAAAACAGTCGCAAGGGGGCTAAATCTGGCGAATATGCTGCATGGTGTAACAATTCGTATCATAATCCTTCCAAATACAAGCTAAAGCGTGCACAAACTGAAATTAAATAGATAGATAGAAGTTGACGAAAGCGATGCTGCATTTAAAGGTTTTGTTCATAAAATTCAAAAGAGGCTTATCAAAGACGGCACTCTTAAGATTTAAATTCAAAACGATCATTTCATATTGACCTACCCTTGTAAGACAAAATACAAATAATTAAAAATTCTAAAATTATGGATGATTTTAAATTAGTTTAGTTTATTGAAGAAAGAAATCTATTTTATAAAAACAATTTCATAATTTTATTTTCCCTATATTTTCGTTGTATAAATTAAAAATTAATAATTCTGGAAATATTTCTTATATAAATTTAATATTTACTGTAAATATTTTAATAAAACAAAAAATAAATAACAAAATGTTAAGTAGAGAAGCAGACATGTTTTAATTCTTAAATTATTTGCATTTAAAAAAAAAATAACCGTTGAACACTAAAGTTTGCAATAATATTTTGCTCGCTTATTTTAAAATGATAAATTCTATAAAATTTTGTAATATATTTTTGATTTATGTCTTAAATTCTAAAAGAACTAATTTAGAATAATCAATTGTTTATTTATTTTATTTTATTAAAATTTTGAATAAATAAAATTGAAAAAAGCTTTACATTTTGCAATTCTACACTAAACATGGAAAATGACTTTTATTTCAAATTTACGTTTCATTAGCATATAGGTACTATTCACTTTTTTATTTGTTTAGTTCCTCGATTTTACCTAGAATAAGTTTTCACATGGTTTTCACTGATGGTAGTCCCCAATGATTGCCAACTTTATTTTTTTAAATTTCATTGATATACAACTTGTGCCAACTTTTGGCTGGACTCACTAAATAATTAAATTATAAAATTATATATATATATATATATATATAAAGAGATACTAATACTAATACTTTTCTTGTTATTATCATAGATATAAACCCTTTTTAATAAAATTATATTTCAATATATTTTCTTAATATTTATTAAAGTTTTAAACATTTTTATATTTAAGAATTTAACTTTCATATTTTCTCTTTTTTTCTTATATATTTTAAATTTAAAATAAGACTTTAAATACATTGTACACCCAACTGACAGGAGAGGCGGCAGATGATATTCATGTTCCGAGCGGTTTATTCATATCCTCCTACTTATTTTATAACCGAAATAATTATATTCATTGCTTATTTATGTACCCAATAGCCTTCTTCTTATGAGTTCTTATGTTTATTATAGATGGTATTAAAATGGTTTATTATCAATATTATACACCACCAAACAGGAGTGATCGTGTACCGGGTCACTTTTATTCTCAGATTATGTAGCCTGTCGTGTCGAAAATGCCTGTCACAAATGGTTTAAGGCGCCCTGAGGAATTGTCACAATCGATTTCAACGTCCTTTGCTGGCACGGACTTCTTTTGGAGGCATGTTCTGACCGAGAAGTTTTTTGTAAAGTTGCGATCGGGCACGTGCTGCAAAGTCGTCAGAATTTCAGATGAAGAATGCAGCGGTTGATGCTTGTGACACTTATCGCATTCTCGCATCCCCAATCTCAGTTGTTTTCTTCCAAGGTAGTCCTGGGCGTAGTAGCAGCCGGTAGTTGGTTCAGCCACAAGCAAAGTAAAAATACCTACGGCACTGTATGGACTGCAAATCGGAGGGCTTTCGGTTATCAACCTGCTCCCTTGCCAAAATCCTTTATTCTGTTGGTCATTCGATGGCGACAAATTCCCCTGCAGTTCTGCTTTTAACGCCTCTACACCTCTATTAATTTGTCACTTATCACAATATCAATTATTCAATAAATCGATACTAATATTTATTTTAATTTCTGAAAATAAAGTGTCAATTTATATTCGTTTAACAAATCCATTGGGTTGTTGACATTGGAATATGATTATTCGTAGCCTGAGACATTATCAAAATGCAATTAATAATAGATGTCAATAAATTACTTATCTAGATATATTTACTTCCATAAATCGAATGGTAGTTAAAAACTTTAGTATGCTAATGAAATAAAGTTTCTGAATTGATGAATGTTCAAGAAGGCTATCAACACACCGATATCGGCAGTGCAACTGAATGCTTTCTTCATCCTCCCCCTCCCCCCAACTCTTCCTCCCTCGGGGAGAGTTTATCATTTTCTAGGGGTAGGTATAAATTAATAATCAATGCCTGAAGCCTCCCATTGATTAACTCCATATGGCGTATTTCCACACGAAAGAATATTCCATCCGGTTGGTGGTGGTTGTCTTGTTGACATCTGCGAGTTCTCCCTGAGGACTTGGCTCATTTTCAATTGTCGCAGCAACGGAGCTGAAAAGAATGCCTCCTCCTTCACCCACGCCGACATGATGGCGTTGATCGGAAAAATACAAAACTCCAATACCGTGGGGAATAATAATAATCAAATTGAAAATAATTAGTTGTTGAAAAGCGAAAAAGTTTTTCTTATGGTATCGCCTCCATCCAATCAACGAATGAACTTAAGCATAAAGTAACAAGAATTTTATAAAAACAGTTGAAATATTATACAAGTTAAAGAGGGAATGGAATTAGTGTGGAGGAGAGGAGGAATAAGAAATGAGGAGAAATGATAAAAAAATATTATCGCGAATTTACTAATTAGCATAGAAAATGTATATAATCTTGGTTACTTCGCATACTTACTTATCTCTTATTTCGAAAATAATCTGGAATAATAAATAAGTCCTTTAAAAGTTATATGTACTAAGTTCAATTGTTTTAAGCTGTTTTCAGCGGCAACAGCATATGGAAATTATTAATTTTACAGTTAAAATTATAATATAAATTTTATAATTAGGTATGTATATTCCTCTTCTCTGACTTTTATACATTCTACTCAAGGACAGCGCTTATCAAGTCGATTATATTTATTAGGTGTCCTATGATCAGTAGAACGGGCCCTATCAAACTTTGCCTTGATTTTCTTGATCGGAGGCGCTACTTTTTATCAAGTGCTTCTCAATTATGATCTCGGAGGCTGGGTCTACTCCATCCCATAGACGCCAGCTAAAGAAAATCCCTTCCTAGACCCGGAACTTGAACCCGGGACCACGAGAATGTGAGCTAACTCTGTTAACCAACACCCTAGAGGTGTTTTAATGTATATTCTTCTGTCAATAAAAAAATAAAATCTCTTCCCTTGAAGGAAATATTAAAGAAGAGGACCTTACCATCTGTGAAGATTATTATTCTTTATAACTTATAATTAAATTTTTTAAATAGAAACTTCAAAGCAAATATAAATAACTAGAATATTTTTCGAATTGATTTTTTCAAAAGATCTTTTTATCATTTATTTTTCTTTAAGAAACAATTCAAGAAATGCGGTTCTTCTATCCGATGCCATTCAAAGTGAAAAGCTTCAACGACAGCTTTTCTATTTGCTGCTCATTAGCAAAGCATGTATCAAAGACCGATTTTTTTATGATATTAATTTAAATAAGAAAAATAAATTTAAGACTACAGCATCTGCTAAGACTTTTTCAGATGTTTTTATAGCAAAAAAAAACCCCTCTATTTATATAAATATTTAAATCTTTTGCTTGGAATCTCCCGTATCACAGCAATTTGTGGTAAATAGGGTAGCTGAGCTTAGTATCAAAAGAATAACGAAGGACCAATATTCCCCTCTACAAAATTCTCCAGTTCATTGGATACATACGAAGAAAAAAACTATTTAAAAATTTATATATATATATATTTATTTATTTATTTATTTCGGCAATCGGGATCTAAATATATTTTAACCAGTTTACATGTATTTTCTATAATCTCATTATATATAATTTATATAAGATTATTCATTTTTATAAATTTAGTGTGATTTGAACCATCATTCTCAAGTTTGGTAGTACAGTACACATGATTGGGATTTTGATTATTGGATGAATTACAATAAAACCTCGATATAACGGGCTAATTGGGGAACGGGGTGTCCGTTAAAGCCGAAAGTCCGTTATATAAAATATCTCGTTTTTGATTGATCGTTAGATTGATTCTTTTTTGTTTGTCTATATTTAAAGGGTAGAGTTGCGAAAATTTAAATTTATTATTGGAGTACACTAAATGTATTCATTCACTTTGAGTAAACAAGTCAAACTGCTGTTGTCCGTGAATCCCCGGCCAGTGTAGCAAACATCTATAGAAACCTAAGCGTTATTATATCAGGGAATCCCCTAATATACTTTTCGCTACGGCTAGGTGTAGTCTACGTGCAGGATGACATTGTTTACATGCAGCAACACTTGAATTTAAGCATGTCTAATATTAACAGGATGTTTTTTCATTTTTTGACATTTGACATTTTTGTCCATTATATCCGTAGTCCGTTAAATAGAGATCCGTTATATCGAGGTTTTACTGTAATTGTAAATAAACTCCAAATATGAATTTTATTTTATATTTAAACGCTGATGCCAGTTTCAATTGGATAATTAATTTTTCTATTTACGAGCTCTTAAATTTTTTTATTCATAAAATAATACTACGCAATAAAGTTGATATGATAAGATGGCGCTTTCCATTGATTAATTTCAATTTTCAGTTTAATGCCTCTATTAAAGTTATCCATTTGTCGCTTATCACAAAATCAATTATCCGATTTATAAATTACTAATATTTTTATTCCAATTGATGAATCCATTATTCAAATAGTAGTTAGATTGAAAGAAATTTGGAATTGGTTGAAGGTAGGCAGTGGCGTACCTAGAACTTTTGCCGCGCGGGGCGATCTCCAGTTTGCCGCCCTTTTTATTATAAGTCAATCAAATAGTGGTATTTATAAATTAATGCACATAAATAAATTATTAAGTTATTTAATCAATATTAATTAATACACAGAGTAAATTTTTTTACACATATTTGTATGTACTCGTAAACATATTTATATAATATTTACTCTTCTAGCTTTCATACTAGAAAAATCGTGTATAATGCTCTCAAAATTTATATTTATATTTTTTCCGCCGGCCCTCCTGAAAAATCGATGATTTAAAAAAATATTGGTATATCACTTCAAAGTAATCATAGAAACTTTTCAAAAGAAATGACATTTATAAACTGATATCAAAAAATTTTAGTTAGGAAAAATTGCTGAACAGAATCGTAAAGATGCGTTTACAAATTCAACGAATTTTAATGAATACAATAAAATAAAATTATTATCCTGTTCTTGGAATTAGAATTCAAAATTTACCCTAAAATGCATTTATATACACCGAGGAATAATATTCGAAATCATATAGTTAAACATAATTTATATAAATCAAATAGTAAACTTATAATAATCATAATAATCATTTATTATTCAAGAAAGAAAAAAAATAAATATGAAATGAATAAGTTGCTTTTTACAACTATAACTAAATATAAAAAATGCCGCCCCAAGATAAGTGCCGCCCGGTGCGGACCGCACCCACCGCACCCCCCTAGGTACGCCACTGAAGGTAGGAAATAAGGATAGTTAGAAGAATGTGGTTGTTAATTGATGAGAGTGCAAAACTTAGAAGAGGAACCAACTTATAAAGTTAAATATTATACTTAAATTGTATTTGGTTTACTTGATGGGCCAAAATAAGATGAAATCACAGAGGAATGTCAGAGAATGAATGACAAGAAATTACATAACCTCTATGCAATCCCATCATAGTTCGTTTGGGTAAGCCAAATAAAAATAAACTGAAGGGAATTAGTAGAATATAGCGATTGATTGGTGAAATAGCTCAGGATAGGAATAGTTGTAGGAATGTGGTTGCTGTCAAGAATTTTCAAATTTAGTAGCTCCATACTATTAAATAGACACTAAACTCGAGGTTTCTATATATATATATATATATATATATATATATATATTATTGCATAAATTTGCTTAATAAGAAATCCATTACAAATTTTTTTTCTATCAAAGAACAAAGATAATTGTTTTTGCTACTTCTAAATTCGTATCCTCACTCACATATATAATAAATTTAATGGTCATAGGTTCTGGCTGACCCAGAAAGTCTTTTTTATTCCCCTAGTGAAGCTCGAACAGGCCTTTTTTTCTTTTTTACCAATCAATCCCCCTGGGTAGAAAGAAATGCCAAAGGCTCTGGCACTGTGCATCTTGAAGTCAGCAATACACATTTATCTTTCAAGAATGTTACTATTTGATTTTTTAACTTTATATATTAAAACAAAAAAAATTACTATTAAAAGAGATTTAAAATAATTTTAAATATTTAAATATATTAATTATGGTCTGTATTTTAAAGGGATTATTCAGGAATCTGGAGATATTTCAGTGATAAAAAAATATTTATATATATATTAATAAGTTGACCTGTGGCCAGGTCCGAACCGACCGACGGTTTGAAGTAAATTAATTTTCAGCTACAGAAACAATTTCAAATAATTTTAATATATCTATTAATGTAATAAAAAACAGATATGAATATAACATAAATATTTTTAATTTTATTTTATTTATAATATATATGTAAGACCAGGCTGTAACGTCATGAATGGCTGGATGACGCCATATAATTTTAAATCAAGAAAAAACTAATAAATATGATTTTCCCGAGGATAAAACAAATACAAAGTGTATGATTCGTGGTGATATATAAAAAAATCTCCTCATGTGAAATTTGGTGAGAAAATAACCCTTCCCTTCCTATCGTCGATCGCTAATACTACCACTTCCGGTTTCCGGATATACACCAAAAGTTGATCAATTCATCCCACTGATGCATTAAGTAAATATACCAAATTTCATCAAAATCGGTTGAGCCGTTCAGGCTGTACACATCTATACGGACGGACAGACGGACAGACGGACGGACAGACATCATGCTAAAAATACTTTTTTCTGTTTAGAAAATGCATGATTCGTGGAGATATGTAAAAATCTCCACATGTGAAATTTGGTGTGAAAACAATACCTCCCTTACTATCGTCGGTCGGTAAAAATTAATTACTTCTAAATTTTCTTTTTGAATATAATTTAATATTATAAATTATTTGTTTGATTTTTTGTTTTTTTATTATTTTGTGTTGAATTAGTTAATAAAAGAACAAACAAACAAAAACAAATAATAAAATTAGACAATTTTTGTTTTAATTAATTAATTAATCGAAATGATTATCGCTTTTGAATTCATTTTCTTTCCTTCACTATCAGAACCTATCTCTAATTCCTAAAGTCAATCGCGATGATGATTGTGATGTTAGTAACGTCTCCAATACCCGTAGTGCCGCTTGACTATGAATTATTTCTCAACGTTTGCATAAATTCCGTTAAAGCCGCCACCTGCGGTCGTCCTAATCGCTACCGCTGCATCTTAAACACAAAATAAATTCCTAGTTGAAGACGTAGCTCTAATAAATTGCCCCGAAACCTCCCAATGGGCTCCACTTGTCGAAAGAGGCAACCCAAATAGGTTGGGCTTAGCGTTAATGCCCTCGCCCGTAAAAAACAAATCTCTTAGCCAAGGGAAAACCTGCGTGGCTCGCTCTTTATTTCATTTCTCGTCTCGCTGGACAAATGAAAATCACCTTGAAGTGAATTGGTTTCCATTAGCTAGGCAATGAGCTGATTCACGAGCAAGAAACATACCGACTCTTATTGATAAAAAAAAAAAAAAAAAAATTTACTATCTAATCCACTTGAAAACTTCTTTATCTATTATACTTTCATTCTAAATAGCTTAAGAGGATTACAAAAAATTGATGTTCCTATTACATTACTTACATTTACACCATAAAAACAAACAAAGTAATCCAATTGATACAAAAAACAATATAAATATATATTTTTATTTTCTCTAGCTGGGGTCTATGGGATGGAGCCAACCCAGCCTCCGGGATCAAAATTGGAAAGCTACTTGAAAAAAAGTAGCGCCTCCGATTTAAGAAAATCAAGGTAAAGGTTAATAGGACCTGTTCTACTGATCATAGGACACTTAATAAATATAACCGACCTGATAGTCCTTTCATAGGATGTACAAAAATCAGAGGTTATATATATATATATTAATAATTATACTTAACAGTTAAAAAATATACTAAATTTTAAATTCATATATTGTAGAAACATAAAATTTTCCTTGGTGTTGAGAGGTAACAATTTTGCTAATCCAGAATGATCTCCAATTTGCTTTGATCATCTTCTAATCGAAAATCATTGGAATATTTATTGATTTATTGATCAATATTTATATATGATAAATATGATAGTGATCTGCCAATGGGGTTGGTGTTTATGTCATAGGATAATATAATAATAAAAATAATATTCAAGTTTTCCAATACACACTATACATCCAATCTATCTATCTAATCTTATTATACTAGCAAACATTATTATATTAGGTGGTTTGGTAAGTAATTTTGTTTTTTCCGCGCAAGAGGATTTACTTATATTTTATCGAACACAACTTCACACTTAAGCCGCATAATCATTATATGTTTAGAGAACTGATATAACAATGCTTGTGTGTAAAAAAGCTCAATTGAAACTACTTAGTAGAGTTATAGTTGGTGCCCTTTTAAGTATGAGAGCAATAAGCAGCATTTTCGTAATATCTTACTTTTTCATATATTATATTATATATTAATGGATATGTATGGAGATGTTTTGATAATACGCCAGTGCCAGAATAATATGACTCTCGAAAATATTGTATATATTTATATATTTAAGTCAATATTATAATTATTAACCTTAAGATAAATATTAATTATTTGATTCTTAGAATTCTGTTTAATATTCATTTAACTTTCCTGAGATAAAATAAAACAAAAATATTCATGAAGTTAGCATAATAATAATAATAATAGAAACATAATATATGATTTTTTAAAAAACAATTTCTTTAATTAATATTCATTTAAAATGATAATTAAAGAATATGGTATTTCAATTTCAATATTTAAAATATATTATCTAATAATATTAAATTATATTAATCTATCTATCTATCTCTGTGACTCTACGGAACTCGAAAGTTCTTAGCCGCAACAACCATACCCCTCCAAGTACTCCTATTTTGAGCCACAACCCTCCATCCAGTTCCTATCCTCTCCCATCTCTCTTACATCCTTTCCCACATTATCCACCTACCGTGTCCTTGGTCTTCCAAGCGGTCGTTTCCCACTCGGTCTCCCTACCATATTTTTTGCCATTCTATCTTCTCCCATTCTAGCCACGTGGGCTGCCCACCGTAGCCTTCTCGATTTTATAATTCTAACTATATCTGGAGATGGTCATGAAATTCCTCGTTATGCAATCTTCGCCATTCCCCGGTGACCTCATCTTTCTTTGGCCCATAAATGCTGCGAAGAATCCTATTCTCAAATACTCTAAATCTACTCTCGTCCTCTAAGGTCATAGACCATGCCTCACATCCATTTAATACAATCGGTAAAATAATTGTTTTATATATTTTAACTTTTATCCCCTTTGATAATAATTTTGACGCGATAAGCCCCTTTATTGCATGATAACAGGCGTTTCCCGATTGTAACCTCGCTTTAAACTCTTCCTGAATATTATTATCTTTCGTTATTACAGAATCTAAGTATTTAAATTTTTCTACATTTTCAAATTCTATATCTTGTATATTAAGATTTTGTGTGTTAATACTATTCCTCTCTGTTACTAAATAATTTGTCTTAGCATTATTAATTTCTGGACCCATCTCTTTTCCTACTTCAATTAATTTTTCTAAAATTTTAACTTTAATTAAATTATATTAATTTAAATGATATTTTTTTGATTATTAGAAATAAAATTAAATATTTAGATTAAAATTTATATTTTTTTTTACATTCTTTGTAGAACATGTATGGTTAGATTATTTGAACCGAGGGAGGTTTTTAATTAATGCTTATAAAATGATTTATATCAAAAAATAATTTCTAGGTTTTGGAATAAAGAAATTGATTGATATTTTCTATGTACAAAAGAGACAGATATGATTAGAAGATAAGATAAGGAGTAATAGAAAGGAGCATACCTGTTCATTAGAAACGCCCCAACGAATTTATTATTATTCCTAGATAAGCCCATAATGTTCTTAAAACAATATTCGAAGATCATAAAGAATAATTTTTTTAAGTACCTCGGCTAGAACCAGGTACTGTATAATTAAAAATGAATAATAATTTTTCAATTCTTTTTCTTTGTTCTGTTCTAATAATTCGATTGTTTTTCTTTACGATAGTTTCAATGAGAAATTTGCATCTGTTTCTAATAAAATTTTAATTCACCTGAAACGGAACAGTAGATGTATTTACTAATTATGAAAATTGAAATGAAAATAAAGTAGCCTCTCGTACATTTTAACAATAATTCCAAACTCAACAATCACATCTCAAAATATTCCTATCTTAAATTTCAAATTTCATTTGCATATAATCTAAAGTTTTTGATTGTTCTCGCGTGATATGAGAATAAATGAGTCATTATTTGATTTATGAAATGAATAGATGGACGAGGTAAACTGAGTATTAATATGAAATTTAACTCAGTATTATTGATGTAGTCTAATAAAATTATGTTTGTCATGATAATACCTTGCTAATTGTATAAATTTAGGCTTCATGAATTAATTCTAATTAGGTCTGAATTGCTAAACACGATGGTTTAAAGTTCTAAGATCAATAAAGTCGGGTTTGATCTTAATTGATTGTAGTTTCTTAAAAAAAAAAGATGGTTAATTGTCTTCGAGATTGCTGGATATTTCGAGCGAGTCATTTATATTGAGAAATTCCATTTTATACTATTCTATTAACATCTACTCCTGTACCTATATAATTATCAATTGGAATCAAAATTTAATAATATATTTCTATTTAATTTTATTTCCAGTTACTTATAAATAAATCAATTCCTTTCTCAAGGTGTGTTTCGAAAAGGCGACTTATGTTATTTATGCCAGCAAAGATTATAATTTTGAAAATTCACCCTTGTGCATAATTTATTGTGATGAAAGATAGCAATAAACCCACCAATTAATTGTTTAAAAGGACGAGAAATGATGGTCATTTCTATAAATAAATATACCCAAGCGAAAATGGTATCCTTACCTCTGAATGTTTTTAATGCTGAAAAAGTTTTTCAGAAATCAAAAAAAATAAAAAAAAAATACTAATTAGAATAAAAATGAAAACTACTCTTCATATAAAGAGCTGAATCCGGGGAGCCGGATCCAACCTCATCCAACGAGCAAACCAGGACTCTAGTGTCTGAGACCAACAAGAGCAAAATTTTCCATCAATTTAATTTAAAGAAAAAGGAGTAGCGGGTGGACACTCTCTATGATCCAGATAGAGATAGGTCCACTTCAGGGAAGCAACCCTGCTCACGCAAGCCACGACTTCTCCTCCCCTTCCATTGAGGAAGTCGTGTCCCAAAACCTAATCAAATCCCATATCCCATCAATTCAATATTGAAATCCTTCATAGATCCTCCACTCTGGTGTCAGACTCTTACAACAAGTCGGCTGAAGATTTTCTTCGAGTTCGCATCACAGATGGACAGAACCCTTGGAGACTGTTCAAAAAGACAGACCCCGCAAGGGACAAATGCTAGGAAGGAGAAGATACAAAGAGCTCAATCCGATTATATTGAAATTAACCAAACAAATAGAGACTTGAACAAAACAATTAGATTTTATTTAATGCTTCTTTCAATATGTGAAATTTTTTTTTTATTAAATCAACCACTTCAAATTATCTGGAAATTCGAATATATTTTCAAATTATTGACTTAGTTTTTAAGTCACCGAATATTTTGATTAAAAATGATTCTTATTTAGTTTTACTCTATTTTTTAAGTTTAGTTTTAATTTATAGAGTATATTAAAATGTTTATACACTAGAGTCTATGAATCAATCTATTAATTTCACATTCTAATATTTAAACCTGTTAATCAATTATTATGATTCTATATAATTTGCATTCATGAAACTCATTTAAAGCCCCATCAAATCTTCAAATTACTGCTGTTTGAGTGAGATCTTCCTCAATAACGATATCTAATATTTATTTACCACCACATGAAAATGTTATATTGCTATAACTCTCTTGTTAGGTGATTTTAATAGTCTAATGGAATAACACATAATATTTGTAGTAGAGGTAGTAGGTTAATTGACAATTTTATAGCAAATAATAACTTAATTGTTTTAAATGACAGATCTACTTCATTTATGAGCACAAGAATTAATTGGAAAGTTCATCAAGATTTTTGGTTAAACGCTCATTTTTCTATTTTAAATTTTAACACATTATCCACAAATAAAGCAAAGTTTTTATAAATAATTTAATTAATATTATTTTAAAAACTGCATCAATTAAATTTCTAAATAGAGGACTTCAACAAACCTCTGACTTTTGTACGTTCTACGCAAGGACAAGGCCTAACAAGTCGGTCATATCAATTAGGTGTCCTATGATCAGTAGAACGGGTCCTATCAACCTTTATCTTGATTTTATTGATCGGAGGCGCTACTTTTTATCAAGTATGTAGCTTCCCAATGTTGATCCCGGGGACTGGGTTTACTCCGTCCCATAGACCCCAGCTAGAGAATTTGCCTTGCCAGGCCCGGGACTTGAACCCGGGGCCACGAGAATATGAGACAGCGACGCTACCTCCCACGCCCTGGACTTCAACAAACGCCCTCCTGATTTATAATGGAATAATAAATCAAGAAAATCACATTTAAATCCAATCCATGCTCAAAAAATTTAATTCACTTTAACAAAGAAAAGATCACAGAGAGAATAAATATCGAAACAAATTTCTTGCAGAAAATATTTTTTGTCTAAAACCTGCTTAACTCTAATAAAAATGATATGAAATCTTTATCAACAATTTTTATCAAATTGAAAATATATATTTTTAAACAATTGTATGAGACCTCATCAAACAAAAATTATAATCTCTCATTTCGTCATACACTATCATATATAGTTGAGAATAAATTTCCATTTTGTTCATCTCAAATAATAACGAACTTGACAATGAACCATTCAGTAAATCTTGGTCTGATGATGTCCTCAAAAGTTCAAGAAATACATCTCCTGGTCACGATCAAAATCATAAACTCATGTTAAAATCTTTAAGTAATATGTGGTATTAACATTCAATTCATAGATTATAATTAATGGATTGGGCCATAATTTTGTTTATTGAGAAACCAATTGAAAAACTAACGATGGGTAGATAATACCATGGAAATTGGAAGAGATGAGAGAAGTTATACTTGTAGGTGTAAAAATGGCTGCAGTGTAGCTGCTGTAAATTCAGTAGCTACATAAAGATAACAAATAAATAAAAGAACTCATACTATATTAATATCTATACTAAAACCGAATAAAGATTCTCATTCATTTAAAATTTACAGATCAATATCAATGATTGCTGTTTTTTGTGAATTATTTAACGCAGTTAGAGGTAGAAGGTTTAACATCAAATATCGCAAAAAATAATATACTTAGTTTCTGATAATCCTTTAAAAAAGTTCTTCATTTTATCATTTAATCAGATATTTAATTATATTCATATTCTTATATCATATTATTTAATTATATTCAGTAAATTTTTCTTTAATAAAGACCATAGATTGAATTTTATATTTATTGATCTTGAAAAGGCGTTCGATTCTACTTGACTTGGAATATATATATATATATATATATATATATAATTTTTAAAAAATTAAGCAGAAAATAAACTATAAAGTATGCACTTGGCGTATTTTATTAAAATGTAAAAAAAAACCGATAATTTCAAGTTCGCATAGATAATACGTTATCTAAATTTATGTAACAAGAAGAGGGAGTTGAACAGTGTTCCGACCTTTCAACTACATTATTTTCCATCAGAATCAATAAAGTATTCAAATGTATTAAAAATCCCATTTTCACTAATTAAAACTCAGAAAGGGTAAATGGATCAAATTTAGCTTATCAATGGTAATCATATTTTATTAAGTATTTAAACGATTTGATTAGATAATTAATAAATGATATCATAAATTTCGATAATTGCCTAAAGATGATAATTAAGTTTTTCAAAATACATATAAACTAGATAATTATAGAATCTAAACCAAGGTTATCCGACCCAAGTTCTGCAGACCGCATGCGGCCTATTTATTTATTTCACACACTTGGAAAATATTATACATATGTATATGTTTTATTACATGATTAAAAATATATATACCTGCCATAGACGAGAGTTGCTATTTATATTCCTGGCTTAATAATGGAGGTAATTCCAAAACATGAGTTTTTAATGGATCAACCACTTCATACAGTCGATTGTTGTTTTGTTTCGGGCTCATCTCCATATATTCATGATTCGTCACTTGTGTAGTTGTTATACACAACCTTTGATGCATCTTGAATGTATTTTTTCAGCATTCCTTTGTGTTGTACAAAGGAATACTGAAAAAATACTTTTGATAGGAGCTTTCTTTTGAGCGCTTCCGATTTTGAGGGATCTTACGAGAACAAATGTATTTTACAACCAAATTTTCAAGGAATATTTAATTGACGGATACTTATCATACTATTATAAAACTAAAAGTGCGTCAATTTCACATAAAGATCTTGTTTTATCAGTTCACACACAATTTTTTTTTGACACAACAAACAATTTTGGACAATCTTCTCGGATCAGTTTCATCTATTTATGTTACATCTATTTATCTTTGTGGCTCTACGGAACTCGAAAGTTTTTGGCCGCAGCTTCCATACTCCTCCAAACGTCCCTATACTGCACCACTCCATTCTAAACTCACTCTCTCCCATCTCTTTGCGCTTCTCCCTGCCAACCACGTTCTTGGTTTTGTATTCGTTAAACCAGTTTTTTTTACAATCCTGAAAGCTGCAGTGCTTTAACGTTATATAAAGAATAAAGTTTATCATTTAACTTCCCTTGATAATCCACGTCTAAAATATTGGAAATCGACTGTTGATGCAAACCAATGATTTGGAGTTATCTTAATCGGTATGGAAAAAGTACTTCAATTATTGGTTCAAATGCATTCAAAAAGTGTATTTGATCTGGGTGGAGAATATTTTAAAAAGTAATAAAGCCAATTATTATCATAATTATTTGTTTTTTCAATATCAACACAGAAAAATAAATAACAACACTAGTATTATATATATTTTCCATTTGCAACACATTTAGCGCCGGATAAAGGGGCGGGGAAGCCGGGCGACTGCCCGGGCGCCAAATTTTGATGGGCACCGATAATAAGATATTTTTTTAGATTTTATAAATTAAAGTTGATCATTTTTCAAGAAAAATCGATTTTTTAGCAAGCAATAAATTGTTTTTACTTTAATAATTCAAAATAAAAACCACAACGCTATTTATTTTGTTATTGTCAACAGATTAAATAATTCTATTATTATTTATAAGAAAACTATTTGTATATATTTATTGTATAGAATTAGAAAAAATTCTTCTAAATTATATTAAAAATTTAACTAAACAATTTTCTTAATTTTCTTTAATTTTTTTTTAATATTTATTTTTATTCATACTACGAGGGTCATTCATTAAGTAAAGAGACAGATGGCTATAGTGCAAAAACGATTTATTTGTTTCTTACAAAATTCAGACTATTTTTCAACATAATCACCCCCCCCCCCTCCTCCCAACAGTTATGCACTTGTCCCATCTTTCTTGCAACTTCCTAAGCTGATCGGTGATAAACTTCAAAAATTGGGTTGGGAGGTCTTACCTCATCCTCCCTACAGTCCCGACTTCGCCCCAACTGATTTTTACTTGTTTGGACCACTCAAAGACGCTCTACGTGGAAAAAGTTTTGCTAACAAGAGAAAGTTAAGGAAGCGGTGCAAAAGTGGCTTCATGGTAAATCGAAAAAATTCTTCGCCAAGGGAATTAGGAAGCTAAGCTGCAAGAAAGATGAAACAAGTGCATGGTACGGTGGGTGATTATGATGAAAAATAGTCTGAATTTTGTAAGAATCAAATAAACCGTTTGTTTAACTATTTTTGAGCTATAGCCATTTGTCTCTTTACTTAATGAATCATCCTCGCATGTATATAAAAACATAAAACAAAACATTTGAATCAGAGCCAATTTAATATATGAAAAATTTAAATATGTATTATTTAATGATAGAGAGAGAGAGAAAGAGAGAGAGATTGAATGTAAAAAAGTATAAAAAGGTATTTAAAAAAAATAAAAGAATATAAAAAAATTAAAATAAAAAAAAAAACAATAACAAAGAGACAAAACAATCATAATTTGAATTTTGGTGACTTATGTATTCTGTATTGTAATTTGAAGCATTCATTCATTCATTCATTCATTCATTCATTCATTGAGTCATCTCACCAGCAAATAAAAAAACTATCAAACGATCCCTTTTATTAGGTTGATTAAACCGGGAAGAAGCGAACAAAATTCAATTATTCTAAATAATTAATACATACGCTAATCACCATTTAAGTATTTTATTGAAATTCAAATTTACAACCAACATTTAATTGAGGTCAGCTAGAAAATAATGAAAAATAAACGAGATCTCCTCTTAAAATTTTCATTTACCTATTAATTTTCTTTAAAAGATATCCAATAGTTTTATTCTCTCTCCCATTTAATAATAATTATACGATTTTTCATTGGGAAGAAAAATAAAAAAAAAAAATAAAAAAAAAAATATAACCCTTTTTTAGTTAACAACACAATAGAATATTTAATTAATTAAACTTTTTTTAATGTTTGATTTTGAATATCAATCAATCAATTGATTCCGGATTATATTTTTGTAAATTCCTTTATATTACTATAATTATTATTATTATATTATTATTATTATTTTTATTATTAAATTATTATTATAATTAAATAATTAATAAATTGATATGAGGATTATTTATATAAATAGATTATAAAATCCAATAATTATTTATTTGAAAATTTGAAAATATCAAAGAGTACATTTATTGAATCATATAATATTATTTTTTTATTTATTTTAATATACATATAAATAGGATGGGATATTTTATCATTTATTTAATAATCTATTTATTAAAAATTTATCTGTAGGAACATTGTAGTTATGAATACATATTTAAAAATTTGAATATAATAATAATAATAATAATAATAATATAAATGTAACAGACAGTATTGCCAACTTTGAAAAATTGCTGACTCGGGTATTTTAGTAAAAAACGTAAGAGATGGATATATGTAAAAAATAGGAAAAGATAAAAAAAAAAAAATAAATAAATCAATCTTACGAAAACGAAAATATGTTTTTATTATTTTTTGCGCCATTAATCTTTCTTCTTACAGTCAAATATTAATTACACAAATAATTACCACTAAATTACAAAATAATAAAAAGAAAATATAAAAATTGCAAATTAGTGTAAATAATTCATATAATATGTACATTATGTATTAGATTATGGATTATATATTAATATATATTTTTTCATCCCATAGATAAACCATGAATATTTTTTACTTTTATAATAAGAGGGTGGAGTGGGGATTGCCTTATTATTAAGAAATTATATTTTTCTTTCTTCCATTGATTTTCTTTACTTATCTTTTCATTTTCTTTAACCAATCGGAAATAAAAGTGTTGTAAAGGGTTAGAAAACATCTTCAAAAGATATGATTACTCATTTCCTTATCAATTTCAGAAAATGTTGAACTGTAACATCAAATAAAAAGAAAAATATTATTAGATTTTTAATTTTTTTTTTAATATCTCGCCAGATAGTATTGCGATCACAAAAATTTTCGATGTCGAAATTTTGATGTTTTTATACCTTTTGAAGGTCAATGAGTAAAGTTAAGAAAAATGTGTGTGTGTGTGTGTGAGTATGTAGACAAGGTTACCCAAAATCGGTTTGAGCTAGCATAATGAAATTTGGTATATGTGTATTATTCAAAATTCGTAGTTTTCTATCAACTTTTGAGAAATGTAGTTCATTCGGAAAAGGACCATTACCTACCACGTTTTCATTTTTTTCCTCTAAACTTACCGTAAAAGTAAAGATAAATGTTGGGTAGTTTTTCCCATGATTAAAAATTGTATAAAACTGCTATATATAGAATTTCAACTTGATTGAATCGCTGAAAGTACCAGAATTAATTTTTTAACACGTTGACTGCCAATCACTCGCCAACAAGGGACGTGGTGTCATCAACAAAGAACCAAACACGCGCTGATTTAATAAATATTATTTATTAATTTTAATTTTTAATTTAATTTATTTAATTCAATTTAAATATAATAATATTATATATTAATTAATCCAATTCAAATTTGCGAGATAGTCGAGTGGGAGACACTCCAGATTTTTTAATCTGAATTTTGCCATTTTTTAAAAAAAATTAAAAAAAGATTTGGTAAACATCAGTGAATTGTTTTCGACAAGTAGATTATGTTATATATTTTATATACATATTAGTATAATAGGTAAGTTAAATATTTCTTTTATTATTTTAGTTGAATTCAATCCGTATATCTATTAAGAAAAGTCATTCATCGTCTTAAACCAACATTTTCTACTTAGAAGCATATAATTTTGTCTACTCCATTTATATTAAATTATGGTCGCCGAGGCGTGTATTCTTTTTAATAAAAGCTAATATATGTATAACTTAAAGGAAAATAAATTGAAAAAATTACTTTTGTACTTTTTTTTTTCAATTTATTTGCATGAAGTTATAATTACGAGAATAAAATCAATAAGATGGGGTGTAAAAAAATAAAAACAAGGAAAAAAAAAACATTATGAAAGTTTGAAATGAATAATAAGTTAAGTTAAAAATTCTCTTTTATTATTAATAATAATAATAAAGATTTGATTTTAAATAAAAACAAAGTTTGATAATGTTAAATGTGCTTAAATAACTCACAATATATAAATAATGATTGCAATTTTATTGAAAATATTGAGTTCAATTTTGTTTTTAATTCTATGTAGTTAATTTTTATGTAGTTGGTGAATGAAATTTATATTTAATTTAATTAATTTTTAATTTAGTGTAGGACAAAGAAAATTATACATATATAGGATTAAATTAATTCGAACTTTGAAAAACTTAATTACAAAGATGGAAAGGTGCTTAAAAAAAATTGAAAATCTCTTCAATTTCTTTTAATAATCTTTTTAGATTTTTATTTAGATATATATTTAAACACAACACCTCTTTCTAGTCTGAGGATCAATTCACTTGACTCATATACTCTTGGTCCTGGGCTCAAGTCACAGTTATGGCTGGCAAGAGAAAATCTCTAGTTGATGACTGCCTGCGAGATCAAAATTAGAAAATGATTTGATAAAAAGTCAGAGAAAGAAAATCAAGATAAAGGTTGAGAGGATAGGTTGTACTGATCATACAACACATTTTCACAAATTAGGCTTTAACTGGCTTGATATGCGGAATTCTTTCATGGATGTACAAAAGTCAGAGGTATTATTTTTTATATATATTATATATTTAATTAATTTTTTATAAATACTGACATATAAAAGTAGACGAGTCTAATAAATATACGATATTATCATATTAATTTCATTTTGCTAGTGTCCTTTGACCCACGCTCAAACAAAACTGACTTAATCAACAAACTGTCGCATTACTTCACTTACAAAAAAAATGGATCAAAAAAATTTTATTAAATTTTGCGTTAAAATTGAAATAAAGTGGTCAAACGCACTTTAAGTGGGACTGTAGCATTCGGCGAATCTAGTTTGTGTAAAAACAAATGTTTAGAAGTGCTACAAGCTCAAGAGACCAATGAAAGGAAAGCGCATTCGATCAAATGTGAAAGTTTTGCTCACTGTTTTTTACAATGGCGTGATGCATCATGAGTTCTTTCCAACAGGTCGTACTGCTAATAAGTAATACTACAAGGAAGTTATGCAACGTTAGCGTGAAGCGATACGACTCAAACGATCGCAATTGTGGTAAAACATATATTCTGCATCACAATAATGCACCAGCTCACACATCATTGCTATTTCGTGATATTTTTGCTAAAAACAATACCCTAATCATGCCTCAACCACCGTATTCACTAGAATTAGCTCCATGCAACTTTATTCCTATACATAAAGGCAGACAACGAGACGACACAGTCGAATTTTTATCGGTTTCTAAAAAAAATGGATTTTTATTTTATTAAATATAAAAAACTACAATGCATTTTGAAATGAAATAACATTTACACTTTAAATTAGTATTGCCTTCTAAGAATATAGATATAAACTATACCAAAATATTAATTCTGAAACGTAAATTGATTTTTCATAAGTTTGTATAATTTTTGAATTTTGACAGATGGAAATTAAAATTCGCCGCCTTTTGTTTTACCGCTTACCATGAATACAATCTTTTAATTCGTTTTAATTATTCTTTGCTTATGACATCGATTGGTTTCCATTAATTCTATTAAATGTAATGTATTAATTATATTTTTATACATAGTATAATTATTTCAATTTCAAGATACATTCATAATTGAAATTCTCATATTTCTAATCATTAATGATATATTTTTATTTTAGATGTTAAAATATGTATTCTAATAGAAGAAAATTCTTCACCATATTGATAAGTGTTTTCATTGAAAAATATCTTATCTATATATTTATTATTATTAAATAATTTCAATTATGCATTGAATTTTATTCTTTGATTGCAGTTGCATTGTAAGAAAATTCCTTTTATTTGAATGAAGAAGAAAACTTATCAAAGATAAAATTCTTAAAATTAAAGAGGCTTAATTAATGATTCATTTATATATATATATATATATATATATATATATACATCAACAACCAATCATATTATGAATTAAAAAATTCTTTAACATATTTATAAATATTTTCATTGGAAATTATCTTATCTAAATATTTATTGATATTATTTATATAATTTCAATCGTGCATTCACATACACCCAAGTAAGTGACATGCCATTTCTATTCTTCGATTGAAGTTGCATGGTATTAAATATTGGTAATTGTACAAACTGGTCATCCAGTCATGATAAGCTTTGGAAGAAGTGCATTATATTTGAGGGGAATTACTTTGAAGGGGACAAAAAGGATATTTATGATAAATAAATACTTTTCATAATAATTGAAAATTCTTCTCTGTGTGAGTGTGGGTGTGTAGACACGATTACAAAAAACGGTTTGAGCTAGAATAATGAAATTTGGTACATGGTCATTATTCAAAATTCGTACTTTTCTATCAACTTTTGAGAAATGTAGCTCAAGAGGGAAGAGGGTCATTACCTACAACGTTTTGATTTTTTTCCTCTAAACTGACCGTAAAAATAAAGCTATATGTTTGATAGTTTTTCACATTATTAAAAATTGTATAAAACTGCTATATATAGAATTTCAGCTTGATAGGAATTACTTTGAAGGGGACAAAATGGATATGGATGAATAAATAAATACTTTTCGAAATAATTCAAAATTCACCTTTTCTTTTGAATAAACAGTATATCGATTTAAAATACTTGTGGTCGAAATATTGATATATTGTTTATCATTTCATATATATATATATATTATAGGTATAATGAAAAGAAAAACAAAGATAAGGTGTAAGCATATATATTATATTCTTTGAAGATTTACTATATCTAAACTATTCTATGTTTACTAGTTTTTAAAAATTGATTCCAAATTATATTATAATATATACATAAAGGCAGACAACGAGACGACACAGTCGAATTTTTATCGGTTTCTAAATAAAATGGATTTTTATTTTATTAAAAATAAAAAACTAGGATGCATTTTGAAATGAAATAACATTTACACTTTAAATAAGTATTGCCTTCTATGAATATAGATATAAACTATACCAAGATATTAATTATGAAACGCAAATTGATTTTTCATAAGTTTGCATAATTTTCCTTCATTAAATATTAATTTTTGAATTTTGACAGATGGAAATTAAAATTCACCGCCTTTTGTTTGACCGCTTACCACGAATACAATCTTTTAATTCGGTTTAATTATTCTTTGCTTATGTCATCGATTGGATTCCATTAATTCTATTAAATGTATTAATTATATTTTTATACATAGTATAATTATTTCAATTTCAATTTTAAGATACATTCATAATTGAAATTCTCATATTCCTAATCATTAATGATATATTTTTATTTTAGATCTTAAAATATGAATTCTAATAGAAAAAAAATACTTCTTTTCAACCAACATTCAATGCATTCATATTATGATAAGAATATAGAATTAAAAAATTCTTCACTATATTGATAAGTGTTTTCATCGAAAAATATCTTATCTATATATTTATTATTATTATTTAATTTCAATTATGCATTGAAATTGTATTCTTTCATTGCAGTTGCATGGTAAGAAAATTCCTTTTATTTGAATGAAGGAAAAAATTTATCAAAGATAAAATTCTCAAAATTAAAAAGGCTTTATTAATGATTCATTGTTATATATATATATATATCAATCTTATTATACTTCCTGCCAACCAACAACAAACAAATCAACAACCATTCATATTATGAATTAAAAATTAATTCCTTAACTTATTTATAATTTTTTTCATTGAAAATTATCTTATCTATATATTTATTATTATTATTTATATAATTTCACACACACAAGTAAGTGACATGCCATTTCTATTATTCGATTGAAGTTACTTGGTATTAAATATTGGTAATTATATAAACTGGTCATCCAGTCATGACAAACTTTAATCCTTTTTATCCCGTAAACTAGAAATGATCCACAAAAATTGCATAAGAAAAGTTTATTTGGTATTAAAAAAGGAATATAGTAGTAAAATTTTATCCAAATCCACGACTGGATGACCATTCAATATGATTATATAAATATATATTACAATATAATATAGATTTTTATGAAATTAACTTTTCAATTAAATGAGACTCGTAGAATGGATTAAAGAGTAAAATAAAACAGAAAGGTAGGAAAAGATAAAATTGATGTAAATGAATGAAGGAGAAAGGCAATCGACAATGTTCAAGTAGAAGTATATAATCTTAACAAAAAAAAAAAAAAAAATGAAGGTTACTAATAATAAAAAAAAAAAAAAAAATTTGAATTTTTCAAGTCCTGCCGTTATGATGGATCGCGTTGATCGTTGTGATTAACCGCCATCTGAGAAGGATATAAATAGGAGCAGTTTAACCGAGATGACCTGACTTCCATCGGAACTTGCGAGATTAGATTTACTACAATTTATTTCCTATTGCTTGTGTACGATATTCGGTGGATGTGGTGGATGTGGGTGGATGTGGATGGTCGGGGTGGGGAAGGGGGGTTGATATCGCCCCAAGTGTATTATAAATTCCCTTTCAAAAAGAAAAAATACAAACGATTTATCTATTTTTTTTTTCTCTGCCATATATCCTCTCCATCTTGGATTATAGTAGACGAAATTAGCATGGATTTGATTTCATTAATATCAGTGCGGAAAATGGCGCTCCCGGCCGGATCTCAGCTTCTGCCCTCAGGGACACAAACAGGCATAGCGAATTCATTCGACCCCCCCCCCCCCCCTATGAACCCAACCACCGGAATCCAGCTTTTAATTAGATTATTGAGGAAAGCCACGCTAAGTCGAACTAATAGGGGATCGTTATCTCCGAATGAACACTTGGATCTAGATCCCAAGGTAGGTAGGCAGGTAATTAAGAAAAAAAATTGCCCGGGGGGGGGGGAGGTTTGTTTATTCGTTGCTGTTATTAGTGAACGGAGAGTGGTGGAGAGGGATGATGGGTGATAAGGGGGAGTGTTCCGTTAAAGGATTCATTTTACAATGCCAAATGTTACCAATCAAACAAGTTGTCCCTTCCATTTACCAAATTGCATTCGATTATTTAAGCAATAATCCTAACTTGTATAGGGAACGAATGAACGGCCTTTTAACAAGAACCTGTTATTTTTTTTGGCAACGATTCAAAATACGCTCACTCGTTGCCCAATAAATTCCAACCTAAATTCAATTGCCTCATCAATTTCGTTTAAGGAAGCAACTTTTAAAACAAACATTCTTCTTCTTTTCATATTCAAAAACACGTATTCACGAAAATACATATTTACTTTTAAGATAAAAAAACAAAAAAACAAAACAAAAAGAAATACCTTTTTAATTTTTAAGGGAGAAACATGTGGTAAATGGAAACAAATTAATTGATTTTTAAAATACCCATAGGATCAAAAAGTGCAGGGCCCACTCTAGAAGCATTTGTCCGGGGCGGAAAATCTGATGGCGGCATTTTGTTTATGAATGTAATAAATTTTAAGAATGTACGGGCGCCAATTTATTTATTTGCCCGAGGCACCGTAAATGCTAGAGCTGAAGAGAGTCATCGGAAGCTTAAAACATTTTTTTATAATTTAATCAATAAAAATATATTATTTCATATATAGTTATTATCATATATTAAACAATCATAAAAATATTTCAAAATTTAATGTTTTAATTCATTAATACAGAAAAAATTAAAATTTGCATTTTTTTTCAAAATAAATTCCTTAAAAAAATATTTATCTTTTGATTTCAATAGAAAAAAAAATTAATAAATGTTCATTAATTCTAAAAAATATAAACATAATATTTTAGAGAAAAATATAAAATAACATTTTAAATCTTTTTAAAATTCGAGGTGTAGCAATTTCGAGATTTCATAGAGATTAGTATTTTATTTATTGAGGCCCTGAAACCAGCGGGATACCAATTGAAAGAGAATAAGAATCGATGGTGAAATAAGGCTTCTTTCAAATTTTTTAAAAAATATCTCTGACGTCCTACGCAACTACAACGCCTATCAAATCAATTAGGTGTCCTATGATCAGTAGAACGGGTCCTATCAACTTTACCTTGATTTTCTTGAACGGAGGCGCTACTTTTTATCAAGAAGTTTCCCAATGTTGGTCCCGGGGGCTGGATTGACTCCGTCCCATAGACCTCAGCTAGAGAAATTGCCTTGTCAGGCCCGGGACTTGAACCCGGGACCACGATAATGCTACGCTAACCTCTCACCCTGTGACGGCTTCTCAAATTTAGTAAGTGTATATATATTTTCCACTGGTCTTAGAGGCTCAATAAATAAATTAGTCTCTATGAAATTTCAAAATTGCTACACCTCTGAATTTTAAAAAGATTTAAAATTTTATTTTATATTTTTCTCTAAAATATTATATGTTTTATATGTTTATATTTTTTTAGAATTAATGTAAATTTATTAATTTTTTTTTTCTATTGAATTCTTTAGACTGGTAAAGTCAACACTAGAAACTTTTAATAAGATATATATGAATGTTGTTTTCCGTCTAAATCTAAAATATTTCTATTTTCATAAGAATTTAAATTTATTTTCTTTATTTTAAGATCTATTTATATATTCTAAAAATGTAATATATAATATACAAAATATTTACATATAAATATTATTTTTATTTTTATTATTTTTTTACTTCCTTAAAAAGATATTAGTTTTAATCCGAAGCTAAAAGAAATTCTAAAAGATATATAAAATAAATTATATTAAAAAGTAAATATTATAATGGCAAATTTGGGATGTATAGGTAATTCATTCGTATTATAAATGGGTTAGTATAACCTAGAAGGTGAAAACTTTTCTACTTATTTTAAATGCTTGAATGACTTGAGGGTATATTTTGATCTCTTTTTTGGTTGAGAATCCATTGTTCAAATTAGACTCATTTTTTTTAGAAGCTAAGGGGGGGATGGGTAGAGAAATGGAGCAAGCAAATCAAGAAAGCGTTATGATGAAAATTAAATCAAGTATCTTTAGATGAATGAAGTAGTATTGTTAAACTCTTCTCCTCCACCTCCTACCAGCAATTCAGGAATTCAGAAATCCAACATTTATTTATTCTAGAATAAATAAATAAATCACTCAACTTGTTGTTGAATAACAAAATATTTACCATCTTTAATAATAAATATTAATAAACATAAATATATATATATATATATTTATTTATTATTAATATTATTATTATTATCAATCTATCAAAATGAAAAAAATGTAAATACCTCAAATAAATATACTGATTTTATATTTTGGATAGTTTGCATATTTAAATTTTAATATAAATATTTATTTATTCATTTTTTACTATCTCGCCAGAGATAGTATTGCGATCCTGAAAATTTTCGATGTCGAGATTTTGATGTTTTTGTACGTTTTGAAGGCCCCTGAGTCATTTTCACTTAGGTTGACAAAAATGTTTAAAATATTTTGACTATGAATATGGATTGAATGATTATTATGGTGTAATATAGTAAATAAGTTATTCTCTCCTTTTTTTTCTATTATATTTTTTTTCCTTTTTCTTTTTCTTTCATCTTTTCGTTTTTTTTTTCGAGAGAGAGAAAAAGAGAGATCAACCATATTTGGGCATATGGATGTGGGTTTGACTTTCTATTCATCCCTCAACGGCTCTTTAATCCTTTAAATTTTGGGTTCTTCCCCCACCTTTGAACTGTTTGAATAGCTATATTCTCAGCAAATAGTATATATTTATGTAGATTTATAAATCAAACATTTTCTAAAATTAAATTGATTTTTAAAAGGATTAAACAAGTTATTTATAACTTTTTTATAAAACATATTTATTTAATAATAAAAAAAATATACTCTTTTAATATTTCCTTCCTCCACATTTCTCTTGTAATTTTTTGATATCTTTTAATCTTTTCTTCGTTATTTTTTCTCTTATATTGTTATTTACTCCATCTAGTATTTAATTCGAAGTTCATGTCTTCATTTCCATAATTACTTTTTATATTTTATAGATTTTTTATGTTTGATATATATAGAAATTCTTCTTTATTTAAATAACTTCCCATTGACTGACTTTAGAATAATGATCTAAAATCAACTTTCTTCATACTCCTTCCTGGAAAACGAACAACCTTTAAGCTTATTTTGTTCTGGCAACCAAACAGACACTCGATCCACCAATTCGGAAAATTAAATTGTAAATTCTATTCATCGTACCACCTTGAACTTGTTTTCTTTAAACTTGAAATACTGAATTTTTCTCAAAATCACCAGAATACACAGAATTTATATTCGGTCTTTCCTTGATGTCAGAACCTTTGTTTACTCTAAAATCGATTATACTCGTATTATAAAATATTCATTTTCAATAAAGAAATAATCAATACTATTTGGCATGGCACTTCTTTTAATATAAATAGCTATTTTCTGTAACTTACTGAATATTCATCGCATACTTCACATGCTGAATCTCTATTTTTAATTACTAACCAAAAATAAACATTTTGTAATTTTTTACCGACCGTTAGTCGTGGCTAGAATGGGAGAGGAAAGATCAGCGAAAAATATATTTGGGAAAAACCGATTGAGAAACGACCGGTGGGATTTGGAAGACCAAAGACGCGATGGGTGAACAATGTAGGAAGGGATGTGGGACAGATGGGACAGGTAGTTGGATAGTTATAGCTCAGGATTGGGATACTTGGAGAAATGGGGTTGCTTTCGAGATCCGTAGAGCCAGAGAGATAGATATATAAATATAACAAATACAATAGTAATATATAATTAATTTTCTGATTAAATTTAAATATATTTTAAATAAAATAAGAACACAAAAACAAATGATTGTTTTATGTAATATACTGATTGAAACAAAATGAATGTAAACCTTTTACATACAGACTTTCAATCAAATACTATGTATTATGGGGTACAGGGTGCGGAGCCCCCGTCTAGGTGTGAAGGCGCCCTGAGCAGCTAGTATATAATATATCGATAAAAATAGAGATATGTAAGAATATTGTGATGTAATTTCATCGAAATCAGTTCAGCCAATTTTGAGTCTTAAAAGTTATAATTTCCAAACAAAAAGACAGACATGAAAAATTCTAAAGTCACTCTTGGATTCTAGAGGTCATGAAACCTCGAAGATATGCAAAAAAATTTTAAATTCACATTAATGTGCAGACAAAAACCTTTATATATATATATATATATATATATATATATAAATAAAACAAATTTGCGAAAATATATATATTTTATATCAACAGGCCTACTTTTCTGTCTTTCAGTGCATTAATTGTATATTCTTTTAAGGAATATATGTTATTAGTCATTTATGTTCTTTTAAAATATTTGAACGGTGACTTGGTGAACCAATTATTAGTATTACCAGCCAAACCCGATAATTATGAATCATTTTTTTAATGATCGAGCTGCGGCTGGGTGAACCAGGTATGATCTAAGAAAAGCATAATAGCAGCATAGCTGAAATGTCAGTTTTATCTATAAATAAATAATTTTTTAAGGTCATTCTTTTCTGTCTTCCAGTGCATTAATATGTACATTTACGGGGTGTATGATTTATGACTATTTTTTTTATTTATTTTCTTTTATATTATTTGAACAGTGACTCAGTGAACCAGTTATTAGTATTACCAGCCAAACTCGTTAATTATGAATCATTTTTTTTTCGAGTTGCGGCTGGGTGAACCAGGTATGTATTAATAAATGGTAAATATTATTAATTTTCTTTTTACAATAATTTCATTCCAAAAAACATTTTACCTGTATGAATTAGTAAATGACAATTTAAATGTGATTAAATTAAATTCAAAATGCTTTTCTCGTGTAAGAAATAAAATAAGAATTTTTCTTTTTTATTTACAATAATAGATTAGTAAAATAAAAGAATCATAGACATATTTTAGATTTGTATAAATAAATAAGAAATAAATAAACATATGGATAATAAAATGATAGGATTCTTAAATGTAATAATTATTTAATAATAATGTATTTATTAATAGAGGAAATAAAATAGTATATAAATATATATACTAAGTTAAATAAATCATATTTTTGAGATTTGAACTACAATTTGTGCTATAAAGTATATAATCTATATTCAAAGAAAATGTTGTTTTCATAGTTAAGCCTATTTTTCAAACATTATGTTTTAATAAATGTTTATTTAAATGTGATTTTCTATTAAATTTCTTTTTACAATAATTACATTCTAAAGGTTTTTCACCTGTATGAATAGATAAATGAGTTGTTAAAGATGATTTCTGATTAAATTTTTTTTCACAATAATTACATTCAAAAGGTTTTTCACCTGTATGAATAAATAAATGAGTTGTTAAAGATGATTTCTGATTAAATTTCTTTTTACAATAATTGCATTTAAAAGGTTTTTCTCCTGTATGAATTAATATATGTTTTTTTAAAGATGAATTCTGATTAAATTTCTTTTCACAATAATTACATTCAAAAGGTTTTTCTCCAGTATGAATTAATAAATGTTTATCTAAATTTCCTTTAACATTAAATTTCTTTTTACAATAATTACATTCAAAAGGTTTTTCTCCAGTATGAATTAATAAATGTTTATCTAAATTTGCTTTAACATTAAATTTCTTTTTACAATAATTACATTCAAAAGGTTTTTCACCTGTATGAATTAATAAATGGGTATTTAAAGTTGATTTTAGATTAAATTTCTTTTTACAATAATTACATTCAAAAGGTTTTTCTCCTGTATGAATTAATAAATGTTGATTTAAAGACGAATTAAAATTAAATTTCTTTTTACAATAATTACATTCAAAAGGCTTTTCTCCTGTATGAGTTAATAAATGTGTATCTAAATTTGATTGCTGATTAAATTTCTTTTTACAATAATTACATTCAAAACTCCTGTCGTCTTCAGTGGGGTTTCCGCCAGTTTCTTCTTTTAATTTTTTGTCAAAATAATGATCTGTACTCTTTTTTAGATTTAAATGACTCTTTAAAATGGAATATATTTGATGATGAAAACATTTTTTTAAATGTTTAGACAAAAATCCCTCACTTATAAAATTTGTGTTACAATAAAGACAAGAATAGAGAGGACCTAAAAAAGAATTGTTTTCGTTTTTTAAATGATTATATTTTTACATATCTAACTATTTTATATAATTCAATTTAAGTTATAATATCATTACAAATAATATTAAAAAAAATAATTTTAGTGACAATTAACATTACTTTAGATGAAAAAAACGTAGAAATAAAAACTAACCTATATAGATTGGATATTTAATGTCCTTTTGTGAATCCAGATCCATCTTTAATTTATTGATGTATTATCAATTATTAAATATATACTAGGAAATCACTAATATAAACCAGATGATCTGTTATATAAACGTTTTAACTTTTGATTTTCTAAAAGAATTTCAACAAACAATTGTCTCTAAGATAGCAACAAGGTGGGTGACGCGCAAATTTTACTTCCGGTAACATTATAAGTTTTTACTTCTATCAGTGTTAGATGGCGCTGCTGTCGACAAATTACATTTTTACCGACCGACGATTGGAAGGGAAGGTATTGTTTTCACACCAAATTTCACATGTGGAGATTTTTACATATCTCCACGAATCATGCATTTTGTTAACAGAAAAAAGTATTTTTAGCATTATGTCTGTCCGTCCGTCCTTACGTTGTGTGCCCGTATAGACGTGTACAGCTCTACCGATTTTGATAAATTTTGGTATATTTACTTAATGCATCAGTATCATGAATTCATCAACTTTTGGTGTATATTTGGAAACCGGAAATCGTAGTTTATAAAGTATTCATTTTATATTCATTGTAAGAAAATATTTCACTTAAAATATAATAGTAATTTATAATTGAGTAATTAGACTAAAAATAAAAAATCAAGATAATATAATTTAGTCATTTTAATTCAAGTTTTAAAAATATTTTTTTTATACTTTATATATATATATTTATAATGTTGTTTGGAAATTAATTTATTTTAAATCGTCGGTTGGTTTTGTGTTTTGTACTTGGCCCCAGCTCATTTTTTATTACTAATTTTGAACTTGTATGTAATCTTTTCAATATTTCTTTTTTTTTTTATATTTTTAAAATAAAAAACGCCACCTTGCGGTCATCGCTGGTTACTCACATCCTCGTGGTCCTGGGTTCAAGTCCAGAGCCTAGCATGGCATTTTCTCTAGCTGGAGTCTATGAAACAAAGCCCACCCAGTATTCTAGATCAAATTTGGGAAGCCACTTGTTACAAGATAGGGCCTCTGAACAAGAAAGTCAAGATAAAGGTTCAAGGATATTTTGTACTGATCATACAACACCTTTACATCGCTTAGGCGATATGTCCTTTCGAAGAATGTACAAAATCAGAGCATTAGTTTTGAGGATTTCAACATTAATTTTAATTTATATGCTCTAAACTTTTATAAATTTAAAATTATTTAATTTCAAAATCAATTTTCAACTTGTGATTGGACTATCGTTATTTATTACTCATTAATTTTAAAATGAGAGTATATATCCGTATATATATATTATTTAATTCAACAATTATACTTGGGTCTTTTTGCCCAAAACAAACAAATCTTTCTGAATTCACATTACTAATCTCATTCAAAACTTCCTTATCTCCAACAAAATAGATTTCACACACCCTCATTTTATGAATAATCATCTCATTCTTCTCTCAAAATATATCGTAATAATAAATCCGCGATAAGCATCTCCTTTCTTTTCCTATCCATAATCCCTAAATTCTACATTTGCAACTCGAACAGCAATTTGCTTAAATAATAAAAAAAAAATCATAAAAATCTCAGAAATTACTTTGTTTTTTTAGTTTTGACAAATACAAATTAGCAACCTATTTGTCTTCATGTAATTTAAATTCTTATTTAGTAATTTTTAATTTGATTTTCTTATATAATCATTTTTAAATTTTTCTTTCTCTCAATCATTAAAATTATATTTAATATAATTCTCTTTAACAACTTCTTTTCTGATATATTTTTTTTCCAAATACCCATAAGTTACCTACGATTAACACAACTCCAAACAATCCTTCAATATATTGTCTTCGATTCCAATTGACGTACGAATCAATCTTTCTAATGGGATCCAAAATGTTGTTAACATCATTGATTTTTCTTCTAATCTTACTTTCTAAAATTCATTCTTTACGCATCATCAACGCATCCAATTCTCATCTTTATTTTTTAAAATCTTAATATTACTTTTGATAAATTTTCTTTGTTAAATATCTTTTTCTAAAATAAATTATGCTTTCAATAATATTCCTTAGAATTGGTAGTGTTCTTAATTTTACATGAACTATTTCAGCTTCTTTAATCAAATATATATGATAGTCAACCATTAATAAACAATATTCCTAAAAAATATCAGCAAAATATCATAAAATTTATTTTAGTTTTGTAAATTTATATATATATATTATGTTGGTTTAGGTTTCTGTGAATGTTATTGTTATTGTTACTATCAGATTTATCAGAGATATAATCACGTATTTTTGTGAGATTGTTTTCTCGACGTTTCGGCACCCATTTTGGCACCATTTTTAAGAGATTATTTAGGTGGGAATATTTTTGGGATTCTGGGTCTTAGTCTGTGTGACCAAGGGTTAATATTGGGATTTTGAATTGATAGGTTGGGTGGTTTTGTACTGGTCCAGTTGGCCTCGGGCTGTTGTCCAGTACGGACGTGTGCCAGTCTCACAATTCCCCAGGATACTTTGGAGATCCACAACAACGCAGTGAGTACAAAACCACCCAACCTACCAACCCAAAATCCCGATATCACACAGACTAAGACCCAGAATCCCAAAAATATTCCCACCTAAATAAAAATGGCGCCAAAATGGATGTCGAAACGTCGAGAAAACAATCTCACAAAAATACGTGATTATATCCCTGATAAATCTGATAATAATATATATATATATATGACGCCTCGTAGGGTATGGGTTAACTGTGTTAACTCACATTCTCGTGGTCCTGGGTTTACGTCCGGGTGTATGGAACGGAGTCATCCCAGCCTTCGGGATCATTCTTGGGAAGTTACCTGATAAAAAGTAGCCCCTCCGATCAAGAAAATCAAAGTAAAAATTGATAGGACCCGTTCTACTTATCAAAGGACACTTAATTAAATAACCAAATTGATAGGCGCTGTCCATGCGTAGGATGTAAAAAGGTCAGAGGTTTTATATATAAATATCTGCATTCTCTGATAATATATTTAATTTTAGCTGTAATAAATATAGGGAAAATAAACAAAAATGTATTATTATGTTGATAACTTCATGGTTATTTTTATAATTTTTTTTTTTTTTTGGTTTATCTCGGGAAAGTTAAATGAATATCAAAGAGAATCCTTTTTAAAAATCAAATAATTAATATTTATGTAAATGTTAATAATAATAATAATAATAATTTGGGATATGTGAAAGTATACTGATATTAAAAAATGTTGAGGATTTATAAATGTTAAATAAAATAATATGTTATAATAATATTCAAATAAATATGTATAATATTTCTCAAAACCATCTTGAATTATTGTAATGTTTTGATTAGGACATAGAACAGCTGCTATTAATTAATTAATTAATTTAATTAAGAAAAATCCAATTAAAATGATTTTATTTTATCTTCTTCTTGAATATCTCCAAACCTGATCGTATATAGTATATACTCTAATGCAAATTATTTTTCTTTTTACACCTCATGCATGAAAATACAACAGCTGGACAATTCTTTCTTCTTTTTTTTTTTGATGTTTTTTTTCCACAAATAGTAGGTACATTCCTTATTATTGAATTTATTCGCTTTTCCTTTGCTAAAATTTATTCTTTCTTCAGTCTCTTGTATTGAATTTAATTTAATTTCTGTCGATTCAAACCCTCTATCTATCTCTCCATCTATCTCTCTCTCTCTCTTTCTCCATATATATATATATATATATATATATATCAATTGTTCGTTTTAAATCTAACTTCGATTCTAGCACAATTCTATCTTTCTAGAATCCATACTGATATGTTCTAACTAGTATTTATATTTAGCAAATGTTTCTTTTTCTTTTTTTTTTGATAGCCGATCCAAAAATAATTCTTTCAAAACAATCTTTTCTTTAGAATAAACTAATTACTTAGTATTTAAAATATTTGCAATTGTCTTGCCTTTGTGAAAATTTAAATTTAAATATATTTAAAGGTATATTTGGTCTCCATTATTGATAATAAATTTGCTTTTTTCTTTATTTTTGAATCGGAAGTAATATCAAAATTACACACATATATATATATATATATATAGATCTATATATAAGTTATTATCTGGGTTATTTTCACGTTTTTTGTAAAATTTGAGTTTTGACGTTTCGGCGCCCATTTTGGCGCCATTTTCAACATTTTTTTTAAAAAAGGGATTATGGGTCTTAATTTATATGATTAATTATCAATGTTGGAATTTTGGATTGAATGGGTGGGTAAAAATGTATCCTATAAAAGCTTTCTCGGAGAAACGTCGAAACTTAAATCTCATAAAAAATGTTAAAATATTGAAAATAATTCTCATAATAATAAAAAATTTCACTTACAGAATATATATATATATTCAAATATTACATATTATTGGATTACATTAAAATAATAACAAATAAGTGTTTTGTTAATAAATCTCTATATTTTTAATAGATATCAATTTCCTTGAGCTTTGTATTTAATTCATATAATATTTTAATAATTCTATTACTGTCAGAAATTATTTTAGATAAATATGGGAGTCCATCAGCCCCCAAGTCAAGGATATATGTGCGTAGTAAACTTTACACTGATTGGTATAAAGCTTACAAGTATGCTTATACACTGATTAGTAAAGGGCAGGAGGTTGTTGAGATAAATGCCACCATAGAAGGTTTATGAAACACAATAGATGATACTACCATGATAATAAATAAGTATATAGTAGCATACTATAGTATAATATAATAAGTATATAATACATTTCTATTTCTATTTTAAAATTGAACTTTGATTTTTCATCTAGAAGGTTAGATCTTGTTGAATGGAAGAGGTAGTGACAATAAATTTTGGAAAGATGTTAGTAAAAGGCAGGTGATAAGGAGTTCAGCCCTCCCAGGAGGTGGTTCTTTGGCTGGAGTTCCATCGGCATCTGTTGCGGCCCGGAGCTGACCGCTACGCAACGATCGATCGTCCCAGCGCCCGCGCCTTATTCCGGCTACGCAAATTGCGCCGCTATAATTAGCATAATCACCTTGTGACAGGCCTCAATTGGTCACGGGATTACAGAAATAATGACACAGCCATTTCATAAAAAGATCCGATTTGTTAACGGAACACAATTTTTACAGAATACCAAATGGGAAAAGATCATTTCAAATTAAAAAAAAGTCACGTAACTAAGAAAACCCATTGAAGTGGAGAATTTACAATGGACAAACTTTAAAGGCGAACGCTGATACAGAACGAGGGTGAATTAAATAATAAAAAGCATATGAAAATAGAACGAGTCCGGAATAGAGACATATATTCTAAATGTGGTGAGTGGGTGTTATTTATTGACCAGAGGATGGGAAAGAGAGAGAAATCCCGACATCCACGATGAGGCAGAGTGAGCATTAAGTTCTCATTCGTCAAATGGCAGCTCTGAATGGCTTTTATAAACCGAGTTGAAAACTTGGTTATGGACTTAGGGATGATCATTAGTGGTGCAAGTCAGAACAGGAACGTCCAGTTGAATTGAAGGACGTTACTCGAAACTAGCAGGAAATTGAGAACCTTGAAACTCAATGAATACGACATTTTATAGTTGCATTTGATTTCAGATTTGAAGCATGGAACTGAAGGGGATCTCAGATGGACAAAGGAACCGGGAAACTTTATGAGAATGGAAGGGAATGGAATGAGATGGAAATTTCTATTGAAAACTATTCCGCTTGATTATTTGTTGACTATTAACTATATAAAATTTGCATTGAGAATAAATTAACTTATCTGATATATTCTTATGAATAAATGAAAACAAACATATCTTTCAGAAATAAACTATAAGATTATTCTAAATTTTCAATGAAAAAATTCTTAAGATAAATCGTTTTTCTTCCAATCTAAAAATATGGACATGCATACAGTTTAAAGTGAATATAATATTTTTGAAACCAGAAAAACATATTGATATCTAAAATAAAGAATAGTGGGACTCACCCACATAAAAAAGTTATTTTACTTAGGATCTTATTAAATCCAATCTTCAATTCATGAATTCAATCACAAGTCTAACCAAATTGTAATTTGTTCGCGGTGAACAAAGTATTTCAAAGATAAATAGGATCACAGAGCAAATAGCTGGATACTTCCACAATTTGGAACAAATTAAAAGGCAATTTGTTGTGTTCAGAAGGAGGATTTTCGGCAATAATAATATACCAATACCAAAGGTATTTAGATTTAATAGAGTAGTAACATTTTGATATTAGTACCTACTTAAAATAATAAAGGGAAATTTAAAACTTCACATTCGAGAATTATTTTCACTGTGCAAACAACAAAATGGATTCAAAACAGTGAAAGTGAAAATGTCTTAATCTAAGTTTGGCTGTGACAAGTTCTACCTCCTTTTTATGAGAAGAAATATTACTCGCGACGACGAGTTGTGTTTTCACTGTCTCTTGGGCTTGGTTCCCATGTCATTTTTTTTTTTGTCTTCCTCGCAACATATGACACTTACCGCTAAATTGAACATTAATCTCTTACTCTAAAATTGAAAAATTAAATTGATACACTCGAATCAAACGCTTTGGTAGAAATAGCTTGTTTTGTTATTGATTTATATAAACTTGCAGTAAAATAATTGTTGTACGTTCAAAAATTTAATGTAAATTATTAAAAAAAAACCCTCTGATCTAGAATAAAAAAAACCTACATCCTACTCAAGGAGAGCGCATATTAAGTCGGTTATATTAATGAGATATCTTACGATCAGTAGAACGTGTCCTATCAACCTTTATCTTGATTTTCTTGTTCCGAGGCGCTACTTTTTATCAAGTAGCTTCCTAATTTTTATCCATTGATTTATATAAACTTGCAGTAAAATAATTGTTGTACGTTCAAAAATTTAATGTAAATTATTATATATATAAAACAAAAAAAAACCCCTGTGATCTAGAATAAAAAAACCTACATCCTATTCAAGGAGAGCGCATTTTAAGTCGGTTATATTAATGAGATATCTTATGATCAGTAGAACGTGTCCTATCAACCTTTATCTTGATTTTCTTGTTCGGAGGCGCTACTTTTTATCAAGTAGCTTCCTAATTTTTATCCAGGAGGCTTGGTTGACTTCGTCCAATAGAGTCCAGCTAGAGAAATCCACTTACCACGAGAATATGAGTTAAAATATATATAATTATATTTAAAAAATAAATATAGAATTGGTTATTAAACTTTGCAAGTTAGTTGAAATTAGCTAAAATTCTAACCTCATTAATTGTTTAGATAAATGGGTAGACGAAGGAAATAACGAGCTGACAATATATAAGTAGATATCAAGAAATTGTAAGGGGATAAAAATTGGATGGAGGTAGCTCACAATATTAGGGATTAGGTGGAGGAATCTGAGTACTGTGCCAAGAACTATTGGGTAACCCCACTAAAATAGAGGTTTCTATTAGTAGTTATCCATACAAAGAAAGTTGAATAGAATGTTCAATAGATACGCAAAAAATAAAATAGGAGAAATTTCTACTAATAAATTCTTTATTCATAAAATCAATAAAATTATATATCAATAATCAGTTTTGAGTTGAATCCCCCAATCTAAGCATTTCTGATCCTTGCATAAATAATTTATATGATCCATTTTCATATTATCGAATAAATGCCATGCATAAACAATTAATTATAATATTAGTCAATTGAAATGCTAATCTAATATACTAAGTTGATGTTATTAATAAATTAGATTAAAGAGATCGAGTAGATGGGGATGAGGAGGGAAAATTTTTTCATTATTCATCTATCAAAAAAATATTTATTGTAAAAATGAATGTTCAATATACAAAAAATATGTTTTAAGTTTAAATATTGGTACTTTTGTTTTAACATATTAGATTATAATAATTTTGGTAAGCCTTTAATTTTGAACTTTATTTATTTATTTATTATATTTTTTCGATCATTCTTCACTTATGTAAATAGAATAAAATATTATAAACAAGTCAGTGATGTATTGGCAAAATAAAAAGTAAGGGAACGCATAGTGGGGGCAAAAAAGTCCTATTTTCAGCAAACGATTTTTTTCCATATAAGTTTTTATTTTTTCTTATTCCTACTATCCAAAATATTAACCAACACAAAAAAGAAATTCTAACGTAGATTTAAGTGGGAGTGGTCGGGACATGAAAAAGTACTGGAACGCGGTAAAAGGTAAGGGAACGATGTTCCCCCGCGTTCTCCACCCAATACACTACCGAAAGAAGTGTAATAATTTTGTTGGCTGAATTTTTTTTTTTAAAATTGTAATTTATATATATTTAAATGATTTAAAATTAAAATGAAATCAATTGCAATACTTTCAGAGAGGAATTACAAGTTATTCGAATTTTCACACCCCCGGTAGCCTAACTCAAGCAACACTTATTCAATCATTCCTTCAATATTTCAATAACCTATATATCTTATCTTATTATACTAGCAAAAATTGTATATATATATATATATATATATATTTGTATTTTTGAAATATTAATTAATTTTTGAAATTCACACTATAGATAAAGAAAAATATTTATAAAGAAAAATCGATCTGTATTGGTTTCAGCCTCGGGAAAAATCAACTTTGTTAGTTTTTTCTTAATTTAAAATAGGAATTTAATAATAAAATAAATGAAGAAATAAATAAAATACAAAAGATATATATTATAAATAAAATAAAATTAAAAATATTTATTTTAATAATATTTTGTAATCAAATTACGAAATATATATTATGTTATATCCACAGGCCATACTTTTCTGTCTTTCGGTGCATTAATACGTTCGTTTAAAGGCTGTATGTTTTTTTTTTAATTTATGTTCTTTTAAATGATTTGAAATTCTTTCCTATATTTTGTCGTTTATTTATTTTAAATAATAATTTTAATCTTCGATATTCATAGTTCATAAGGAATAATTTTTTTAGTACCTGGCTCGGTGAACCAGGTACTATATATATATATATATCACTGGTGGATTCTATTCTTTAAAAGCTGTTCAATGTATTATCCAAATATGCACCCTTACCCTTGTTTGCTAATAACTACAGTCCCTATTGCTATATTTTCCGCTTCCACACCACTCCATTCCCCCACCCCTCCAATCCCCCGTCCGCCTGCCCGCCCGCCCGCCATGACGTCACTGAACTGCTAAGAGGGCGCACCGGGCATCCAATCACTTCACCTTCGTCATTTGTTTACGTTTGTTTTTTATTCTCTATTAACAATTCATTTGCCTTTTTCAACGCACAGGTACAATTGGAATGCTTGTATGAGATATTATATAGCTATAAAGCTAGATAGCTACGTATCTAGCTAGATAGATTCGTATTCGTCGAAAAGAACTCAACAAGAAGTGTCAGGTGAGCTAATACCATTTCACACTCTCCTTACTAAATTTTATTATATATTTTTCTTTTCTTCTATACCTACTAATATTTCACCACCTTCTTCCATTTTTCTATCCATTTATCAATAACACAGGCCAACGATGAAAAAACTTTTTTAATGAATATACCTTATTATTATGTTTTTTAGGTTGCTGAATCCAAATATGATGCTTAAAAAACTGAATGATCTACCATTTCTTCACATTTTATAGTTAAATGCATTTTTTTCGAGATTTTTGCGTTTAGCGATATTTAAAGAATTTAAACAGATTTATAGTATTATAATATTTATAAGTAAATTGGAAAAGTAGGTCTAATGGATGTAGATGATGTTGGTAGCACTGCCAAAAAACATTTGCTGGTCAAACAGCTGGTGTTTTCTTTACTGTCAACCAAACCTCACTTTAACGTTTCTAGTACATGTGATCAGTAAAATGTCTAATCGCGGTTGTAAAAACTCTGCTGACAGTTTTTGTTATATTTGTGGTGAGTTTGTGATTAAAAAACAACAAAGAAACATTACAGACTTTGTGAAAAAGGTTTATCTATCATATTTTGGAACTAAACTTGGGGTGATCAGGAGAAATCTTGGGCACCACATAAGGTATGTTATGTTTGTGTTGAAGATCTAAGAAAATGGTCAAAAAAGGAGAGAAAAACCTTTAAATTTGCTGTTCCTATGATATGGAGGGAGCCGAAAAATCATTCTGATGACTGCTATTTTTGCAGTGTTGATATTACTGGTCATAACTCAAAAAACAAGAAGGTAATAAGCTATCCTAATCTTCCGTCTGCCATCCGACCAGTAGGACACAGTGTAGATTTACCGGTCCCTGAACCACCAGATGATTTAAATTCTATTGAAGTATTTTCTGATGTGCAATCCGAGTCAAATGAACAAGATGATGAAGAATTCCATTGTACTACTGAAAATGTAGAGCCTAAAGTGTTTACACAAATCGAGCTTAATGACTTGGTTAGGGATCTGAGCTTGACTAAAGAAAAGGCTGAATTGCTTGGCTCTAGACTGAAAGAAAAGAACTTGTTAGCCATTGGAACCAGCATTCATGTGTATAGAAAGAGAGAGCAGCAATGAAGTTCAGCAAGCATCTTTGTATACTCACTAATATTTCACCAGTTTGATTTCTTTTTCTATTCATTTATCAAAATATTATCATAATTTAACAAAAATTACTATACACACTAAACAATGATCCATTTTTTTTTATTAATTCAATTTGAATTAAGAAATATCAATGATTTCATTGGATTATCTAATTTTTTATATATTTTTGAATTTATTATTCTATTTTCATATTTAATCTGGTTTATGGAGCAACCATTCGTTACGCTTGAAAAAGAAATGCATACTTTTTCTTGTACATCAATAGAAAAGGCAACATTTATTTTGGAAAGCGTATAAAATCATTGATTTTTAAAATAATCGGTGACTTTTCTTCTAAATTGTTTATGGAATTCAAATATTTTTTTTTTTATTATTATTCTAATTTCACTCTTGAACCAAGAAAAAATAGAATCTGATTTTAATTTTAATTTTCTTTGCAGAATGTAACGAGTTCATCTGGAAGTGCATCATGGAAAGGCGAAACGGGCACCGCTACCATTCATTCGAGACATCAAACAAACCGACATCCGCTAGAAATTCCTTTCTTCCTCGATTATTTATTCTTTTCTACATTCATATTGGTAATAATTTCTCTATATATAATAATTAAATAAATTAGTTAAATATATTTTCTTAAGAACAGCATTGAAGTCATAATTTCAATAATTCTTTTTAGGTAGATATTTATTTGAAGATTGGTAATTGTTCAGTCTAACCGATGTATCATGGATTTGGATAAAAATTTGTCAGTGGATTTGTTTTTTGATTCCAAACAAACTTTCCTTAAGAAGTATGTGGCGGTCGCTTCTAGTTTACGAGATAAAAATTATTAAAGTTTGATAGATATACTAGTTATGAATGAGCAGCCATATAATGTTTTATTGACTAATTCACTAATTATTCACTTATTCACTAAGAAAAAATATTTAATTAATTAATTTTTTAAATCTCTTATATCCATACCGAACTTATAAATAATTGAAAATTAATGGAGCCCTCTGTTGGTCAAATAATAAAACATGGTAGCTAAATAGAATATCAATGGATTTATATGCAAACTAATTTAAATTTGATCTCGTAAACTAGAAGCGACCGCCACATACTTCTTAAGGAAAGTTTGTTTGGAATCAAAAACGGAATCCACTGGCAAATTTTTATCCAAATCCATGATACATCGGTTAGACTGAACAATTACTTGAAGATTGACTGTGAGATGAAAAATACATTAAGGAGGAGGTAAAAATTAAATTTCATTTTGAAATTCGTGCTGGTCGATTGTTTAGACATCACTTATGGGCAGTGACGTACCGTGAGGTTTTTGCGCCCCCTTTCTTATATATATATATATTTAATTTAATTTTTTTTAAAGAATATTAACAGGTTTAACAGATTTTAATAAGCGTCTAAATAATATTTATTGACTTACACAGAATACAGTTTAACTTTAAATATTAATTCTTCTTTTGTTCCAAATTGGCTTCCCTAATTTTGCGCCCCCTAAATTTGGCGCCCGGGGACATATGTTCCCCCTGCCCCCCCACTAGTTACGCCACTGCTTATGGGTGATGATGAACGAACACTTGAGACATTCAATCTCTATCATTTGTTTTTGTTTGTTTTTTTTTAAGTATTAATAATTAATTTATATTTTGTGTTTTCACTGTCTTCAGAGTGTCTTCATGTGAATTCTCAATACACGGATACCTCCAAAGTGAGCCTCCTATTCATCCATAAAAAAAACCTCTCACTTTTCTACTTCCTACGAAAGAACATCGCCTATCGAGTGGTTTGCTTTTTAAATGGGGTAAAAGTGTTGTATAATAAGTATATCAAGATCCTCTGAACCTCTATCTTGATTTTCTTGATCGGAAACTCTACTTTACATTTCAAATAATATTAAAATATTTTTAATTAATCACTATCAAAAATTATATAAGAAAATCAATTTTTGTTAAGATAAAAGTTTAATTATATCTTTTTTGAAATAACATAATCTAATTAATATTTCATATTCTTTTTTCCTATGTAATATTTTCGATGTGGATAATTGGATTATTTTTCTCCTTCTACATCTGCTTCAAATCTAATTTAATCTAATCACATTTAGCTACACCTCACTAAATTTAAGTATTCATCATTATTTATTTAGTATTATAAAATTATAATAATTTTCAAATTTTATTCAATTTTTTAAAAAGATCATTATTTGATTTGTTAATTTTCATTTGATTTTTCAATTAGTTAATTTTTGATTAACATTAATTAATATTAATATAATTAATAAATATTAATACTTCATAAGATAATTTTTTTTAAATAAAACCACCTATTTTAATATTTTACTGTAAATTTATTCAAAACAAAAAACAAAAAAAATATACAACGTTTCGATTTCTCTTTCTGCAATCGTTATCAAGCGACTGCACTCCGAGCGTCCAGTGCCGACTAACCACTGGTAGTTAATACAAGAACTGTGGCGCTCGAATATCCCAGTTATTGTATTAACTATCGGTGATAAATATATCAAGATGCTCTGAATCTCTATCTTGATTTTCTTGATCGGAAGCTCTACTTTACATTTCAAATTGATCGGATCTCCTAGTGTTTGTATTAAGTATCGGTTGTCAGTCGGCACTGAACAATCGGACAGTGCAGTCACTTGATAATGATTGCAGAAAGAGAAATCGAAACGTTGTGTATTTTTTTTGTGTTTTGAATAAATTTACAATAAAATATTAAAATATGTGGTTTTATTTAAAAAAATTCCCTTATGAATAAAAATAACCACCTAAGCTTTAACAATTTAAAATATTAATACTTATACATCGATTTCAATCTTCAACTTTTAAAGAAAAAAAAAAAAATAGAAAGTTTTGAAATATTGAGAAGTTCTCATTTGTTATTGTGTCTTAAAATAAATTTTTATAAATTTTGTTTACACGACATTGGTTTACAAATTTTTAAATATACATCAATCTTAATTCCAGTTCAGGAAGTGATTATTTTCTCATGAAGCAAAGAATTAGCCATCTGATCCAAAGAATTGAGCCTGTAATTAGGTTAGAGATCATATGAACACTGAGCAGTTTCTTCGGTTGCTATTTTCTCCAGTTTCCTTGCAATTTTATTATTTTCCTTAATTTTCTCCACTCAATTTACAAATCATGTTTTTTCTATGTGATTTTCAATGTCCTGCAAAAAGCATCGGGAAGAACAAGGAAGGCTTGTTTGTGTGAGGGCAGTGAATTTCTTCAAAACTTCAGTCATCATTTCCGTAAATTACACATATTTTTTCTACAAATAATTACAATAGTTGAAATTTTCCAATATATATAATTGAAAGACCGATTAATTAATTAAAAATAATATTGTACTAAAAAAGAAAAATACGAATGTTTATTTCAGTTTGAAAAATATAAATCTATTCAAAAAATTTTTTTATCGAAAATGTACTGCTTTTATTTAAAACAAAATCACTAATTTATTTATTATATTCTAAACAGCCCCTTTACAGTCAACAACTTCTTTTTTGTGATTTTATTTATTTATTTATTTATTATCACATCTTAATTTCTTGACACTTATCAGTCTGATATATTAAATATTGCCTTTTTTTTATTTTGATTGATTTATTTCTTATTTCATAAATGGATACCTCCTTCACAGCTACCACCTTTTTTATGAAATAGTTATTTATTTTTATTATTCACTTCTATTTTTTAATGATTACTCAAATAAAAATGATTAACTAATATTTTTAAACGGAAATTAATTTTATTTCATAAATGATTAAGAGATTAACTATTAAAATAAAATTACTTAAGCCAAATTTGTAAGTGGAAAGCTTAATTATGCTCTCCAATCGAAATTGATATAACCTATAAATTTGACGCCCTAAAACATAGAAAATAAATTAAAAACATTTGGCGCCCCTAGGAATTTGGCGCCCATGTTATAGTTAAACTTCTTTGAAGGCGATCCTCTCTTAGTTGCAACTTATTAAATATTAAATTTATTTTTTAAAATTTTTAGAATTAATCCCACCAATCTTGTAATAACCGTCATATCTTTCCTATACATTATTATTGATATTTACTTACCAACCATCTTAATTTTTTTTTTTGATTTAATATAAGTACTAGATTATTATATATATATAATATAATTATTATTAAACGACCAAATTAATATTAAATTTTTCAATATTATATATAAATTAATTTAATTCTATTTAAAATTATAATAAAATAAAGATATAAATGAAAAAAAAAACACGTAAATAATAATTTTCAACCTTTTATTTCTATTTTCCACTACCGCAACAATTTATTTTATCTGTACAGTCGGAATGTAACATCGGATTTATTTCTATTGTCTCTACTAATTTTTCCTATTAGACTGTTGTTTTTTATCGCTTTCTCCTTTCCAGTTGTATTTTATAAACTTGAGAATTTGACCCGCTGTCTCAGAATAAAATTTAGAGACCCTCTACATACCATACTCTTTAAAAATGAGAATCGATTCTTTATGAGATGTCACTGCAAATATTCATTTTAGAGGGATGAGCACCAAAATGTAAACAATTAAGGGAAACAAATTAGACAGGAACCTTCGTGAATATATAATATATAATTAATCTAAATAAAAAAATAGAAAGTTCCTTTGCGTCAAGAATATTTTAATTTATATTAATTTTAAAATAATATTACTTATATCAATATTTAGATTAGGTAGGTACTTTTTTTTTCTCTTTATATGTAATATTATAAAAATTATTACAATTTTTTATATTCTAATTAAAAAAAAAAATAATAAATCTCAATTTGATTAAAATTTCATTTTTAAATTGATATTTATTGATATAATAAAAACTTCATAAGCACATCATTCCCTATAAAGTATTGTTGTGACCTACATACCCTTTAACCCAGGAGTTCTCAACCTTTCAGGCTCTATGCCCCCCTAGAACACTAATGTGAGGTCACGCCCCCCCCCCTTTTAGAGTATCGCAAAATCATCTGAACTTTTGTTTTTAGAACCATTTTGAAAAAAATTGAAAAAATATCGGAAATGTTCAAAAAGTTTGGCCTGAAAATCATCTAACCTTTTTTTGTTTTTTTTACAGCAAAATTTTCAAAAGTTTACGGGCACTTGATATGCTCGCTAGGGAAAAATCATCTTCATTAGTTTTTCTTTAAATACAAAATATTATCAATAAAATTAAAAATATTTTTGTTATATCCATATCTGTTTTTCTAGTGCATTGTTTCAGAATGTTTATTAGTTTTTTCTTAATTTGAAATAGGAAATTTAAATGACGTCAGTAACTACGTCAGACAGCGATTCCTTAAATACAAAATATCATAAATATAAATAAAATCAAATTACAGAGTATATATTGTTACATCCACAGACCTACTTTTCTGTCTTTTAGTGCATTAATACCTACGTTTAAGGAGTATATGTTTTATTACTCATTTATGTTCTTTTAAATTATTTCAACGGTGACTCGATTAACCAGTTATTAGTATTACCAGCCAAACCCGATAATAAGGAATCATTTTTTTTATTGACCGAGCGGTGGCTTGGTGAACCAGGTATGTATTAATAAATGGTAAATATTATTAATATTCTTTTTACAATAATTTCATTCGAAAAAAATTTTTACCTGTATGAATTTAAATGTGATTAAATTAAATTCAAAGTGCTTTTCTCGTGTAAGAAATAAAATAAGAATTTTTCTTTTTTATTTACAATAATAGATTAGTAAAATGAAAGAATCTTAGACATATTTTAGATTTGTATAAATAAATAAGAAATAAATAAACATATGGATAATAATATGATAGGATTCTTAATTGTAATCGATATTTAATAATAATGTATTTATTAATAGAGGAAATAAAATAGTAAATATAAATACTAAGTTAAATAAATCAGATTTTTATTGGTTTAAAATTTAAATTATAAAATATATAAGCTATATTCAAAGAATATGTTTTTTTCATTATAAATGGTATTTTTCAAACATTATGTATTAATAAATGTCTATTTAAATTTGATTTCAGATAAAATTTATTTTTACAATAATTACATTCAAAAGGTTTTTCTCCTGTATGAAATAATAAATGTTTATTTAAATTTGATTTATCATTAAATTTCAGATAGTTAATATAAATACTAAGTTAAATAATCAGATTTTTATTGGTTTAAAATTTAAACAATAATTTGAGTAATAAAATATATAAGCTATATTCAAAGAATATGTTGTTTTCATTATTTAGCTTTTTTTTCAAACATTATGTGTTAATAAATGTTTATTTAAATGTGATTTTCGATTAAATTTCTTTTCACAATAATTACATTCAAAAGGTTTTTCACCTGTATGAATTAATAAATGAGTTTTTAAAGATGATTTCTGATTAAATCTCTTTTCACAATAATTACATTCATAAGGTTTTTCACCTGTATGAATTAATAAATGAGTTTTTAAAGATGATTTCTGATTAAATCTCTTTTCACAATAATTACATTCATAAGGTTTTTCTCCTGTATGAATTAATATATGTTTTTTTAAAGATGATTTCTGATTAAATTTATTTTCACAATAATTACATTCAAAAGGTTTTTCACCTGTATGAATTAATAAATGAGTTGTTAAAGATGCTTTCTGATTAAATTTCTTTTCACAATAATTACATTTAAAAGGTTTTTCTACTGTATGAATTAATAAATGTTGATCTAAATTTGATTTTCGATTAAATTTCTTTTCACAATAATTACATTCAAAAGGTTTTTCACCTGTATGAATTAATAAATGGGTATTTAAATATGATTTATCATTAAATTTCTTTTCACAATAATTACATTCAAAAGGTTTTTCTCCAGTATGAATTAATAAATGTTTATCTAAATTTGCTTTAACATTAAATTTCTTTTTACAATAATTACATTCAAAAGGTTTTTCTCCAGTATGAATTAATAAATGTAATTTTAAATTTGCTTTAAAATTAAATTTCTTTTTACAATAATTACATTCAAAAGGTTTTTCACCTGTATGAATTAATAAATGTTGATTTAAAGTTGATTTTAGATTAAATTTCTTTTTACAATAATTACATTCAAAAGGTTTTTCACCTGTATGAATTAATAAATGTTGATTTAAAGTTGATTTTAGATTAAATTTCTTTTTACAATAATTACATTCAAAAGGTTTTTCTCCTGTATGAATTAATAAATGTTGATTTAAAGCAGAATTAAAATTAAATTTCTTTTTACAATAATTACATTCAAAAGGCTTTTCTCCTGTATGAGTTAATAAATGTGTATCTAAATGTGATTGCTGATTAAATTTCTTTTTACAATAATTACATTCAAAACTCCTGTCGTCTTCAGTGGGGTTTCCGCCAGTTTCTTCTTTTAATTTTTTGTCAAAATAATGATCTGTACTCTTTTTCAGATTTAAATGATTCTTTAAAATGGAATATATTTGATGATGAAAACATTTTTTTAAATGTTTAGACAAAAATCCCTCACTTATAAAATTTGTGTTACAATAAACACAAGAATAGAGGGGACCTAAAAAAGAATTGTTTTCGTTATTTTAAATGATTATATTTTTATATATCTAACTATTTTATAATACAATTTAAGTTATATCATTACAAATAATATTAAAAAAAATAATTTTAGTGACAATTAACATTACTTTAGATGAAAAAAACGTAGAAATAAAAACTAACCTATATATATTGGAAATTTAATGTCCTTTTGTGAATCCAGATCCATTTTTAATTGATTGATGTATTATCAATTATTAAATATATACTAGGCAATGAGTAATGTAAACCAGATGATCTGTGATATAAACGTTTTAACTTTTGATTTTCTAAATGAATTACAACAAACAATTTGTCTCTAAGATAGCAACAAGGTGGGTGACGCGCAAATTTTACTTCCGGTAACATTATAAGTTTTTACTTCTATCAGTGTTAGATGGCGCTGCTGTTGAATTTAATTTAATTTAATTTCAATTTACTAAAATTTCAAAATTACAAATTATAAAATAAAATCTATATTTATATATATCTCCAACTCTAAGTTTATAATAATTTTATCTTCCTTCCTTTTTCTCTCTCTGTAAATGTTGATATATATATTATTATTATTACTAATATTTTTATTATTTTTTACGGATAGGCCCTGAGAATCGCGCAGAGCTATATATGTATATTTATAGCTTCCTTCAATAATAATAAGTACCTGTAACATAACATAACTTATGTAATAAGTAATATAAACCAGAAGGTCTGCAGAGCCGTCCTAAGATTTTCGGCGCCCGTGGGCTTCTAAAATTTTGCGCCCCTTTTCATAAGAAATTTTCTAATAAATTCACGTAAAATAAAGACACTTTTCAATAAAATTTGAAACAGTGTCATTTGTGTTGAAAATGTTATATGTCAACATTTTCAAACTGCACAATTATCGCTGCTGTTAGGATTCTTATTAAAATTATTTATTCAATGCTTATACGGATATAATGAATAAGAAAAATAGATATGTATTTTTAATGTGCATGATTAAAATCTTTTAAGTGATGTCACTCCGGGTTGGAGGTTACTATAAAACTACTATATAACAATAAGAAAAAATATATAAACCAATAAAAAATGCCGCCCCCAGAAGGATTGCGCCCTAGGGCTATAGCCCAATTAGCCCTGTGGTTAGGGCGGCCCTGATGGTTTGTGATAGAAACGTTTTAAATTTTAATTTTGGTTTACAATTAAAATAACAACTAAATATTTCTCTTTAACATAGCAACCAGGTGGGTGACACACAAATTTGACTTCCGGAAACCTTATGTGTTTTAACTCTTATAATTGTTAGATAGCGATGTCGACAAATTACATTTTTACCGACCGACGATAGTAAGAGATGTATTGTTTTCACACCAAATTTAATAATAAGGAATCATTTTTTTTATTGACCGAGTGGAGTATTATTATTATTATTAATTATTTGAGCAGTTGATATTTAAATATTTATTTATCATACGTTTCAAATTAATTTAATGTTTCGAGATTTGTTTCCAAAATTTGCAGACGAATGTTCAAACCTCATCAAATGGAAAGAATTTATAATTTAATTAAATAAAATTAAATAAAATAAATATACCTAAATAAAAATGTCTGTATGAGCGGAAAATGACTCAATTAAAAACTTTTTATTCATTTTTTTTTTCTTTAATAAATTCTATTTTATTTTTATTATATTTTTTTTTTTAAACTTTTAATTATAGAAATGTAATTTAAGGAATGGGATTATCCTGAATATGATTACATTATAATCATTTTATTTATTTATTGCTTCAATTATCAATTTAAATATTTCGATATTAAAATAACTATAATATGAATTATGTGTATGAATCGGCTATCGACTGGCGCCAATTATGTGTTTACCTTACCCACTGGTATAATGGGTAATTATATGGTATAAATAAAAGGCAAATTTAATTAATAAAAGAGAAGAATTTATTCGTGAGTTAAGTACAAATATGTTCAATCATACAAAGGCCGAAAAGGGAAATCACACTCCTATGTATTCTACTCAACAAGTCTACATGTCTGTTCTCTCTAGTCTAGTCTACCAGTCCGCTGACCGGGTGTCTGATGCTCTTTTTATACCTTGTCCCTCCCTAATCGAAGAAGAGAAGGAGGAAATGAGGTGTTTCAATAATTATAAAAAATCTAAATGTCACCACTGAATGTTTTCACGATTTTTAGCTGTCGAAAGAAAATCTTATCTTATTATTCGAAAGAAGATCTATCATCCTCGCAGCTGCGGAGGTATCCTATTTATATGATAAGAATTCCCAGTGGCGTACCTGGAACTTTTGCCGCCCGGGGCGATCTCCAGTTTGCCGCCCTTTTTATTATAAGTCAATCAAATAGTGGTATTTATAAATTAATGCACATAAATAAATTATTAAGTTATTTAATCAATATTAATTAATACACAGAGTAAATTTTAAACCTAGCAGACCGCCTTCCGCCGGCCCTGCTTTTCAAAAGAAAAATCGATGATTTAAAAAAATATTGGTATATCACTTCAAAGTAATCATATAAACTTTTCAAAAGAAATGACATTTATAAACTGGTATCAAAAAATTTTAGTTAGGAAAAATTGCTGAACAAAATCGTAAAGATGCGTTTACGAATTCAACGAATTTTAATGAATACAATAAAATAAAATTATTATCCTGTTCTTGGAATTAGAATTCAAAATTTACACTAAATTGCATTTATATACACCATGGAATAATATTTGAAATCATATAGTTGATCATAATTTATATAAATCAAATAGTAAACTTATAATAATCATAATAATCATTTATTATTCAAGAAAGAAAAAAAATAAATATGAAATAAATAAGTTGCTTTTTACAACTATAACTAAAAATGCCGCCCCAAGATAAGTGCCGCCCGGTGCGGGCCGCACCCACCGCACCCCCCTAGGTACGCCACTGAGAATTCCTGTGCACCTGCAAAGCATCATATTCATGTGATAAGATGTCTCAGGGGTTTATTGTTTAGAGTGCGACCTCAGCATCTTGCCCTGTCGTTAATTTCTATTTCATGATATCCTTATCTTATCAAGAGATAATATTTCATTATGATAACAGAGATATTATTTCATTATGATAATTTATAAAATCAAATGTCTCTTGATAGATTCAATAAATTCAATATATCAATTAATTTGACTATTATATATAAAAAGGAGAAATTAAAAGTAAAATCCCGTATTATTATAATTATATAAGCGAATGTGAACCTGTGTACATGATATATATAATCGATTATTTCAATTAGATAAATTTCTTTATTTATTAGATGTTGAAATTCAAAGCAGAATGATGCAAAATTGTTTTTTTTTTTAATTTCAACTCTCTAAAAATGATTGACATTTAATCATAATTTGGAAAGCTAAAGAAAAAGTAGACTGTAAAGAAATTATCAACGATAAATTCTAATAAACCCTATGGTTTTAAACATAACTTTACAACTAACTACTATATATTATATATTATTTACTCATTTTAAAATGCAATCTTTAAAAGCATAATAAATAATTGTATGATCATATATATATATATATATATATATATTATATATGTATATATATATATATATATATGTGTGTGTATATTCTATAATCCACTTTCCATTTATTTTCTTAAAATAAATCTAAAAAGGTTTTGGAAAAATTAGAAGTTTTAGAATATTAAATAATTCAACCGGGCAAGTGACATTAAAAAAAAAAATAAATAGAAAAATAAAATAAATTAATAATTGATTCTGAAAAGGTAATTGATATCATTTCTCTTCATTTAGTGATACCAAACTGTTGAAGTATTATTATACCTATAATAGTAAATATAATTGTACTGAAGGCTTAATCTACCAGTGGAATATAAGAGTACAATTGAATCTATAATAATTAAAATAATAATAATAATAATAATAATAATAATAATAATAGTAATGGAAGGAAATGACCGGTGCATGATTAGAGAATTTCTAATTTCGTTAAAGTTTATTTTACACAAATGACCAAAAAATAAAAAGAATAAAAAAAAAATTAATGGAATTTTCCATTAAAGAACATGTTCTGTGAGTTTGGAATGCCGTGGTACACGGTAACTATGAAATTTAGAATATTCATCTCAAATAACTTTTTATTTAAAACTAACAAATTTTATACCTATATCATATTTTCGTGGTAAACATTATATAATAAAGTAAGTTTAAAGTGTTAAGTTTTCCAATTTATCTACATATTTCTAATAGAATCACCAATACCAATATCCAATACCAAATTTATTTGGACTATTTATTCTCTATTTATCACTCTATTGCTACTGAACTCGAAATTTCATTGTCATAATAATAAATAATGAAAGTATATCACTGTCTTCTGTATATCCAATAAAAGAACTACACACCTATTAATTTGGTTACCTAAGTAGCTAAAGGTGTTGTGTGATCAGAACAACTGGTCCTGAACTTTTGTCTTGATTTTCTTGATCGGAGAGACCGCTACTATTTATTTTAATATTCCCAATTTTGATCACATATGCTGGGTGGACTTCGTCCCTATAGACCCGAGTTAAAGAAAAATTCTCATGCTAGGACTGAAAGATGAACCCAGTACACATGCTTGAGAATCAAGTGTGCAGTCTCTCTGACTGTGTGGCCTCTTCATATATATTTAATTTTAATCAAAACAATTCTTCAATATATATATAGAGTAAAGTATACAGTCGTTGCCCCCGAGGCAGTCATTGGCCCCCTATCACTAAAACACAAATAATAAGAGATTTTTATTTTAAAAATTTCTCTATTAACTATGGTTATGTAATCGTTTGTATGTTGTATGGTTGTATAATCACTATAGAATACCTAGGCCAATAACTATAACAGGGGGCCAATAACTGTATTTTTTATGATTTTTGTGTGCTTATTGAAAACGTCATGAGAAAATGATTTTTTTTTTATCAAAATGCTCATAGTATCTATGTTCTGCAAACCTAATTTGACACAGATTGTTCAGCAATTTGTCTAGATATGCATTAAAGACTGCTAGGAATTGCTTAAGGGGGCCAACGACTGTATGCTTTATATAATATATATAATTTTAAATATGGATGATATATAATCAATAAAATTTTCTCAACGTCATTGTTATGATCATCTCAACTAAAATGTTCTTATAAAAATAACAAAATGGATACATCAACAAAATATTGGGCATAAATCAAGTAGAGAAAATAAACTGAGGCGGAACAATGATTTCGATTACGTCGTGCATTACCGACTAGATTATCTTTTAAATTTATTTTTATTTTTTATATATACCTATATAGATATAAAGGTTTATAACCGAATAATATATTCGAGTAGTTTATGTTCATTTAATCTAATAAAAATGTTGACATTTTTATATTTTTTTCAATTGTAAATATTTAAATGTGGAAAATTTTAAAAAAATTGTACAAAAATAGATTGGATATTACCTAAACGAGTAAAATAGATGTTGCATGAAATTGTTTCAATAAAATTTGAATTTTAAAACAGATTAATAGTATAAAATAAATATAATATGTGTAACATTTTTCTTTACAAGGTTTTAATGAATTATATAATCAACATTTGAAATCTATAGTTATATATATATATATATATTATAATTACTATATTTTTAACGAAATGTAGAATCGATATTAAAATTAAAGTTGTAATCGATTGTTAAACAAACAACTATTATTCTATAAACGGTACACTTTGCAAACCTTTAATCAGCAATATTTGAAATTGCATTTCTCACGGTTGAATTTGTACATGAATTAATTTCAAATGCGCCAGGGGCGTTATTATGTTGAAAATTCAGGATCCTATCCGAAAATTTCAAATTAATCAGTATGTATGTCGTCTGATTTGACTTGGATATACATATCTATAAATTCAATAATAAGCTTATTTTCAAAATACACCAAATTCGTAATTTTTTTTAAAAAAAATATAGATATTTTCACACACAATTTAATTTTTATTTACTTGAAAATCTAATATAAATCCTGAAATGAGTGTTATTTTATTTTATTTTATATATATATATATATATATATATATATATATATATAACCTCTGACTTTGTACGTCCTACGCAAGGACAACGCCTATCAAGCCGGTTATATCAATGAGGTGTCCTATGATCAGTAGAACGGGTCCTCTCAACCTTTACCTTGATTTTCTTGATCGGAGGCGCTATCAAGTAGCTTTCCCCCAAGGTTGTTCCCGGAGGCTGGGTTGACTCCGTCCCATAGACCCCAGCTAGGGAAATCCCCTTGACAGGCCCGGGACTTGAACCCGGGACCATGTGAATGTGAGGCAGGTTCGCTACCCACACACCCAATGGCGCCTTTAAATATATATATATATATAACTATATTCTCTTCCCTCTTTATTTTTCTTGTTAAAGTTGATTAAATATTTATTTTGTATTTTTTCAAAATTCTTTGAGATTTTATTTATTTACAATAAATTAAATTTAATTTATTTGTAACGTTAGCGGTAACTCATCTGTAATAATTGGGTGCTCTCCTCTATACAACTAAGATTAGTTCAAGAGACAATAGAAAAATAAAATCTACTAGAAAAAATTAATAGAAAATTAAAAAAAAAACAAAAATAAGAAAAAATGTATAGTTTGAATATTATAATTTATTTTATACATCTAAAGCAGTGGTTCATAACTACCTATTTGCAAAATATTATAAATAAAGGTGCAAATTAGAATCATTGAATTTATGTATTTATTTATTGATCTCAGAATAGAAAACTAATATACAAGTAATTTTCTCTAAATGCACATGTGACATTTCCGCACCCTTGGATCGCTCCAGCGCCCACTTTGGGAATTACTGATCTAAAGCATCACATTTTAATATTTGATTATATTAAGTAAATCGAATTTAAAAAAAAAAAAAAAATTTCATATTTGTTTGATAATTCTTACAAAATTAAAAAAATAAAAAAATAATTTAATGTTATCAAAAAATAATAATTAGGATATAACTAATATTTGAAGATTTGTTAAATATTAATAAACTAAGAAATAAAAAAAGGTTTTTTAGGTTATGATTATGGATGGCACTTTTACTTACTACATAAAAAATATTCATTTCTTGAAACGAATAATATATAAAGAAATTTACAATTAATTATTTGATAAAATAATAAATAATAATAATAAATAAATAATATTAAAATGTTCTTTAATGAATCATATATAAATATATATATATATATATTATTATTAATAATAATAACAATAACATTCACGGAAACCTAAACCAACATATATATATATATTATATATATGTATATATATATATAATATATATATATATATATATATATATATATATATATATATATATATATATACATTATTAATATAAGAAAAATGAATAAATTATAAAATGTTAATTTCAATATTTCAACATTGCTATCTTCAGGCTGATACCGTCACAAGAGACCTACAAAAGCCCCAGATTAATTATAAAAAAATCTGGAGTGTCTCCACTTGACTATCTCGCAAAGTTGAGTTGGATTAAATAATATATATTAATTTAAATTAAATTAAATTAATTAAATTATAAATTAAAATTAATAAATAATATTTATTGAACCAGCGCATGTTTGCCTCTTTTTGATGGCACCACGTCACGTGTTGGCGCGTGAGATTTGTAGAGTTAAAAAATTAATTCTGATACTTTCAGCTATTCATCAAGCTGAAATTCTATATATAGCAGTTTTATACAATTATTAATCATGTGAAAAATTATCAAACATATATCTTTATTTTTACGGTCAGTTTAGAGGAAAAAAAAATGAAAACGTGGTAGGTAATGACCCTCTTCCAGTTGAGCTACATTTCTCAAAAGTTGATTGAACACTATGAATTTTGAATAATGCCCATGTACGAAATTTCATCATTCTAGCTCAAACCGTTTTTGCGTAATCTTGGTTACATACATACACACACACACACACACACACACACACATATATATATATATATAAATATATATATATATATTTTTTTTTCTCAACCTTAGTGAAAATGATTCAGGAACCTTCAAAACGTATAAAAATATCAAAATCTCAACATCGAAAATTTGGCGAGATAGTAAAAATAAAGAAGAAAATTGGAAAAATCATGTATCATATTTATTTTTCTTCCGTTTTTTACCGACCGACGATAGTAAAGGAGGTATTGTTTTCACACCAAATTTCACATGTGGAGATTTTTACATGTCTCCACGAATCATGTATTTTCTTAACAGAAAAAAGTATTTTTAGCATGTCTGTCCGTCCGTCCGTCCGTATAGATGTGTACAGCCTGAACGGCTCAACGAATTTTGATGAAATTTGGTATATTACTTAATGCACAAGTGGGATGAATTGATCAACTTTTGGTGCAAATCCGGAAACCGGAAGTGGTAGTATTAGCGATCGACGATGGGAAGGGAAGGGTTATTTTCACACCAAATTTCACATAAGGAGATTTTTTTATATATCTCCACGAATCATGCACTTTTTAGTGGTTTTATTCTCGAAAATCATCTTTATCAGTTTTTTCTTAATTTAAAATTATATGACGTCATCCAGGCATTCATGACGTCACAGCCTGGTCTTACATATATATTATAAATAAAATAAAATTAAAAATATTTATGTTCTATGCCTATCTGTTTTTTATTACATTAATAGATATCTTAAAATTATTTGAAATTGTTTCTGTAGTTGGAAATAAATTTATTTCAAACCGTCGGTCGGTTCGGACCTGGCCATAGGTCAACTTATTAATCTTCTGAACGGCTGCTGGATAATCCAGGTACTTTAAATATGAAAATTTTAAATTTGGAAACAAGCGCAGCGGGTTGCCTAAATGCCAGGGGCTCTTCCTAGCCAGCCGCTCGAGCGGTAGTCAGTCTATCGGTGTTGGTGCGTGAGTGCGCACGCATAGCCAGGGCGCTTGGCGAGCGGCGATGTTCCTGTCAAAATTCAACCTCGGGGTGAGGTTTATTATCATTTATTATAACTCGATAACCAATTACAACCCTCTCAACTCCTCCACACAATTATTATTATAAAATTGTCACAAAATAATTTTTCATTCTTTTCATTTAATTATATACGTATAATATAACTTCCATATGTATTTATTCTATTTAATATTAATTTAAAATATTTTAATTTAAATAAATAACAAAAAAATAAAATTATATAGTTCTATATAAACTTATAAAAACTTTTTTCAATATATATTACATAAGAATACATTTTTGAAGTGAAACTTCTTTAGCGGCGTCCTGACATTTGGTTGAGAATGGAGAGTGAATTGAAAAATTGAAATTTCGTAACGCGTTACGAAACGCAAGAGAGAAAAAAGATATAGATATAACGAGTGAGAATGAGATAGCCTCTATCTCTGTCTCTCTTTTGTGCGGTGTTTCGTTTTTGAGAGAGAGGCTATCTGGGTCTTTCTTTTGTCCGGTCTTTCGTCTTTGAGAAAGAGGCTATCTGCGTCTTCGTTTTATGCTGTCTTTCGTTCTAATACCCTGTCGCTAGGTTGAAAGTCCACGGCGCGCATGCGCACTAGTACGTTGACGCGGAATAATATTTCTTAGCCTCTGCTGGGTGAAAGAATAAAAATTAGTATGACTTATGATCAAAAGAGGGCGAGATCTCCACCTTGTCCAGTAGATATCGCAATTAAATACAATTTGAATTTAAATATATATTAATTTCAAAATTTGCCTAAACATTTATAAAAATAAATATACATATGAAATTTGTTATTTTTTTTTAATATTAAAAAATATTTAATTTGAGATTAATTATATGTAAAAAGATCAACTATCAAATAGATTCAAACTTTTATTTTCTTTGATTAGATTATAATTAAATATTATTTATATTATTTAAAAATTATTATTTTTCTATTTATTAAGGATGTCTATTAAAAAATTGTAATTAACCTTATCATATGTCAAATATTATAGCTAAGTTTTTTTGAATTTTTTAAAATTTTTTATATAATTAATCTCAAATTAAATATTTTTTAATATTAAAAAATAACAAATTTCATATGTATATTTATTTATTTTTAATATTAAACGTATTTCATATTTTTTGAGAGAGATTAATAAATATATATATATTTTATTAAAAATAAATATTTTTAATTTTATTTCGAAATTAAATAATGAATTTTAAAATATTTTAAATATAAAAAAATGTTAATACAATATCATTTAAAAAAAAAGCGGGATTAATAAATATATATATATATTTTATTAAAAATAAATATTTTTAATTTTATTTCGAAATTAAATAATAAATTTTAAAATATTTTAAATATAAAATTTCGAAATTAAATAATGAATTTTAAAATATTTTAAATATAAAAAAATGTTAATACAATATCATTTAAAAAAAAAGCGGGATTAATAAATATATATATATATTTTATTAAAAATAAATATTTTTAATTTTATTTCGAAATTAAATAATAAATTTTAAAATATTTTAAATATAAAAAAAATATTAATACAAAATTAAAAAAAGGCGGGAGTAAAATTTCAAAATGGATGCCATTTACGTCACCCATATATAATTTTCAATTAAGAAATTAATAATGAAGCTGTAAGTTTCAAGAGATGTAATCAATAAAACTCAATTTTTCTTTATAAATACTATATCTAGTGTGAATTTGAAAAAAATCGTTAGAGCGGTTTTTGAGAACCAATGGTTATAGATAAATAGATAGATATATACAATTTTAGCTAGCATAATAAGATAAGATATATATCGTGAAATAATTAAAATTCTCAAGTCAAATATACAGCGTGCACGCATACCGACGCATGTAATTGTGTGTGTGAACATGGTCGGCGATTCACACGCCAACACATACAGTTATGTGCGTCGATGACCATTCACGTTATTTATCCGAATCTCAACATTACTTTAACACTACTAAATCAATTTAAAATTATTATTGCATTTAAAACTGCTTTTCTCTACTCCACAGATTTCACTATGCCGAAAAAAAATAACGACCAAAATTTAGACGATATTATTTATTTCGTTGCCGTTGATCAACTTTCTTCGAGAAACATTTGGTCTGCTTATAAATAACGATCCCAAGGAATCAACAACAAAATCTGGAACTACAATAGATGCTGTTTTTACACGTTATATAGAAAATATCGAATCACGAACATATATATCTTATTTTAGTTATCACAAGCCATTAATATCAGTATTACCAATTGAAGCACCAACCGACAATAGTACAGGCAATGTAGATATGATGATAGAGTAGATAATAATAATAATAAAGCGAAAATTTGTTACGAAAATTTTATACTGTTATATGTCTTTCGAAATGATCCCTTTATTTTTCTCTATTTCTCTCTCACTCACACTCTCAACTAAAATTTCTCTTATTCTCTAGATTGTAAGAAGTTTCACTTCCGCCACGTGTACGATGCTGCACATTTTGCTTTTTTTATTTATCTTTTATATTTTATACTGGGATAATCTAAATAATAATATATAATGTATTTTTATATTTATTCGAGATTATTCTGATGCATGACACTTTTTAAGGGTTTTTATATAATTTGAATAAACCACACACACACATAAATTAATGTTCATTATAAAACATTTAATAAGAATTCATCTGATGTCTATTTCTATTCGAAGTCACTGTTCATGTTTTATCAATTGGCTGGATTATTATAAGTTTTTAATTAATTAAATATCATTTAAAATATGAAAATCATACTAAAAATAATTATATTAATTTATTTCATAAATTAGGTCAAACTTATTTAATATTTTAATAAAAATTAAGATTTAATGTTTTTTAATTTTATCTATTTAAATGAATATCAATTTAAATTAGCTGGAGTGTCTCCACTCGACTATCTCGCAATTTGAATTGGATTAAATAACATAATACATTATATTTAAATTAAATTTAATTAATTATAAATTATAAATAATAAATATTAAACCAGCGCATGTTTGGCTTTTTATTGATGGCACCATGGCACGTGTTGGCGCGTGAGATTTGCAGTGTTAAAAAATTAATTCTGGTACTTTCAGCAATTCAATCAAGCTGAAATTCTATATATAGCAGTTTTATACAATTATTAATCATGTGAAAAATTATCAAACATATATTTTTATTTTTACGGTGACTTTAGTGGAAAAAAAATCAAAACGTTGTAGGTAATGACCCTCTTCCGGTTGAGCTACATTTCTCAAAAGTTGATAGAAAACTATGAATTTTGAATAATGTCCATGTACCAAATTTCATCATTCTAGCTCAAACCGTTTTTGCGTAATCTTGTCTACATACATACATACACACACACACACACACACACACACACATACACACACACCCACAGACATTTTTCTCAACCTTAGTGAAAATGATTCAGGAACCTTCAAAACGTATAAAAACATCAAAATCTCAACATCGAAAATTTTCATGATCGCAATACTATCTCTGGCGAGATAGTAAAAATACGAGAAAGATTAATTATAATAATACTTAAATTAAAACACATACATTTGATATAAAAATATATATATTTTTTAAATCATACATATATATATACTCAAATATATAATATATGTATTATGGTAGATTAGGTTAATTGGCAAGTAATGAGTCCGGCATTTGATCACTTATATTGTGTGTAAACAGCCTTGATACTTGATGTCTTGATAATTAATGAAATTAATATACAATATATATATAGTGCCGGATAAAAGGGCGGGTAAGCCGGGCGCCAAATTTTGATATGCGCCGATATATATAATAAAAATAAAATATTTTTTTTTATCAATTATTTTTGTGTAATTTTGATTTTTACCTTTTTTAATATTTTTTTTAATTTGCAGTAAATTTGTATATTCTTGTATGAAAGGACACTAAATTACTCTGGACGCTCAAAACCCTAGAACAGGCCAATTATGTATATATATCTTATCTTATCTTATTATGCTAGCTAAAATTGTATATATGTATTTATCTATATATATTGGTTCTCAAAAACCGCTCTAACGATTTTTTTCAAATTCACACTAGATATAGTATTTATAAAGAAAAATTAAGTTTTATTGATGATATCTCTTGAAACATACAGCTTCATTATTAATTTCTTAATTGAAAATTATATATGGAAAACGTCAAAATTTTTAATACTGCCTGCTAAGACAGTAAAAAAATGACAATTTTTTATCTAAATACATATAGTCCAGCGGTTGGACAGATGTTTTAACGAGTGGATTTCGTCGGTTCGAAACTCGCCGGGTGAATCGTTATTTAAAAATGAAAATAATGATTTTGTTATTTTTTTTTCTTTTTATCTATTGTTTACTTTTTAATAAATTACTATTCTATATTTATTTATTCATTGTTCTTTTATTAATAAAGTTTTAGATAGTTTTATAAGTTTTAATATTTTTTCAATAAAATATTATTCAATATATTTATTAATATTATTTTATTTATTATTATTGAGTACCCGAAGTTCCATTCATTTTAATCAGATTGATGCAATGATGCAACAGTTAATAATTGTAATATTGTAATAAATTTCTATCTTGAAAATTGTTACATATTATTCAGGATATTTTAAAAACTATTTCTTTCTTTAATTAATATTCATTTTTTCTATAAGTCAGATATATTTCCAAATATTAAATAATTTTTGAAGTGAAAACTTCTTTAGCGGCGTTGAGCACTTTTGCGGGATGGGGAAAAAGTATAGAACTCGCGTGATCGTGACCAACACCATGAAACCATCTGCTTTCAAATTTCTTATAACAGAGCGCGAAATTTGAATTGTCATTAGAACTGTTTTATAAATTATCTCTAACATATAAATATATATTTATTATGTAAAGTTCATTTCATATATACATATATAATCAAAATTATACGAAATGAACTTCACATAATAAATATATATTTTATGTTAGAGATAAGAATTATAAAACAGTTCGTATTGCAATATTTTAAACAAAGTTGTGTATTTATATATATATAAATATAAGTTACAAATTTGTTTAAAATATATGTTTAAAATAATATATAAGTTATATATATATACATGCATATGAAATTCATCTTTCTCGTGAAATAGCGCGAATTTCGTCTGTTTTAAAATTTCTTACGCAGAAGTTTTCACTTCTGTCGGCCAGTCCCACGACTGCCAATTTTGCTTTTTTAATTCCGAAAAGCTGCAAAGCACGTTTTTTTGTCTTTAGTTTGTTTTATAACCACTTGGGGCGCTAAACAGTTTTTCAAAAAAACACTATAGAAAAAAAATATATGTACCTATATATTATATATTTATGTATTATTGAGGAGCACAAGTTCATTAATTTTAATCAGATTGATGCAAATGTGTAACATTTAATAATTGTAATAAATAATTAAAGAATTGTGTATCAATATTTTTTAAAGGGTAGAGCGAGAGCTCGGTGTCCCAGGTATTAATATTACCAGCCAAATCCAATAATAATGAATCATTTTTTTTAACTTAAGTACCGAGCCGAGGCTCGGGGTCCCGGTACTATATTTATATACTAGCTGCTCAGAGCTCCTTCGTCGCTCTTCGCATCTAGACGGGGGCCCCCTGTACCCCCCCGAGTGTCCCTATTCTGAGCTATAACCATCTAACTCCTACCCTGTTCCATCTCTCTCACGTTCCTTCCTACATTGTCCGCCCTGTTCACAATTGGTCTTCCAAACGGACGTTGTCCAATCGAACTCCCCACCAATATATTTTTCCTCTCCCATTCTAGCCATGTGCCCTGCCGATCCCAGCCTTCTCGCTTTTATAATTGCTACTTTAAATGTTATTAATTTATTTAAAAAAAATCAGAGTAAACAAAATAAAAATAAAATATAAAATTAGCATAACACTAAACTACTATAAAAATAATATTAAAAAATATATTATATATTAAAATCTTACGTGAAAATCCAATTATGAGATCAAATTTTCTTAATTAAAATAATTTACTCACATAATCTTAAAAATTAATAGTATTAAATTATAGCCGTAATGTGAATGTTTTCAAAGTTTAAAAGGCCAATAAGATCAATTGAGATATTGTAAATATCAATAGATATATAAAAAGATTTTTATCTGCACATTGCTCAGAATTTAAATTACCGCCAAATTATCGCCACCAGCGCCTCTATGATCTAGTATGGTAACTAAACTATTTTTCATTAATTATTCTTTATAATTTTTTTAAAATTTTTCTAATTCAAAAATCGAAAATCGGGCTTCGAGGTCTGGTGGCCAGCCCCATTGTGCTTCCGTGTAAAAAATTCCAGGTCCCTGCGTGCGATAGTTTTTGCTGGAGAGCTCGGTCAGACAGACAGACAGACACATTACACTTGCTTTTATTATTATAGATAAACTTATATTTATCAATATTACATTAAATTTATATTAAGTACATAACATTTCGTTGGCAGTAGTTAATAAGCGAAGCATTTTGTCTACCCTTTTCTTTAAAAGATTCCTTGCTTAATTGAATTGAAAGATTAATTTTTTTCGAATTCTTGAAAGTTCACTTTTGACTAACGAGGCCCGTCAAACCCTCTCCTCTTGCTTTATCAGTGGTGTATTGGGAGGGAAACGCGGGAGAACGACGTTCCCTTACCTTTTTCCAGAACCGGAACGCGTTCCAGTACTTTTTTATGTCCCGACAACTCCCACTTAAATCTACTGTTAGAATTTCTTTTTTTGTGTTCGTTAATATTTTGTATATAGTAAGAATATAAGAAAAAATAAAAACTTATATGGAAAAAATAGTTTGCAGAAAATAGGACTGCTCCCACTATGCGTTCCCTTACTTCTTAAATTTGCCAATACATCACTGGGCTTTATCAGGTCAATATTCCATTTCGGTTAAAATTAAATAAGTTTATTAGAATGAATTTGAAAAAAAGAGATATTTGTTTAGCTGCTGCTCTAAAATGTATAGCATTTGTAAAAGATGAGTATACGAAGGAAATTTCATCCAACCATTGATTAAGCATATTTATTGAAATATGAAAACCATTGAGAAGAAATATCATTTCATTTAAACGATAAAAACAAAATTAAATTAAATAAATAAATAAAGGACATTAAACAACAACCAAGTATAATCGAATTCAATATATGTCAAATAATAATAATCCTTTTAAAGTTACTTTTTACTATCTCGCCATATCACGAAAATTTTCGATGTCGAGATTTTGATGTTTTTATACGTTTTGAAGGTTCCTAAGTCATTTTCACTAATGTCTGTCTTTGTGTGTGTGTGTGTATGTATGTAGACAAGATTTCGCAAAAACGGTTTGAGTTAGAATCATGAAATTTGGTTTACGGGCATTCGTAGTTTTCTCTCAGCTTTTAAGAAATGTAGCTCAACCGGAAAAGGGTCATTACCTACAACGTTTTGATTTTTTTTCCTCTAAAGTGACCGTAAAAATAAAGATATATGTTTGATAGTTCTTCACAACATTAAAAATTGTATAAAACTGCTATATATATATATAATTTCAGCTTGATTGAATCGCTGAAAGTACCGGAATTAATTTTTTAACACTACAAATCACGCCCCGACACGTGACGTGGTGCCATCAACAAAGAGCCAAACACGCGCTGGATTAATAAATATTATTGATTAATTTTAAAATTTATAATTTATAATTAATTAAATTTAATTTAAATATAATATATGTTATTTAATCCATTTCAAATTTGCGAGATAGTTGAGTGGAGACACTCCAGCTTATTTTTTTAATGTTCTATTTAATGTTTTTAGAAGATTATTTTTTTCTTATTTTATTATTAATTCTGGAAAAAATTTATGAAATTCTTGAACCGGAAATTACTTTCTTAAAAATTTAAAATCCAAAAAGCGATACTTAATTACTTTAACGGTATCAATTATTTTGTTATTATAACCTAACGTCTACCTTTTTCACGAGAAAATGAGAGGCACATTTTCACGATTAAATTCCCCCCTTTTGTTCCCCAAATAGATTTTCTTATGGGGTATTTTCTAAAAAAAAATTTCATTATTACGACCACTCAACGCGTCCAATATCTTCTCCTGTTTCCAAACAAAAAGTTGGAATTTTATTATATATGATATAAGTCAAGTGAGAATATAAAACATAAATGAAATAAGCTACTTCTATAAAAATTTAAGTACAACCTACATTTATTAACATTCTGCAATATACAATGACATTCTTTTCTACCCGAGTTTAATTATGATTTATGGACTAATGTTTACAATCACGTGTCCTGTAATTAATCTATTTTTTTTTTTTAATGCGATGAATCCAATTTACCAATTTCTATCCAAAACACATCTGACGTTAAAAATATATAGATCTGCCAATTTGTAATATTTTTTAATTCTTATATTTGATTGCAAATCTAAAATAGTAATTCTTATTTAAAATGTAGTTGTTACACCATCCGGGTCGACTATAACTTTTACGTCCTTCCAGATAAAAAATAAATTAGTTTGTTGTTGTTCAGAGATGGAGAGTGTGGGTGGGATTTGGTGTCTATCAGTATATATATATATATATATATATATATGTACTTGGATATGCCAATACTAAACTCAAAATGTTGGATGAAGTAACAAAATCCCTTCGCTAGGATATATAAAGAATAACTACTGTACTACTAACACACACACACACACACTGACACCAACACTCCGGCTCGTCCACCACATGACATAATAAAATTGACGAATTATATATTAGATACTTTTACATTGTCAGTCCACGACGGCTTTTACTCTTTGGTTGTTTTCCAATTAATCTCTTTATAAACAAATTTCTTATTAACATTTAGTTTTAGTGTTTAGTTTTATTATATGCTACACAATGATTTTGGGAACTTAGTCAATTTTATTATGTCATGTGGTGAACGAGCCGGAGTGTTGGTGTCAGTGTCAGTGTTAGTAGTACAGTAGTTATAAATAACCCACCCATTCAACCCAAAATACTAACGTTGATTTTTGGTTATACAGACTAACCCAGAAAAAATTTCCTTATTGAAATTCTCTTGAAAATGGCACCAAAACGTTGAGACTCAACTCTTAAAAAAATATCTGAAAATATATATATATATATATATTATAAGTAATAGAAAATTTTCGATACTTCATTCAGCAGTTATCTTTCATTTTTATTTATTTGCTATACATTTCATATTTAAATAATGCCAAAACATTATACATAATTCGCATATATTATCATTTATAAAACAAATAAAAATATTAATTTATCATATTGTATTAAAATAAATAAATCTGATATTATAATAGCTACAATATTTTAACAGAACATAATAAATGAAAATATTTATCAAATTAAAGAATAATATATAACTACAACAAAACATCAATATGGTAGACCTCTATTTAACGGACTTTGAATATAACGGACAAAACTGCGACGATTGTAAAAAAATGTACATTTTGTAACACTAATTGGTTCAGCTCAGATATTTTCAAAATCTGTTTTTTAAAGAATTTGAAACTACAAGAGAAGAAACTGGGAATATTGATTATAGACAATTATTTGCAGGACAATACATAATACGAAAGAAGGAGTATGTAGTTGAGGAAGATGTTTTGTAACGCCTAGAAGTAGATGAAGGTTCAAAATATAATTTTGATTGTGTTCTGTGGTTTTTTTTTATTTATATTTATATAAATTCAGTGTTTTTTTCAAAAAAAGTTTTTTAAATTATTTGAAACCTATTTTTATATAAATGTCTTTGGTCTTTAATGACACTCCCCCCCATTAGTCCGTTATATCGATACTTTACTGTATTATATGTTCGTATATATATTTATGTTTTTAATTTATTTTTATATTTTATAAATAATTTTATTTATCTTAATTATCTTATTATTATTATTTTTTGATTTAATTATCAGCATGACTCCAGGAATATTTTAATTTCTCCCTTAGATGGAGGGGGGGCTTATATATATATATTTAAATTGTCAGTCCTCGTCCTCCGTCGTTTTCTCAATTGACTTAATAATAAACAAATTTCTCCCCAATCTTTTTTTACCAATTCGCACCACTTATATCGCTTAGCCTTAAGTTTCTTGTTCTAATTATGTTTGGGGACATAGGTGTATAAAAGTCATAACATAACATATGTGTACTTTTGTTTCACAAATTCCAAACTTTATAAAAAAATAAAAGTATAATTATATTCATATAATACTTTAATTATATTAAAATTACTTTTAAAAATATAATTATTAAAAAAAAATATCTTTTTATCCAATGAATTTATAATAAGAATTAATAATGTATATACTTAGACTGTTTTATATTAAATTTTAATAACAAATTAAAATCAAATCAAATTATATCAAAAATGTAATTAAAAATAAATAAATAAATTTTTCATTAATTATTCAAACTAAAAAAAAAAAAAAAAATAATGATACATTTGACATATTATAATAAAAAATGAATATCAATTTTTAGAATAATTTTCTATAAAAGATTGATGTGGAATAATATCATATTAATCAGCCCAACCAATTTTAAGTCTATATTCTTAAAATAAATATTAAATTATTATAAAGTTCTAAAGTTCTATTTGGATTCACTAAGTGAAACGTAAAGATCGGTAAACAATTTTAAATTCTAATCAATGTGCAGACAAAAAACTTTATATACGAGGTCTGTTCAAAAGAAAATATGAATTTTGAATATTCGCAGGCTGTGGACATTTAATTATAGAAATTTTTTTTTATTATGTTGGCACACATATATTTCTCATATGTTCACATTATCAGCCATTTTGGATTAGTAGTTTGTTTTTGACAACGGAAAAAGTTAGTCACGTTTTGTGTGATCTTCGATTTTTTACTTAGAAAAAAAATAAGGAATACTATAAGTAAGTTAAGCAAAGTTTGCATGAAAAATAAATCTTGGATTCTGCATCACGACAATGCACCAGCTTACAAATCATTGCTTGTTCGTGATTTTTTGGCCAAAAACAACACCGTAATCATGCCTCAGCCACCGTATTCATCAGATTTGGCTCCCTGCTACTTTTTCTTCTTTCCAAAACTGAAAAGACCAATGAAAGGAAAACGTTTTGCCACAATTGATGGGATAAAATCGAAATCAAAGATCGAGCTGATGGCCATACGAAAAAGTCATTTCAGAAGTGCATCGACGATTGAAAGACGCGCTGGCATAAGTGCAATATATCTGAGGGGAATTACTTTGAAGGGGACAAAATGGATATTCATGAATTAATAAATAGTTTTCAAAATAATTCAAAATCATCCTTTTTCTTTTGAATAAACACAGTATATCGATTTAAAATACTTGTGGTGGAAATATTGATATATTGTTTATCATTTCATATATATATATATATATATATTTATAGGTATAATGAAAAGAAAAACAAAGATAAGGTGTATGCATATATATTATATTCTTTGAGATTTACTATATCTAAACTATTCTATGTTTACTAGTTTTTAAAAATTGATTCCAAATTATATTATAATATATACATAAAGGCAGACAATGAGACGACACAGTCGAATTTTTATCGGTTTCTAGATAAAATGGATTTTTATTTTATTAAAAATAAAAAACTACAATGCATTTTGAAATGAAATAACATTTACACTTTAAATGAGTATTGCCTTCTAAGAATAGATATAAACTATACCAAGATATTAATTATGAAACGTAAATTGATTTTTCATAAGTTTGCATAATTTTCCTTCATTAAATATTAATTTTTGAATTTTGACAGATGGAAATTAAAATTCGCCGCCTTTTGTTTCACCACTTACCACGAATACAATCTTTTAATTCATTTTAATTATTCTTTGCTTATGACATCGATTGGTTTCCATTAATTCTATTAAATGTAATGTATTAATTATATTTTTATACATAGTATAATTATTTCAATTTCAAGATACAGTCATAATTGAAATTCTCATATTTCTAATCATTAATGATATATTTTTATTTTAGATGTTAAAATATGAATTCTAATAGAAAAAAATTCTTCACCATATTGATAAGTGTTTTCATTGAAAAATATCTTATCTATATATTTATTATTATTAAATAATTTCAATTATGCATTAAATTTTATTCTTTGATTGCAGTTGCATTGTAAGAAAATTCCTTTTATTTGAATGAAGAAGAAAACTTATCAAAGATAAAATTCTTAAAATTAAAGAGGCTTAATTAATGATTCATTTATATATATATATACATCAACAACCATTCATAATATGAATTAAAAAATTCCTTAACATATTTATAAATTTTTTCATTGGAAATTATCTTATCTAAATATTTATTGTTATTATTTATATAATTTCAATCGTGCATTCACACACCCAAGTAAGTGACATGCCATTTCTATTCTTCGATTGAAGTTGCATGGTATTAAATATTGGTAATTGTATAAACTGGTCATCCAGTCATGACAAACTTTGGAAGAAGTGCATTATATTTGAGGGGAATTACTTTGAAGGGGACAAAAAGGATATTTATGATAAATAAATACTTTTCAAAATAATTGAAAATTCTTCTCTGTGTGAGTGTGGGTGTGTAGACACGATTACAAAAAACGGTTTGAGCTAGAATAATGAAATTTGGTACATGGTCATTATTCAAAATTCGTACTTTTCTATCAACTTTTGAGAAATGTAGCTCAAGAGGGAAGAGGGTCATTACCTACAACGTTTTGATTTTTTTTCCTCTAAACTGACCGTAAAAATAAAGCTATATGTTTGATAGTTTTTCACATTATTAAAAATTGTATAAAACTGCTATATATAGAATTTCCGCTTGATAGGAATTACTTTGAAGGGGACAAAATGGATATGGATGAATAAATAAATACTTTTCGAAATAATTCAAAATTCACCTTTTCTTTTGAATAAACATAGTATATCGATTTAAAATACTTGTGGTTGAAATATTGATATATTGTTTATCATTTCATATATATATATATTATAGGTATAATGAAATGAAAAACAAAGATAAGGTGTATGCATATATATTATATTCTTTGAAGATTTACTATATCTAAACTATTCTATGTTTACTAGTTTTTAAAAATTGATTCCAAATTATATTATAATATATACATAAAGGCAGACAACGAGACGACACAGTCGAATTTTTATCGGTTTCTAAATAAAATGGATTTTTATTTTATTAAAAATAAAAAACTACAATGCATTTTGAAATGAAATAACATTTACACTTTAAATAAGTATTACCTTCTATAAGAATAGATATAAACTATACCAAGATATTAATTATGAAACGTAAATTGATTTTTCATAAGTTTGCATAATTTTCCTTCATTAAATATTAATTTTTGAATTTTGACAGATGGAAATTAAAATTCGCCGCCTTTTGTTTGACCGCTTACCACGAATACAATCTTTTAATTCGGTTTAATTATTCTTTGCTTATGTCATCGATTGGATTCCATTAATTCTATTAATTTTATTAATTATATTTTTATACATAGTATAATTATTTCAATTTCAATTTTAAGATACATTCATAATTGAAATTCTCATATTTCTAATCATTAATGATATATTTTTATTTTAGATGTTAAAATATGAATTCTAATAGAAAAAAATTCTTCACCATATTGAAGAGTGTTTTCATTGAAAAATATCTTATATATACATTTATTATTATTATTATTTATATAATTTCAATTATGCATTGTTCGTATATACATATTTCTAGTTAAAATTGTGCCTATTGTATGAAGCATATATATATATATAATATATATATATAGTATGAATGTATATATCGAATACGAGAGTTTTTAATAATTATTGATGGAGGGTATAATGCGAAATGAATATGAATAAAACATTGATTTAAAATGTGTTTATATAAATATTTTGTTTTTGTCCCGATTGGCTACGGGTGTAATTTATAATCAAACTTCGAATTGCTTGATCATTGACACAAAAATGAATTACGTTATGAAATTGCAATCTATGTCCATTTATCAAATTTTAATAATTATTTGATAAATTATGTCAATAGAAAATAAAAAAAAAGTAGGAGGCAATTAAAAGATATTTCATTATTGGAAGATTATTTACAAAAAAAAAAAAAAAACAATACAAACCATGTAATTTTCTAAACAATGTTATTTTTAAATTCATTGTTTTTTTTTTTAAATTTAAATAATGGATTTATCAAAAAATATTATTTCTTTTAGTGGTAATTAAAAAAAAAGAACAATAAAGGATTTTATATACTTGAAATTATATTTATATTAAAAAACAAAATTGGGAAGAACAAAAAGAGTTTTGTGGGACTAAACATATTTAATCAAAAAAGACTCTTGGGCTATTTATAAATGGATCAAGAATGGGGTGGGCACATTAGCTTGATGGAAGTATTAAGGGTAATGAAACAAAAGGACTATTCATAAGTCAAGGGCAATTTAAAGAGAGCGCTAAGGAGGAGAGGAAAAAGGAAGGGTTGAATGAAAGAGGCAGTTAGCAACAATATAAAACATACTTCCTTTGGTGGAAGGGTGGTTTTTCGCCTCGGGTGTATCTTGACCACTTGAGAAGGAAGAAAGATTTTCGGTAAATCGTTAAATGGCGTTTTTGTCTGTTAAATGAAAATAAATCCTATTTAGAAGAAAGCTTCTATTTTTTGTTTTTTTTTTGTTCTTTTTAAATCCGTCCAGTTCGAATGGATAACTCAATTCTATTCAGAAAACATAACCAGGCTTAGAGAGAAGAAAACAGTCTTTCTATCTACACACTTACAGTACATATAAAGGTATATATATATATATATAAATATAGTTAAAAGAATTTGTTGAATATCTGTTGAGTCTAGCAGCCTATTATTATACCAACCACGTGTCAAGTATTTGACATAATTTGATTTGCTAAAAACTTTTGCTTCATAGTAGCAATATTAAGAAATAGATTGAAACACAATTGAATTACACACTGATATTCAATGAATTCCTATATATATATATATATGTTTATTTAGGTTTCTATTATTATGAGAAGTTATTTCCGCTCTTTAGTTAATTGTGCGATTTAAGAATCGTTTTTTTGCGCCTATTTTGGCACCAGTTTCAGGAGAGTTAGGAAATGGAAATTTTGAGATTCTGGATCCTTAGTCTGAGTTACTAAGAGTCATAGGGTGATTTATGAGTTTATTGGAAGGATGGATTTTTATTTACGTGAGGGTGTAAAACATCCTGGATATCCGCAGACTCAACATCGAATTGAACTGAGACTCGGCTCGTTCAGCACTCGGCAAAATTGATTTTTACTATCTCGATGTCGAGATTCTGATGTTTTTATACGTTTTGAAGGTTCCTGAATCATTTTCACTAAGGTTGAGAAAAATGTCTGTTTGTGTCTCTGTGTGTGTGTGTGTGTGTATGTAGACAAGATTACACAAAAACGGTTTGAGCAAGAATCATGAAATTTGGTACATGCGTATTATTCAAAATTCGTAGTTTCCTATCAACTTTTGAGAAATGTAGCTCAACCGGAAGAGGGTCATTACTTACAACGTTTTGATTTTTTTGAATGAATTTGAAAAAAAGAGATATTTGTTTAGCTGCTGCTCTAAAATGTATAGCATTTGTAAAAGATGAGTATACGAAGGAAATTTCATGCAACCATTGATTAAGCATATTTATTGAAATATGAAAACCATTGGGAAGAAATATCATTTCATTTAAACGATATAAACAAAATTAAATTAAATAAATAAATAAAGGACATTAAACACCAACCAAGTATAATCGAATTCAATATGTCAAATAATAATAACCCTTTTAAAGTTACTTTTTACTATCTCGCCATATCACGAAAATTTTGGATGTCGAGATTTTGATGTTTTTATACGTTTTGAAGGTTCCTGAGTCATTTTCACTGTCTTTGTGCTTGTGTGTGTGTGTAGACAAGATTACGCAAAAACGGTTTGAGCTAGAATCATGAAATTTGGTTTACTGGCATTATTCAAAATTCGTAGTTTTCTCTCAGCTTTTAAGAAATGTAGCTCATCCGGAAGAGGACCATTACCTACCACGTTTTCATTTTTTTCCCTCTAAACTGACCGTAAAAATAAAGATATATATTTTTCATAGTTTATCATATGATTAAAAATTGTATAAAACTGCTATATATAGAATTTAAGCTTGATTGAATCGCTGAAAGTACCGGAATTAATTTTTTAAAACGTTGACTGCCAATCACGCGCTAGTAACAAAGAGCCAAACAAGCGCTGCTTAAATAAATATTATTTATTAATTGTAATTTATAATTTAATTAATTAAACTTAATTTAAATATAATATATGTTAATTTACCTAATTCAAATTTCCTAGTGGAGACACTCCACATTTTTTTTTACATTTGTAGACACCAAAGAAAATTATCAAAAATGTTTAAAGTTTATTCAGTTTTTTTTTTTAATTAACAATGATATAATAATAATTTATTCTATACTTATATAAGTATTTAATTTATTCATTAAACAATGAATCTGTATTTATTGCAGACAAAGACTGGAATTTAATTCGGGTTTATAAAGGTTATTTGAAAAGTGGCTTGAATTTTATTAAAATTCATCTACAACTCACATTTTACATTATTTTTTTCAATTTGTCATTGGATAATATTTGTAAATGTGATTTTAATTTTTGTAAAATATACAAATAAAATTTATTATTCACTTAAATAAAAGTTTTTTTTTTTTTTTTTTTTTTTATTTGAAGTTGTTTTTATTCTTTTATTTAAATCCTTTGATGAATAATTAAATTTAAAGCTTGTTTAAACTTTTATTTTATACTTTAATAAAAATGATAATTTGAATTGGGTAAGCTTTATTGCTATGTCGTTTAACAGAAATATGAGGGTGGAGTTAGTTTTATAAAAATTATATAAATAAGAAAAAGGTTGACGGTTTAAGGTTATGGAAAAGGCGGCTTCTTTTTCTTACTAAAAAAAAAATATGGTAGAAAGAAGTAAAATGTGAACTCGGGAAAAAAAATCATTTTTTTTTTCCTTTTTTTTTTTTTTTTTTTTTTTTGCAAAAAAAATAGTAGAAAATTTTTTATAAAGTTGCAAAAGGCCGAAACAATAATTGATTGATCGAGAGAAAAACAGACTCATTTGGAGGTTCTATTTATCTACTCTCCAATTGAATCAATTATTTCGAAAAGGTAACATCTCCGAATTTTTTCAAAATTGAGAAAAAAAATTATATATATATATATATATATATATATATATATAGCAGTTTTATACAATTTTTAATCATATGATAAACTATGAAAAATATATATCTTTATTTTTACAGTCAGTTTAGAGGAAAATAAATGAAACCGTGGTAGGTAATGGTCCTCTTCCGGATGAGCTACGTTTCTCATGAGTTGAGAGAATACTACGAATTTCGAATAATGCCAGTAATCCAAATTTGGTTATTCTAGCTCAAACCGTTTTTGCGTAATCTTGTCTACATACACACACACACACACACAGACATTTTTCTCAAACTTAGTGAAAATGATTCAGGAACCTTCAAAACGTATAGAAACATCAAAATCTCGATATCGAAAATTTTCGTGATCGCAATACTATCTCTAGCGAGATAGTAAAAATGATTTCATAATCAGAAGTGATTAGCCTAAATAAAATTAAATAAATTTCGAGTTAGTAATTTAGTAAAGTTTTATTATAACTCCAATCGCAATTTGTTCATTAACTATCCCATTAAAATATATAATATTAATTATAATATATATTATCTCAGTAAGATATATTATTATTATTTTATTGATTATTCATTTAATAATATAATACAATCAATTATTATATTATATAATACAAGATTTAAAAATTACCGTTTCCGCGGTATCATATGCTGCTCTTCTTAGAGCAATTTAATATTTCAAAAATACAAATCAATTATTTCGAAAAGGTAACATCAAAATGGAATTTTTTCAAAATTGAGAAAAAAAAATTCCATTTTGTAAAATAAGCGTAATACCACCTATTTAGAGTGGAAAGGAGACATCTCCGAAGTTTTATCATTAAGAAAAAAATTCTGATAACTTTATAGATTTCGAAAAGGTAACAACTCAAGCAGTTGTTTCCTTTGAGGTCCCTGAGAAGGATATCGAATTAATAAAATCATCATTAAATACAAATAAATTGGATATCTACAACATTACAACTTCCGAAATTATTGATTTTAAAAAATGGTGGCCGCAATTTTACAAAAAAACCGTACTTTCAGCGATTCAATCAAGCCCAAATTATATATATATATAGCAGTTTTATACAATTTTTAATCATATGATAATCTATGAAAAATATATATCTTTATTTTTACGGTCAGAGGAAAAAAAATGAAAACGTGGTAGGTAATGGTCCTCTTCCGAATGAGCTACGTTTCTCATGAGTTGATAGAATACAACGAATTTCGAATAATGCCAGTATACCAAATTTGATTATCCTAGCTCAAACCGTTTTTGCGTACATGCACACACACACACACACACACAGACATTTTTCTCAATCTTACTAAAAATGATTCAGGAACTTTCAAAACGTATAGAAACATCAAAATCTCGACATCGAACATTTTCGTGATCGCAATACTATCTCTGGCGAGATAGTAAAAATGATTTCATAATCAGAAGTGATTACAAATATTATGTATATTACAATATACAAAATTGTCTACGGAAATAAAAATATCCAAAATTTTATCAAAAATGACATTTATTGCATATTATACTTGTGTTTTTAGTATATTATTTTTGTAAGGTTTTTTCATATTTTTAAATAAAAAAATAAGCTGGAGTGTCTCCACTCGACTATCTCGCAATTTGAATTGGATTAAATAACATAATATATTATATTTAAATTAAATTTAATTAATTATAAATTATAAATAATAAATATTAAACCAGCGCATGTTTGGTTTTTTATTGATGGCACCATGGCACGTGTTGGCGCGTGAAATTTGCAGTGTTAAAAAATTAATTCTGGTACTTTCAGCGATTCAATCAAGCTGAAATTCTATATATAGCAGTTTTATACAATTATTAATCATGTGAAAAATTATCAAACATATATCTTCATTTTTACCGTCACTTTAGAGGAAAAAAAATCAAAACGTTGTAGGTAATGACCCTCTTCCGGTTGAGCTACATTTCTCAAAAGTTGTTAGAAAACTATGAATTTTGAATAATGCTCATGTACCAAATTGCATCATTCCAGCTCAAACCGTTTTTGCGTAATCTTGCCTACATACATACACACACACACACACACACACACACACACACACACAGAGACATTTTTCTCAACCTTAGTGAAAATAATTCAGGAACCTTCAAAACGTATAGGAACATCAAAATCTCAACATCGAAAATTTTCGTGATCGCAATACTATCTCTGGCGAGATAGTAACAAGTCATAGTAACAAATTGTTTAACTTATTTCAACCTAACAAAGGACGTTTATTTCCAAAAGATAACATATCAAAAAGAAATTTTTTTTTTAATTTTCAGTACAAAACTAATTTATTAAAATAATGATTAACACAAATTAATATTAGCTGAAGATAGCTAAAAGGAAACACAGAAGAAATAGTTCAATACAATTTTTAATTTTTTCAAAAATCAGTTATTTTAGTCCCCTGAAGAATTACATTTTTTGGAGATAATACCTTTTCGAAATAATCAATTCAATTATATATACCATTTTTGCTAGTATAAGAAGATATATATATGGAGAGGGTCCGAGGCCCTCATGACTTAATCACTTATAAATAATTAAATTTAACATATATAATTAAAAACTTAGGCTATAAAATATCAATATATAATATATAATATATAACAACATAATATGAAATAAAAAAATATTTCTAATCGAATTGTAAAAGAAAATATGTATACATTTATAAATTCTATATATAAATCTATAGATTATCTTTTTCTAATGAAAAACATTCGCTAAATTATTTTCTTTATCCATTTAATTATTAATATATAAAAAATAAATGTTATTCGATATAATATTTTATAAATGCAGGAGGCAAACGGGCACAGCCAGAATAATTCGATTGTTTATAGGATTGCATTGAAAAGCGATAAGCGACTCGGCCAATTCTCTGAAAAATAGAATATTAAAATATTAAAATAAAATAAAAGAATTTATTTTTTAGTATTCATTGAACAGTGAATAAGAAAAGACGCCAAGCCAAAATGGCTGAGTGAACGTTTTAACAGGTAATTAACAACTGCTATATTGTATCTAACCACTAAAATAATCCCTTTTTAATTATAAATATATTGTTAATTAATCATAGTTATACGTTTAATAAACTTCCTCTATGAATATAATAATTTATTTATTATGATTATAATATTATTTTTCATATTCATAAACTCGTATAGTTATATAAATACTTTATATACTTCAATTATTTTTACAAGGTGAATTACAAATGATTTGTAGTTGATATTCTTTGAATAATGAAGGATAAACTAAAATTAAAAATAATCTAGAATGTCTCCATTCGACTATCCCCCAATTTGAATATGGATTAAATAACATATATTATATTTAAATTAAATTTAATTAATTATAAATTATAAATTAAAATTAATAAATAATTTATTTTTACGGTCAGTTTAGTGGAAAAAAAATGAAAACGTGGTAGGTAATGGCCCTCTTCCGAATGAGCTACATTTCTCAAAAGTTGATAGAAAACTACCCATTTTGATTAATGCCCGTGTACCAAATTCCATGATCCACACACACCCACATTTTTCTCAACCTTAGTGAAAATGATTCAGGAACCTTCAAATTAATATGAATAAATAATATTTATTAAACCAGCGGGTGTTTGGATCTTTGTTGATGGCACCCCGTCACGTGCAGGAGCGTGAGTGCCAGTCAATCTGTTAAAAAATTAATTCCGGTACTTTCAGCGATTCAATCAAGCTGAAATTTTATATATAGCAGTTTTATACAATTTTTAATCATGTGAAAAACTATCAAACATAGATCTTGATTTTTACGGTCAGTTTAGAAGAAAAAAAATCAAAACGTTGTAGGTAATGACCTTCTTCCGATTGAGCTACATTTCTCAAAAGTTGTTAGAAAACTACGAATTTTGAATAATGCCCGTATACTAAATTTCATAATCCTAGCTCAAACCGTTTTTGCGTAATCTTGCCTACACACACACACATTTTTCTCAACCTTAGTGAAAATGACTCAGGGACCTTCATAACGTATAAACACATCAAAATCTCGATATCGAAAATTTTCGTGATCGTAATACTATCTCTGGCAAGATAGTAAAAATAAAATAACTCTACCTGTTAAGGGTTCAATTTATTTTTATTTATTTATTTATCTATTTATTTATTTGTTTGTTTGTTTTTTTTATTATTAAATTTACCATTTTCTGTGTGGTTTGTTTGTTCAAAAAGATTAATCGAATCATAAAAAAGAGCATTATTTCAGTAGAATCATGTAAAAGTGTGCATTGATTGTTTTAGCCAATGCAACATTTTGTTTGAGCATTCTACATTTGGGAGGGTTCAAAAATTTCATTTCGCGTGGTTGGCAACGTTTTATTTGCTAAAATTCATTGGCCAGAGGGTTGCACTAGTTAATCCTTTTATAAAATGGTGTTTAATGATTTTAAGGGTCATAGAAGAGAAAATCTGTTTTGAAATTAGATAACATTTTATTAACATAACCTTATTGTTCAATACAAAGACACATTCCAGAAATTGTTTCGTTGAATAAGTTAAATAGTTTATTGGCTAATATTACATGTTTACCATATATGAGCCTGTAGATAAAGCTATTAATGTTTCATTTTTATTGAAAATTAAAAATATTATCTAAATTGGTTTAAACGTGGTAAATTTTTATATAAAAAAAAAAAACAGTTTTTTAACAGAAAATAATAAAATCGATTATTGAATTCCTACGATCACACACAATTACTTCACACTCCCCCTATTTATATATATATATATATATATATATTTACCTTGTACAAACTTTCAATGGTTAACAAAATACCTATTCCACTTTAAATTTTTAACTTCTAATACATTTTTTTACCGACCGACGATAGTAAGGGAGGTATTGTTTTCACACCAAATTTCACATGTGGAGATTTTTACATATCTCCACGAATCATGCATTTTCTAAACAGAAAAAAGTATTTTTAGCATGATGTCTGTCCGTCCGTCTGTCCGTCTGTCCGTCTGTCCGTCCGTATAGATGTGTACAGCCTGAACGGCTCAACCGATTTTGATGAAATTTTGTATATTTACTTAATGCATCAGTGGGATGAATTGATCAACTTTTGGTGCAAATCCGGAAACCGCAAGTGGTAGTATTAACGATCGACGATAAGAAGGGAAGGGTTATTTTCATACCAAATTTCACATGAGGAGATTTTTTACATATCATCACGAATCATTCACTTTTTGGTGGTTTTATACTCGAGAAAAATCATCTTTATTAGTTTTTTTCTTAATTAAAATTATATGACGCTATCCAGCCATTCATGACGTCACAGCCTGGTCTTACATATATATTATAAATAAAATAAAATTAAAAATATTTATATTATATCCATATCTGTTTTTTTATTACATTAATAGATATATTAAAATTATTTGAAATTGTTTCTGTAGCTGGAAATTAATTTTTTTCAAACCGTCGGTCGGTTCAGACCTGGCCACAAGTCAACTTATTTTAAACTTGTAATGAATAACATTTAATACAGTTTATTATTTAATAATTAATTTTAGTTTATAAGTTTGAGAAAACACAATTCTCTTATATAAGATATTTAGTATAATATAAAGTACCTGGTTCACCGACCCGTTGCTCGGTACTTTAAAAAAATTATTCCTTATGAACTATGAATATATAAGGTTAAGATTATTATTTAAAATAAATACACGACAAAATATAGGAAACAATTTCAAATAATTTAAAAGAACATAAATTAAAAAAAATACTCATAAAACATACAGCCCTTAAATTTGCATATTAATGCACCGATTGACAGAAAAGTATGGCCTGTGGATATAACATAAATATTTTTAATTTTATTTTATTTATAATATTGTATTTAAAGTAGCGCTGTCCGGGGTTGCCCGGTGCCATTTTTTTTATTATTAAAATTCCTATTTTAAATTAAGAAAGAGAAAATTAACAGATGATTTTCCCGAGACGGAAAACAATACAGATCGATTTTTCTTTATAAAATTTATCTATGGTGTGAATTTCAAAAAAATCCTTCGAGCGGTTTAATATTTCAAATATATATATATATATATATAATTTTTGCTAGTATAATAAGATAAGATAAGATTTATCTTGTATGGCTGTTGTTAGAGCGTTGGTTTAGAAACTTTATCTCTTTGGATCGAATCATGTCGAAGAATGAAATTTTTTGATTTGATTTTTAAATTATTTTTAAGACTTTAAATAGAGTTTTAACATGGAAGCAGAATGGATTAACTGTTAGCACATTCAACTAGCAAATAAGGACTCCAGGAGTTTTCAATAAAATTAATTTAAAGTAAAATTGTTGCTCAGCAGCAGGAGTAGCGGGTGGACCCTCTCTATAATCCAGATAGAGATAGGTCAGGGGAATCAGTGTTCTAAACTCTAGACTATAATTTAATATATAAAATGCTATACAACCTCAAAATAAAAAAAACTACACTAAGTAATCCTAATTCAGAAGGGAATTGTCTTGGATTTAAAACAAGTTCAAAATACCAAAGACATCTATACAACTCAATAAAAGACTAAACACACTTAAATACCAGACTTTGCTAACAGAACAAAATAGTTCTAGTTACGTAAAGACCGAGGTTCAACTTGAATTTTTGAAATTCAAGAAGTTATATGTTAAATTACTATTAGGAGTAGCGGGTGGACCCTCTCTATGATCCAGATAGAGATAGGTCCACTTCAGGGAAGCAACCCTGCTCACGCAAGCCACGACTTCTCCTCCCCTTCCATTGAGGAAGTCGTGTCCCAAACCCAAATCAAATCCCAAATCCCATCAATTCATTATTAAAAATCCTTCCCATTTCCCTTCTACTCCGGCAACAGATTCTAGCGACAAGTCGACTGAAGGTTTTCTTCGATGGACAGGACCCTTCAAATGGAGGAGGGTGTCCCGCAAGGGACAAATGCTTGGGAGAAGAAATAGTTTAACAGTTTTAATTAAGAATTTTTATTTCAATTTTTTTTTTATTTATTCTTTTTTTTAATAATAATACTTTTAAAAAATATTCTAGAACAAAAAATTTAATAAAATTTTTTTACTGTAAAATTCATATTAAATTAATATTATTATTATTATTCCTAGATGTAAAATGAAACGATAAAGAATTTGTGCTAGTATTATAACAAAACAAATGATTTTAAATAAAATATCGACTATAATAAAAAGAAAAATAACAAAAATTGTATAATTTGAATTAAAAAAAAAAAAATATTATTTATAAACTAATCCGGATATACGTATTAAATAGTTATTAGTACTAAATTTCTAAATCGCAGTTGTCATTTGATGTTTTGCATATGATATGAAATGAAATTGGGATTCAATTAACTAATTAGAAACTTCATATGATAATGAGATTGATATCCAAATAACAGCGTTGTTATTAATAATTTTGTACTACGAAATCCTGCAAAATTCATTGATGCAAAAGGGTGCGTCGATGTATTTTCACTGATGATAAAAAAACATATTTTCGAAACTAAATAATTTTTAAATTCATTCTCTTTATATCTCCTTATTAATCATAAATAATAATTACCTGGACCCCGAGCCTCGGCTCGGTACTTAAGTTAAAATAAGCTGGAGTGTCTCCACTCGACTATCTCGCAATTTGAATTGGATTAAATAACATAATATATTATATTTAAATTAAATTTAATTAATTATAAATTATAAATAATAAATATTAAACCAGCGCATGTTTGGCTTTTTATTGATGGCACCATGGCACGTGTTGGCGCGTGAGATTTGCAGTATTAAAAAATTAATTCTGGTACTTTCAGCAATTCAATCAAGCTGAAATTCTATATATAGCAGTTTTATACAATTATTAATCATGTGAAAAATTATCAAACATATATTTTTATTTTTACGGTCAGTTAAGAGGGAAAAAAATCAAAACGTTGTAGATAATGACCCTCTTCCGGTTGAGCTACATTTCTCAAAAGTTGATAGAAAACTATGAATTTTGACTAATGTCCATGTACCAAATTTCATCATTCTAGCTCAAACCGTTTTTGCGTAATATTGTCTACATACATACACACACACACACACATACACACACACACAGACATTTTTCTCAACCTTAGTGAAAATGATTCAGGAACCTTCAAAACGTATAAAAACATCAAAATCTCAACATCGAAAATTTTCGTGATCGCAATACTATCTCTTACGAGATAGTAAAAAATGATTCATTATTACTGGATTTGGGTGGTAATATTTTTACTTGGGACACCGAGCTCTCGCTCTACCCTTTAAAAAATATTGATATACAATTCTTTAATTATTTATTACAATTATTAAATGTTACACATTTGCATATCAATCTGATTAAAATGAATGAACTTGTGCTCCTCAATAATACATAAATATATAATATATACATATATTTTTTTTTCTATAGTGTGTTTTTGAAAAACTGTTTAGCGCGCCCCAAGTGTTTATAAAACAAACTAAAGACAAAAAAACGTGCTTTGCAGCTTTTCGGAATTAAAAAATTATTTAATATTTGGAAATATATCTGACTTAGAAATAGAAAAATATTTCTATTTAATAATATTACATCATTTTTTTATTCAATAATTTATTTTGAATAAGATATTCTTTAATTATTATTTTAAATAAATATTAATTAAAGAAAGAAATTGTTTTTAAAATATCCTAAATAATATGTAACAATTTTCAAGATAGAAATTTATTACAATTATTAAATGTTGCATCATTGCATCAATCTGATTAAAATGAATGGAACTTGGGGTACTCTATTATAATAAATAATATTAATAAATATTAAATAATTTTTTAGTGAAAAAATATTAAAAATTATAAAACTATCTAAAACTTAATTAATAAAAGAACAATGAATAAATAAATATAAAATAGTAATTTATTAAAAAGCAAACACGAAAATAGATAAAAAAAAATATAAATTTATTATTTTTATTTTTTAATATCGATGCACTCGGCGAGCATCGATCCTTCGAACTCGAGTCGTCAAAACAATCGTTCTAACCACGCTACTAATATATTTAGATAATAAAAATAACATTTTTTTACCGTCTTTTCAAGCCAATAATTACCAAGCCGTATTTGTTTTGTTGTTTTTTTTTTGTTGAGAGATATTAATAAATATATATATATTTTATTAAAAATAAATATTTTTAATTTTATTTCGAAATTAAATAATAAATTTTAAAATATTTTAAATAAAAAACAATATTAATACAATATGAGTTAAAAAAAATGGATGTCATTTGTAACGTTATCCATATATAAATTTAAATTAAGAAAAAACTAATAAAGATGAATTTTTCCAGAGATATGATCAATAAAACTTAATTTTTCTTTATAAATACTATCTCTGGTGTGAATTTCAAAAAAATCGTTGGAGCGGTTTTTGAGAACCCATGTACAAACAAACAAACAAACAATTTTAGCTAGCATAAGAAGATAAGATTTAAATAAAATATAATAAAAAGGTAAATAAAAAAAAAAATGTTATAAATTAATTAAAAATGAAAGAATTAATAAATTACTATTATATTCATTCTACTACCGACCAGTTTTAATTAACTCTCTTATATATGTTTACTTTTTCCTTTACACTATTTAAATAAGTGGTGTTTTCTTCCTTCTTTAGTGAAGCAGTTAAAGTTTCCCAATTTCTACCTTTTCATATATCATTTAAAGAAGCTGACGATACTAATTATTTATTAATAAGAGGATAACGGACCTGGGCTCTTAACCTGTTATAAAGGTTTACTATGGTTCTTTATATCAAGAATGACCTTCCTTTTAACGAGATCTTTTTACTTGTTCTAACATAATTATATATGTATATGGCATATAATAAATGAATATATATATATATATAATTATTATTTAAGCACTTAGTTTGTTAATATTTATTTTTAATTTCACTATTTTTAATTCTAAGTACCTGGAACACCGACCCTTTAACAAATTTATACAATTTATTTATAAACTTTAAAAACTTTACAATTTTTTATTTATTTATTACAATTGTTAATTGGGTTTTATAAAAATGACCCATCAAATTTTTTTTTTCCTAAAATGGTAAAAATTAATTAAATAAATTTGATTTTCATTTTAAGATAAAAAATATATTCAAATATACTTGATAAAATATTTGATCTTATATTATATATATATATGTTATAATTAGATGGCTTCAGTTTTATATTTTTCAAAGTAGCAATAGATTATAGACTGTTTCGACCAAGGATTACTACTGATAATAATATAAATTCTGAAATTATATTGATACCTGTACTTGTCTATATTTTAATTAAGAAAGGAGGTTATATTATTTTCTTTTTATTTATAATAATCAAATATCGCTTATATATTATTTATAATTTAATCTAAAAAAAACATTTTAATTAATATAATATAATTTATTTAATGTTATTAGATCAAATTTATTCAACAATTTATTTGAAATTCCTTCCTTTATAATTGTTCATATGTATTATATGTTGTTAACTTCATGAATATTTTTTATTTTATTTGGTGAGAGATTCATAAATATATTTCGTAATTTTATTCTAAAATATTATTAAAATAAATATTTATAATTTTATTTCGAAATTAAATAAAAATTTTAAAATATTTTAAATATACAAAAAATATTAATTAAAATAGAAGGGCAAGATGCAAATTTCAATATGGATGACTTAATTTGTGACGTCATTTAAATTTACTATTTTAAATTAAGAAAATACTAATAAAGTTGATTTTTCCAGAGGTTGAAACCAATACAGAATCTTTTTTCTTTATAAATATTATCTATATGGAGTAAATTTAAAAAAAAAATCCTTAGAGCGGTTTAATATCTCAAAAATATACAAATAATTATATATATATATATATAAATATATACAATTTTTGCTAGTATAATAAGATAAGATTTAGCTAATCCCTTAGTTCATTGGGTAGATTGAGAACACCTTGAGAGGACAATGTAAAAGTAGATAAATGTATGGGAATTGGGAGATGCTAGGAATAAAATGGAGGAGGCTCGATAGCGATAATTGCTACAACCAAGACTTTTGCATCCAGGACAACATAATTATATTTGGATCGATAATTTAATTTAAAACGTAAAATATTTATAAATTTCTATTTAATACTTCTATAATGCAGTTGAAAAAATTAATTTCGATAGAAATATACATTTAATTATTTTTTAATCATTATAAATATAAACAGATTTCAAAAGAGATTAAATTATTATAATTAAATATCAGAAATAATATACGTATATAAAATTAAATAAAATTGAAATAGCAAAGAGATAAAAAGGGAATAGATATGTGCCAATTAAGAATTAGGTGAACTAACTAGGAGGGAAGGGGTGGAGTTGAAAACAAATTATTAAATTAATTGGACCCAGGTTCCAGCTTTCTGATGGTGTGTAGAAACAATGAAACTTAAAAATTTATAGCATCGACGTAAATACCGATAGAGTCAAGGGCAAATAGTAAATCCAACTAATTGCTTCTCGGACTTCCCCTGCGGAATAATAAAAACAAATAATAAAGCAAAAACCAAAAGGCGTTTTGGTGTCTCAGAAAAAATTATGATAAATCTTATCTAAGAAAGAAATCGATAAATTCCAGTTCAAAACAAGTTACCAAACAAAATATAAAGTTAACAAAAATTTTTTGAAAAAGTTAAATAAAAGTCGAATTGGCAGTCGTGGGACTGGCCGACAGAAGTGAAAACTTGTGCGTAAGAAATTTGAAAGCAGACGGAATGCGCACCAGCTTCACGATAAAAATGAAATTTATATACGTATATATATATATATAAAATTCATAATTATTTTTTTCAGCAAACTGATTATTATTACAAAAATATTAAAAATACGATGTGTATGAATATATATATATATGTCTGTCTGTCTGTCTGTCTGTGTGTGTCTGTCAAATACTCAAAAACTACCCGTCCGATTGCGATGAAACTTTCAGGGATTGTTGTGGGCGTCCCAGTGAAGGTTTTAGTGTAGTTAAATCCAAAATTAATTTATCCAAAATTAATTTAAATAGTAATATTTTGGTAAAAGTCTATTTATGTTTACCATGGTTACATTGAAAAATTTACAATAAATAAATAAAAATAATTGGAAATCTTTTCAAATTATTATTTTGATAAATTTTATTAATATTTTTAATTTTTTTTAAACTGCCAAAAATAACATACCCATAATAATAGTTGTAATAAAAATAAAAATATAAATCACAATGTAAGTAAAATATTGAATCGTTTGATTTATATTGTTTCAATTATTGTTTGAATATTTATTAAATTTATATATAGATTAATTTACATGTTTAAATGTATATTTAATAAATTTATTTATTGATTCTTAATATTAATAATTCCAATTACTTTCTTGAAAATTTTTTTTATTTAAAAGCATATTCAGCATATCTCGCAAATTTGAATTGGATTAAATAACATATATTAATTTAAATTAAATTAAATTAATTCAATTATAAATTAAAATTAATAAATAATATTTATTAAACCAGCGAAAGTTTGGCTCTCTTTTGATGGCACCACGTCACGTGTTGGCGCGTGAGATTTCCAGTGTTAAAAAATTAATTCTGGTACTTTCAGCAATTCAATTTTCGATGTTGAGATTTTGATGTTTTTGATGTTATAAATAATATTTATTAAATTATAATTTAATTAATTTAATTTAATTTAAATTAATAAATATTATTTAATCAAATTCAAATTTGCGAGATAGTCGAGTGGATAGTGGAGTGTTTGGCTCTTTGTTGATGGCACCACGTCACGTGTTGGCGCGTGAGATTTCCAGTGTAAAAAAATTAATTCTGGTACTTTCAGCGATTCTATCAGGCTGAAATTCTATATATAGCAGTTTTATACAATTATTAATCATGTGAAAAATTATCAAACATATATCTTTATTTTTACGGTCACACACACACACACACACATATTTAAAAATTAATTTATTAAAATATATATTATATAATATATTATATATAGTATATAATTTAATATATATATATATATATTCTGAAATTAATTTTAAATTATATAAATATATTAGAAATTAATTTAATATAATTTAACACATAATAATATATTAAAATATTTTATTTTATATATACATAATTTAGTAATACTGATTATTAATGTAAATATAAATAATAATATTTAATATGGCAAATATGTAAAATTTCGTAAAGAATGTATCAGAAGTTTAGTGTCTAACATTCTGGCGTATTGCGCATGCGTATATCGGTCGGGTCGGTGTCGTTTTGGAATCTCACGCGAAATCTATATTTTTTCCCCATCCCGCAAAAGTGCTCAACGCCGCTAAAGAAGTTTTCACTTCAAAAATAGTTGTAATATCTACTATTTCTGTAGTGTTTTGAACTTATAATTTCTTGTCCTTAAATCTACAACCATTAAGCGTTTCCCGTTATGGATACATAGGTTGCAGTCCGAAATTGGTACGGATTGTTTTTGTAAAAAATACTTGGGTTCAACTGTCGTTGCTTTGGAGGGGGATAAAGTCAGTCTTAATAGATAAATTCAAACTAAAAAGACCATAAAACCTAATTATAACGGAGTGAAAAAAATGCCGAACTTAGCCATTTCTTTTTGTACCAATTTTAGGCTGCTCTGCTCCATGGATATATGCGAATTTTCTCATTCTCAAATGTGAAAATTCTTTTTTTCTTATTGACGAAGAAATGAGCTTCATCGGAAAACATGAAAATACACTGAATAATTGGGTTGATCCAGGGGTCGGCAACCTTCCCTCAGGGACTCACTACTGGTGAGTACGTGGATGGCGACCACGAGGTACCCTAGCTGAGACTGACATTATTTACACTTACTAGTGACAGTCTCCTTTCTTTATAACTTTCCGGTCTGGTCTCTCTTGAATAAATATTCGTCCAGCCCTGGCGCTATTATGTTCTCGATAGCTAGGTATCTTTCTTTCTAAATTCTTCTTTCTTCCAAAAGGTCTAAAATCCTCGACCTACGCATGGACATAACAAACGAAAAAGGAGAGGACGGCAACCTGAGATTTTTGGGCCGTATATGGCTCCCCAGTTAAAAATATTAGTTCATTTTCAAAACTCAAAATATTATAAAAAAAAATACTTCAAACAGAATAAAAACACTCACAGAGAACAGTTTATTTATATTAAATCAATAATTCAATCTATATACCTAATCCTAATCACATACCATAATATTGAAATAAAAATGTTAGTGATACTTTAAAAACTTGGAAATTTTGTAAATTTAAACCTTTGACTCTTCTCTCTCAAAGATAGCGGATCTCTGTGTTGACCAGATACTACTGTCACGCCAATAGTGGCAGTCATTGGAATTATGTTGGGTTTCATTCTTAAATAAAAATCTCCAATCTTTTTAAGAAATTCATAATTTTGAAAAGAAAATATTCATTAGTTTTTCTTTCTATAGTCAATTCAAATTCCAAAAGTCAGATAACCCACTCTTTTCATATGAATACTCGTATATAATTAATATAAATAGTAGAAATTAAATAAATATTTTTTTCTTATGATTTAAAGAAGGAAATGATCAATCAAAATGTGGTTTGATTTCACATTCAGGAGTTTGTGCCTTTTTGGCTGACGAACACCCAACCCCCCTTTCTCTCTCATCACGATATTTTGATTTATGACGTCCACTCATAAAGAAAAAAATATAACTAATAATACAAATGATATATCTATGTAAATCAAAGTTAGAGCCAAGTTAATATATATATATATATATATTATGTTTATTTTCTTGAAAAAAAACAACTAATATTTATTCTAATATATAAATGAAAATAATTTTTTTTCTCAAAATAAATCATATAATAACTATCCAAATTATTACAATACTATCTTAAAATAACTATTATAAGGAATATATACAGGGCCGATCCAACCCGGGGGTGCAGAGGGCACCCGGGCGGCAAGCCTTTACATATTCATTTTGTTTTTTTATTTTTTTTCAATATGGTTCTAAAAAAAAAAGGTAAAATGTTTTTGCGATCAGGATCTTAAATACTTTCGACTTAAAAAACAAAACAAAATTAACTTAAATTTACTTTATCTTTTTTTATTTGTAAATTTTTAATAACTTTGGGGGAAGGGGTTGGATTAGGGTAGGGGCGGCAAAATTATATTCGCACCCGGGCGGCATATACCCTAGGAACGGCCCTGAATATATATATATATATATATAAAACAATGGTTTCAAAATTTCTAAATTAAATTAATTAATCTTTTTTATGGTGTTCGAAATATGAGTTTTTGAACTAAAAAAATTTCTACGACAGTTTGGTAATTGGTTGACTCAGTTTTGTTTAAGCACGCGTCACTAGCAAACTGTTTAAATTCAGTGGTGTATTGGACGGGGTACGCGGGGGAACGACGTTCCCTTACCTTTTTTTCGGAACCGGAACGCGTTCCAGTACTTTTTCATGTCCCGACAACTCCCACTTAAATCTACTGTTAAAATTTCTTTTTTTTTGTGTGTTCGTTAATATTTTGTATAGTAAGAATAAGAAAAAAATAAAAACTTATGGAAAAAAATAGTTTGCTGAAAATAGGACTTTTTTCAAGACACATTTATGTATATCCTGCTAAATTTCTTATATAAGAAAAAATTAAAATTAATTTGGTGATTATTATTTAAAAATAAAAAAAACTGTTTTAACATCAATTGGCATCATTAACTTTTAAAAAAAAAATTTATTTGATCTTGAGTGTGCATGAATAAAAAGTATTTTATTAGCAATTAAAAATTTGTACAAGAGAAATATATACTAATGCAGCGCGTGAACTAATAATAAAAATTGAAAAATAAATGGATCATAGAATTATGGATTATAAAAACAAAACTAAACTTAAAAATCTAAAGATAAAGTACCTGGTTCACCGACCCGTTGTTCGGCACTTTAAAAACATTATTCCTTATGAACTATGAATATTGAAGATTAAGATTATTATTCCAAATAAATAAACAACAAAATATATTAAACATTTTCAAATAATTTAAAAGAACATAAATTAAAAAAAAAATAGTCATAAAAGATACACCACCCTTAAACGTACGTATTAATGTACCGAAAGACAGAAAAGTATGGCCTGTGGATATAACATAATATATATATTTCGTAATTTAATTACAAAATATATTAAAATAAATTTTTTCAATTTTATTTTATTTGTTTTTATAATATTTTTTTATTTAAAGAAGCGCTGTCCAGCTCCATTTTTTTTATTATTAAAATTCCTATTTTAAATTAATGAAGAAAAAACTAACAAAACTGATTTTTCCCGAGGCTGAAACCAATGCAGATCGATTTTCCTTTATAAAAAATATCTATGGCAGTGATTCTCAACCACTGTGCCGCGGGATTTTCAAAAGTGTGCCGCCAAATTTCTAAATTTTTTCAATTTGGTTCTAAAAAAAAAAAAAGTAAACCGTTTTTGGGACCACTTTTTTCAATGTGGTAAACTTTTACACTTATCTTTTTCTTTGTGTCTCGCCAAATTTTTAAACCGTTAAAAATGTACCGCGGTAAAATAGAGTGAAGCAATTACAATAAATGCATTTATCATAAACTAACTACATCCACCAAATTTCTTTCCTCTTCTAATTTTTTTCATATTATATTAATTTAATTTAACTTTATTTTTTGCCTTTCTCTATTGGAAATAAGAGTGACGCGTACTTCTTAACTTTTTTACTCTTCCTAATTTTTTTTTTTTTATTTATTTTAAATTGAAAAAGAAAAATATTCCAAAAGAAAGATACTTAGGTATATTTCAATTTATTTATACTTGAACTAGAGAAAGTTAGTTTTGTTAATTTAAAGTTTCAAACATATGAGCTCAGTACGTCCAATGGAATCAAAAAAGTTGAGCAATTGAGAAAATAATTGAGGATGAAACAACAATTGATAGCATTCTTTTGTCAATAGGGGTGCCGTTCTAGATAATCCAAATACCGGCGATGACATTTAAGCCATTTCAAAAAAAAAAAAAAAAAAATTAAGTGATTGAAGCAAGTAATGTGAGGAAAAAACGATTACTTCCTCCCCCTCTCTCTCTCCTCCCTCTCCAATTTCACTTTAAACGAACAAAAGAATTGATGAAAAAAGTTTCTCTATCAAATATTTTATTGAATTAATATTTAATAAAACCCATCTAAGAAATTTAAATCGTTTCAAAAATTACACATCTTTCGATTTTTAAAATGTAAAATTGTAATTTCTATAAAATAAGTTGATTTTGTCACTATTTTTTTTTTTTAATTTACTACTTATTGCTTCTTTGATTTATGAACAATGATATGAAAGAACAGTGAGTATCATTTCACCCTAAGGTAAAGCTTTTGTATGATCAGTACAACATATTCTCTCAACCTTTATCTTTATCAAGTAATTGTCCAATTTTGATCACTTACATTTACATTGCCTGAATCTCATTCATTACCTATTTAGACTATTAACAATTGTTTTTATTATTAGCTATAAGTCGGTACAAAGCATCTTGTTGGGATTTAACTTTACCAGGAGAGAATGCGAATTAGGAGACGGAGGCGTTTGATATAATTTAAAATTTTGAATCAAATGAGATTAGGTTCCAGTGATGATGAGGGGGAAGGGTACGGGGGATGTTATAGATCTATTTTAATAAATCTTTCAAACCACTTAACTTTTTCACATTAAATAACGTGTCATAAAAATAAAATTAAGTTTTTTTTTTAATATCTAACTATATCTTATGCATAATAATTAACGCTATACATTTATAAAAATAAAAACATATTAATTTCCATAATTTCATTATTAGCTGTACGGAATATTTTATGAGCTACAAAATAAAGAAGGACATTAAACAAATAAGATTATATTAAATAAAATTCTGTTTGGAGAAATATAAAAATTTCTTAAAATATGTCGTGAAATGATGATACAATATACAAGTATATATATATTCAAATACTTAATGTAAAAAAACATTGAAATAACTGTACAATAAACCTATAAATCAAAATTTTATTTTCATTTACCCATAGAAGACATGGTTTGTTACAAAGAATTAAGTATGGGTGAGTTCTCTGTGAAGTGAGGTGTTTTTGTTTACCCGGAATCCAATGTAGGCCTCCGGGCCGATTGCTTTTCTCCTTTACTTTGACAATAGTTGAATGTACCGATTTCTCTCATGGGTCTAATATTTATTCGAAAACACAAATTGAAATTTACATATTTTTATTTAAAATAAATATATTATATTATATTTTTACTTTCACTTATCTTTCTCTCTCTCTCTCTCTCTCTATATATATATATATAGGCGTTGTACATTTTACTAAAGAACAGCGCCTAATAAGTTTGTTACCGCCTAAACCGAGTAAAGGTGTTCTATGATCAATAAAACGGATCAACCTTTATCTTGATTTTCTTGATCGGAGACGCTACTTTATATATGAACAGCATAACTTAAAAATGAAAAAAAATGCTTAAAATTAAATTTCCGAATTTAAAAGATGTATATGCATGAAATATTTCAGCAACTTTTTTCGGGAGTATAAATTTTAGGGGAGGGAATTAGAAAAGAATAAGAATTGAATGTGGTGCTAAAGATACATAGAGATAGGTTGATTCTTGAAGTATAAAATCATAATAGTTGTTTTAATTTTGAAATTGGCAAAGTTTTATAGAGCTGTGTCCCCTGATCGCCAATAATTTTCTTATTCATATATTCAAATAAAATAGCTATTGATAACTGACCAAATGGGTAAATATTTTTTTTCTTTCTGTCCTTTCACACCAAACAAATCGGATAAGAAATCTAATAAAGATTTTAAAATTATTGCTTGGAAAATAAGATGGGTAAAAATTTCCATGCATATAAATGAAAGGTGTGCTTTATTTTTTTAACATTATTCTTTTTTATCTGAGAAAATAGTTCAACTTTTCCATAAAAAAAAATAAAAATAAAAGTAGATAGAAACTCCTGAGGGATTTTTTTTTTACATACATACAAAGATACATTTGTTTATATTCCTTTTGAGTTTCGGATTTAATTTGAAAGTATTTGACTCTGAGCAATACTTTCCTTTATAATGGAGAATTAGACTATATAAAAATAAACAAAAAAACTACTACATCTAATAAAAAAAAAACATTGAATATATTAAAATTGAATATTATTTTCTATTATTAACAATTGTTTGTAGTCATCCTCTATTTTGAATTAATTAATTTTTTTAATAAATTATTACCAAATTTCTTATTATTGAATATGAAAAATGAATATAATAAATAGAATTATAAGAGAATGGAAATTGAATGTAAATTGGAATGGCTAGAGGAATATGGATGTTGTTGACAAGAACTTTGGAGTTGAGTAACTTCATGAGTGGAAAGAAGTTAAGAACACCCGTCTACATTCTTAATATATATATACCTATATATATAGACTCTTCGGTGATTTAGTGGTTAGCACGACAGTCTACCACACTAAAGACTCGAGTTCTGGCCTAGAGAAATTCATTAATTAATAATTTCTCTTTAAAATTCTGCGTGAGTGGTCCTCAGGGTTTATCCGCAAATAATAATCAAATATATATATATATATAAATATGTAATATTGAAATTACTACCTACATTTACATCTTGAAATATCCAAATGTAGAGATTATAAACATTTATAAACAGTGGCGTAGCTTGATCTATTATGTTGGGGGGGGGGGGGTCCGGGGGTCTTCCTCGGAAAAAATTTTGACAAAATAAATTATTTATTTATTCATAACGTTTAGACTATTCTTATACGTAATTTAAAGATGTTTTTTTTTTACTTTTGGGTTCTCAGTTACAAAACTAATCACTTTTAAATTTATTTTTTGCACAATGTTTGGGGTCGAGGGGGCACATTGATAATATAAAGAAATAAAATAAAGAACTTTAAAAATTGATTTTTGTATATTAATTTTCTAATGAATGGGAAGAAAAAAAAATATTAAATTTCGCTAAAAAAGAGAAATTTATTTTCTAAATGTTTATAAATATAAAAATATATTTAAAAAATGCTAAATAAAATTTATATTTATTTAAAAAAAAAAGGAAATCGATGTTCAAGTCCATTTTTTATTTCTTTATATTATTCAATTTATCATTCACTAACCTAAATTTATTATTTAATATAAAAAAATCTACTTTATCATCTTTTTTTTTTTTTACAAAATTTTATAATCTATGCATTTGCTAATTTCAAGATGTAAACGGAGGCGGGAATTTCAATTTTATATATATATTTCATTCTTTCCATCTTCATAATTCATTTAGTTATTTATAATCTCCGTTATGTAAATTCTTGTATTTTAACTAGTTAAATAATATTTAATACAAATCTTAACGCAAAAAAAAAAAAAAAAAATTAGAGTTGACTTGACGTTTTAGAATTTCGCTTGCAAGCACTGAGAATTAAAGATATAATAAAAGCTTCAATGGAACTGAATAAATATTAAAAGTTAACACTCGATTAATTAATATTTCGCATTAATTCAAGAAACAAAAGAAGAAAGAATTAATCAAAAAGTCACAAAAGTAAAATTAATATTATTACTATACGTTAAAGAAAAAAAAAGACAGTAAACTTGGCCTGGTTCTCATGGAAATGTAATTTCAGTTGAATTCAGTAATCTTTATTCTTATAGGACCCTTTTTCATTCACGAAATATTAGATCAGTGTTTCCCAAACTATTTTATGCCATGCCCGACCAGAGCTTCTTAAAACTTAAAATCTCTCCCCCCATGATACATATGCATAATTTTTAATATTAAAATTTTTTTAATTGTTCTTTAAGTAGCCGCCTTTTGTTCATTTAAAAAAAAATCTTATGAACTATGAATATATAAGGTTAAGATTATTATTTAAAATAAATAAACGACAAAATATATATAACATTTTCAAATAATTTAAAAGAACATAAATTAAAAAAATAGTCATAAAATATACAGCATTTAAACGTACGTATTATTGTACCGAAAGAAAAGTATGGCATGTGGATATAACATAATATATGTTTCGTAATTTATTAAAATAAATATTTTTCATTTGATTTTATTTAGAATATTTTGCATTGATTATTAAAATTCCTATTTTAAATTAAGAAAAAATTAATAAAGGAGATTAAAACCTATACAGGTCGATTTTTCTTTATAAATACTATCTATGGTGTGAATTTCAAAAAAATCCTTAAAGCCGTTTAATATTTCAAAAATATATATATACAATCTTTGCTAGGATAATAAGATAAGTCCTTTAAAGACGTGAGAAAAAATTCATATATATTCTTAAAAATTTTACAATCGTACCAGAACATTTGAATAATTCAACGACTTTTTGAATTTTCCATGCAGTAACTTTAAATGCATCATTGATTTTCTCAACTGCCATCTGTTAATAGACTACTTGAAGTTGGTGCAAGGTGTACAATTTAGTTTGTGTTTGACATCCATTGGAACCTCATGAATTTTATCGAAAATAGGAAAAATGTATATTGTGTGGATGATTAATTAGGTTTTCTTTGCAAAAAAACCATCACCGAAACCAAAGCAATGCTTCATAATTACTTTGTAAACTCTGCATATTTTCATTGGTTAAGAACTGGTTTACTGAGTGCATAGAATTAAACCTATTTATTTTATATCCTAACTTATTCACTAAAATTATAATATATTTATTAATTAAAATATATAAAACAAAATTAAACAAAACCTTGTTATTTTGCCTGATATCTTGAATGTTTGAGGAGTATTTTCAGATACACTTGATAGTATGTAATTTGGATAAATATTGAATTAAGAATTAACTATTGATGTATAGCATTGAGAGAAGTGTACTTGAATCATTCCATCCAAATTTTAATGTAAAACACTGAATAAAAAGTAATTTCATGTTTTTTTTACTTTACAATATAGTATATAAAGAGTCAATATTTTATTCATTTCCAAAAAACAAATAATAACATAAAAACGTTTTTTTAACCTTTAAAGAAAATAAATCCCCTTTAGCAGTTTTTCAATATCTGCAACCATGATTCTACTATAATAGTCAATCGTTTTTGTTCGTTACAATCCAATACAAAAATTTTTTTATATGTATTTTTTAGAACATATCAAATCTACCTTCAAAAATTATATATTAGTATTGTACAAAGAAATATATATAAAAACAAACAAATATTGTCACAAAAACTCTTTTTTATTCTTTCTCAATTTCTACATTCATCAAACGCCGTATTTCAAATTGATGATAAAAATGAAAAAAAAAAAAATATTAATATCATGAATCTTAATCCATGAAATTATTTTATTGAACATATGAAACTTTTAATAACTCTCAATTTTTTTTCATTTCCGTAAATAAAAGAAAAAAAGAAAAATACTGTCCTAAAGGAAATAAATAATTTATAGTAGAAAGAGGAAATGCTTGCTACCAGAAAAAATATTTAGAAAATTATCTTTTGATATTCTTCTTTAAAGTGTCAAAAATTGTTGTATGTATAAAATACTATTTGTAAAATATTATACAAGTAATTATATAAGAATATTGTTTTCATTGAAAGAAAAGTAACCGAAGAGTGTTCTTCTCATATTTATAATTTCACTACTATTGATAATATTGTACAAACATTAGTAAAAGCCTCTCTACTCCAACAGGCCAATTAGTCCGATAAGTAACATATTTTGGAAAACATTTAATTTTATTATTCAATATAGTTGCATTTTCGGGCGATACACCAATTACATCTTCCAACTTTCAGATACCATTTTTTGTCCGATTTCTCTGTGACCGATTTTAAAGCAAAACAGTTTCGGAGAACTTCATTACAGCTAAATTGCAATCTTAAGATCAGCAAACAGGAAAAAGTTGCTGTGAGCCAGATCTGGAGAGTACGGTGAATATGGAACCAATTTCTAGTTCAATTCATTGTTTTAAAAAAAATTGTTTTGAAAAAAAAAAAACAAAAACAAAAGTTTCTTCACTATAAATGTTATTTCATGCTTTTGTTCTAATCGTCCTGAAATTTCGGGAATTATTGTTCAGTGAAAGTACATTTTAGATTTTGATACATCTATCTGCTATCCTACTGATTTATTGAATAGCTGTTCCAGGTACTTAATATTAAAGTGCCTATCATTTCGTCTCTCTCTGTTAAATACATATTTATTCAAATTTAAACAAATTAACTAGACATGTATTAATTTATAACGATTATTTTGTGATATTTCAAACAGGAATTTTGTAAAATTTATATCTATTATTTTGAATGTACCTATATAAATTGGAGCATCCTCTCTTTTTCTATCTGCACTTGTGGGATTGGAAACTATTTTTATGCCCGTCCTCTTTTTTATTTCATTATCACGACGAGATCTTTTTCAATTCCCTTTCAACCCTCTATCTTTCAAATGAAAATAAATATCTTTTACACCCCTTGCCAAGTTCAAACATTACATCTTGTTTATTTATAAATAATCTTGCATGCTGAGAGAAAAATCTGATACACTTTACTTTATACCTGAGTTGCATAAAATAAATAGACAGAGCACTCTTCTCCTCAAATAGGTGTTGTTTTCTCAATAAAACTTAATTATTCATTTTTGTCATTCTCGAATATTTGTTGATGTCTTTTGTAATAAGTTCCTTCATACCGTAAATATCTTCGTTAATTGCTGTTTATAATTAAAATATATAAAATGTTATTTATTATATCTAATGAATCATGGTTTTTATAGATTATATACAAAGCAAGAAACAAAATGAATGAAATGTGACTATTTTAATACTATTAGTCTGAATCGATACTTGATATTTTTATTTATCTCATATCTATCTATCTATCTATCTAATAGATTGATCGATATGTTCATTTACGTTTCCGTAGAAGGTTTTATTATGAAAATTTGTGACGTGTTTTCGTGAAATTTAAGCTGCGACGTTTCGGTGCTCAATTTCGCGCCATTTTCAAGAAAATATTAGGGATTCTGTGTCTTGGTCTGTGTGGTCTGTGTCTGGTATTTATAGTTGGATGGGTGGGTAATCCTAAAATGGGCGGACTAAGAGACTTCTTGAGACTCAATCTAACGAAAACAGGTGAAAATTTCCAGCTTCACCTCTTCTTATTCTTTTCCCTAGTCGTTTTCCAAATGATTTTTATCTGTTTATCTTTCTTTGTGGTTTTACGGAACTCGAAAGTTCTTAGCCGCAGCAACCTCATTTCTCCAAGTATCTCTATTCTGAGCTAGACCCAACCAACTCCTATTTTCTTCCATCTTTCTCACGTCCCTCCCTACATTGTCCACCGACCGTATTCTTGGTCTTCCAACTGGATGTTTCCCAATCAGTCTCCTCATCCATATATTTTTCGCTAGTCTATGGTCACCCATTCTTGCTACGTGTCTTGCACATCGCAATTTTCTTGATTTTATTGCTCTATGTCAGGAGATGCATAGAGGTCATGCAATTCTTCGTTAAGCAGTCTCCGTCATTCCTCGGTCACCTCATCTCACCTTCGGCCCATAAGTGTTGCGAAGTATACTATTCTCAAATACTCTAAATCTACTCTAATCTCCCAGGATCATAGATTATTATTTTCTAAATGATTTTTCTAAAAATAAATTTCTTGCTATTCTGCCCCCATCCAAAAGCATATCAAATAACCACCACCATTGATATAGTTGATTAATTTTTTGAAAGTTGTTTTTGTTAAATAAAGTATATTGGTATTTGAAGTTAATAAAAACGTTTTATCATCGAATAGAAGAAGAATGAAACTAGAATTCTCTTTCGATTTAGTGAATCTTCTAGTTAATAGAACGTTGTATCTTATCTATAAATAAATAAATATTTATGACTTATTGGTTAAGTTGAGGTATTGAGACAATTTCTTCATCGACTCTGAAATCCGGAATGGTATGTCAGTCACGATTACACTTTTGGAAAGTGAAATAAAAATGGGGCAAGTACCCCTTAGGTGTCACGTTTCTTGCTTTTCTCTTTGTGTGTGGGTTTTTTCCGTCCTTAAGAATCAGATGTCGGTGATCTGGAGAAAATAGAGAGACAACTACAACACTTCTTTTGTTATTATATATTTGTCATTTAAGTATTCTTAATTTTTGTTCGCTATACAATATTTCCATTCATTCCCAATTATACCTATTATATATATATATATATATATATTTAAAATAAAAATATAAAAAAAATTAAATAAATTATTTTTGAAAAATATATATTAATAAACTGTACTGAAATGTAATAAAAACTAACGAAAATCATTGATAAAAAATAATTTAAAAAATAATGAATGTTGAGTGATAATAGAGTTAAAAACATTAAAAAGAAAAAAATAACATTTAGTAGATAATGAAATGAGAAAAGCTGTTTCTCACAATAATTTTTACTATATAGAGACTTACTTCGCTAGAGATAGTATTGCGATCACGAAAAATTTCGATGTCGAGATTTTGATGTTTTTATACGTTTTGAAGGTTCATGAATCATTTCCACTTAGGTTGAGAAAAATCTCTGTGTATGTATGTATGTATGTATGTATGTATGTATATATATATATATATATATATATATGTGTGTGTGTGTGTATGTAGACAAGATTACGCAAAAACGGTTTAAGCTAGAATCATGAAATTTGGTAGACGGAAATTATTCAAAATTCGTAGTTTTCTATCAACTTTTGATAAATGTAGCTCAACCGGAAGAAGGTCATTACATACAACGTTTTGCATTTTTTTCCTCTAAAGTGACCGTAAAAATAAATGATTTGATAATTTTTCACATGATTAAAAATTGTATAAAACTGCTATATATACAATTTCAGCCTGATTGAATCGATGAAAGTACCGGAATTAATTTTTTAACACGACTGCATATCACGCGCCAGCACGTGACGTGGTGCCATCAACAAAGAGCTAAACACGCTCTGGTTTAATAAATATTATTTATTAATTTTAATTTATAATTAATTAAATTTAATTTAAATATAATATATCTTAATTAATCCAATTCAAATTTGCGAGATAGTCGAGTGGAGACACTCCAGCTTATTAAATTAGTTGAATAAATATTTTTGATACCTCTTTTAAGAATTTTCAACTCTATTATCCCTAATCTATGTGATGTATTTTTTTAACAAAATTTTTAAACTAAGGTTTATCCGTTGATCATATATTTAATTTTGAAAACCACATTAGATATTTCACAGTTAGTAAAGTTTAATCTAACAAAGAGAGGGAAATGTGTAATCAATCGATTTCAATGAAACTTGGCGTAATTGTGGTTATTTCTATCTTGTAATTTCTATGTGATAAATGAATAGTTCAATACTTTTAACTAAAATTTAAAAAAAAAATAAATAAACAAATAAATATAAAATCTTTATTTTCTCGTTTAAATTTAAAAATTATACTTGATATACATATGTAAATATAGAAAAATAAGATATATATTTATATGGTGATTACTTTAAATTAAAAGATTACATTCATTTGAAAAATAAATATGGTACTTAATAATTTTTCATTTTTTTTTTAATCAGGCAAATGTTATATAAAATAAAAGTAAATAAATAAATATACAATTAAATACTCCCACAAATAAATTGTAAATGAATTAAAATAAATTGGTTGGACAAATAAAAAAAAAAAAAAATCGAATGTATGTTGAGCATGTATACCGAGAAATGTGAATCAATTAGACGAAATGGGTAATGAAATAATCGTTCACATAAAACAAGTTCAAGAGTTAATTATCAAATACGAGTTATTGGTATATGAAAATTCCGAGGCAATTGAAAAAAGAGAGAAAAAGAGTCATTAAACCGCATATCAAAAATTATATCTTTAAGAAACATTGTGAAGCATTCAATTTGTTAAAAGTCACTGACAAGATAGATTAATATTATATGCCTAGCTAACTTTGTGAAACTACTGAACTTGGAAGTTCTTGACAGCAACCAAATTTCTCCAACTGTACTTATCCTGAGATTCCTCCAAAGGTTCCTATCCTAAGATTTCTCCAATTGTTCCTATTCTGGAGCTACATCCAATTAAATCCAATCTTCAAATAACTCCTCTATATTTTGTCAGTGTGTCACCTCCTTGATTTCCTTATCGTAACTTCCTCAAGTCTAACTAAATTATAAGTTTCAAGTTTCCAATTGTCTCTATCATCAGATTTCTCCAACTGTCCCTATCCTAAGATTTCTCCAATCGTTCCTATCCTGAACTACATCCAAATTAAGTCCAATCTTCTAATAACTCCTCTATATTTTGTCAGTGCGTCACCTCCTTGATTTCCTTATCGTAACTTCCTCAAGTCTAAATAAATTATAAGTTTCAAGTTTCCAATTGTCTCTATCATCAGATTTCTCCAACTGTCCCTATCCTAAGATTTCTCCAATCGTTCCTATCATGAACTACATCCAAATTAAGTCCAATCTTCTAATAACTCCTTTATATTTTGTCAGTGCGTCACCTCCTTGATTTCCTTATCGTAACCTCCTCGAGTCTAACTAAATTTTAAGTTTTACTAGTTTTAGGGATTCTAAGTTTGATAATACAGTGATGCCTCGCATAACGAACGCCTCGCACAGCGAACGCTGCACACAACGAACCATAATGAACTAAATTTCATGATTCATACAACGAACTCGCCCGAGCTTCCACGATCGCTGCCGTTGTATTGCATCCCCTTGCGTTTCACATAACGAACTTTTCGCATAACGAACTTGCTCCTGGAACTAATTAAGTTCGTTGTGTGAGGCACCACTGTATTTGGATATTATTATCTTTCCTGATTAACGATTCTAAGTTTTTAAATTTTATTACAATTTCAAATTCCAAGTCTTATATTTGAGATTCTGTGAATATTGATACTTTGTATTATATTTGGATCTAAATTTATTGATTTATAATTGCTCTATCAACAAAATAGGTATTTAGAGAGTTATGCAGTCAATGGTATACCACAATAATTACATCGTTCTTCGACCCATAAAAATTATGATGAATCCTATTTTCAAATACTTTGATTCTAATCTAATTCCCTAAATCATAGCCCACGTGTCGGGCATCAAAATGCAAACCAGCAAACTAATAGTTTTATACATTTTAACTCGTTTTGCTGTCTCCTCCATTCGCCATTGATTTAATTCTAATCCTAAGTAATAATACAAACAATGATATTTTCAAATATCTTGAATCTATGGGCTTCTCTGAATCTTATCCAATATATAAATAAATAAAATCTATCACAGCTACATGTTATCTTTTTAAAAGAAATATACAAGTCAATATTTAAATTAAACAAAATATTATGGAAATTAATCTTTAACTATCAAATCTTAAGTTAATGTTCGATTATAATATAATATACAAAAATATTGTTTAATAGGTTCATAATTTTTTTGCGTGGTTTAATTTGTTAAACAATAAAAATATTGGACAAGCGTAGAAAACGAGTTAATGCAGTTCGTGTGCTTTTCTAAAATTATTTTCCTGGAAGATTCAACCGGTTCACCTTTGAATGTCTCTAAAGGATTAGATTAGGATGTTTCTACGTGTCTGTCTTTCTATCTCTTGACACCGAGACATTTGGGATTACCACTGGCATGAGAATGGTAGCGGGGAATGAAGGAGATGATGGGGAAGATTGTGAAACAAACAAACGAAGGCGTTTTATAAACCTTGCTGGCTGGGGCTAATAACTTTCGAGTTCATTAGCGCCACAAAGATTGAAAGATAAATATAAACTTAAAAAAAACCTCAAAACACACAACACAAAAACAATTGATATGATTTATATTTTTTGAAAAAAAAAAACAAACAAAAATTGTATATTTTATAAAAATAATTTTCACCGTAATCTTTTGATTTTGATAGTCCTCTTTTTAAACCAAGACATTTTATATTGTATATTGTGGAACTTTAAAAAATTTAACTAGATTAAACAGGAACTTATTTGAAAACATTTTGGGTAAAAAAAAATACTATAAAAGTCAGTCCTAGTAGAGGGGAAGTGGGTTAGTCTTGGATTGTCATTTTGACAAAAGCGGATTGTTAATTAACCAAATAAAAAGTCAACCATAAAATAACTTTCGAACGTAGTTTAATTAATCACAATCTTATTATAAAATCCTTTAGTCAACGAGTCAATATTAAAGAGGAAGTATTAATTCCACTCTCGTTGGTTTCATGGCCAGACACCATCAACGAACATTTTATTAAGAAAACTCAAAACATAAAAACACCATCAACTCCCAAAACGAATTCAGTGTCATTCGCAAAGGGTAGATATTGATTTTAAATTATTTAAAAGAAGTGTCACATTCTCGTTGAAATCTCATCGTAAATGTATGTAAATAATTGATTTAAATATTAAATTAATATATGATAATAAAGAAGAAGAAGAATATGGATATTTATATTCATTACAAACATTTTTAGAACAATAAATTCGAGGAAGAAGAATAACCGGGTACACACATTGTACGAATATGTAAAGATAACCTAATGAGCAAATAAATTCATTTTCTTTTATTATATTTATTTTCTTTTTTTAAAAAAAATTAATTTATTTTTTCTTTAAATCTTGATTTTAAACACAAACTTATGTACTTAAAAGAATGTTGATTATAACCTTATCATTTGGACCATTCATTGTGATGGAAATGAGTGTGTAATTTTCAATCTAAACATTTCTCAAAGATTCTTTTGGAAGACACGTCAAGTTCATCATCTAATTCTCCTCGAAACTCAAATAACAAATATGACCTAAAGATCAAAAATTGATAACCTTAATCCTTCACTTAGATTTATATATACTAAACGAGTGGTTGAAAATATATATATATTTATATTCGTTTAGACTTCTATGATAGTTTTATTATAAAAATTTATTTCCCTGGTTATATTGATGTGTTTTTGTGAGATTTGAGTCTTAACGTTATGGCGCCCATTTTAGCCCCATTTTCAATAGAATCATTTTTTTAGAAAATAATTTTTACGATTCTTGGTCTTAGGTTATTGTGACCAAGAGTCAATGTTGGTATTTTGGATTGAATGGGTGAGTAATCTTTGTGTTGACTTACTGCGTTCTCAAGAATCTCCGGCACTGACACTGACACTAACCCACGCCTTTTCACAACATATAGATATAAATAACTAAATGTATGTAAATAAAATTTGAATGCTCAATTCCAAATACTCACGTAAACAATGAATACTCATAATATGTTTTGTCATCAATCTAACTTGAAATTCTAGTACATCAATTAATCTCAAATATACTTTTTGAAATAAGTTTGAATCACAAGTTTATTACTTCAATATCATAATTAATTAATGTTGATATTTACTTTGTTTGTATAGTAATGGACCGAGGTATTCTGATTCAATGATAATCCCAAGATTTCTGATAGAGGAAATGATACCTAAGAATTCAATTCTATTTTCAGTAGAGTTTACAATCAGAGCCCAAAATATTTCAAAAAATAGATTATTATGTCAGATGAAGAATTTATAGAAAGATATATAAAAATATCTGTAGAACGGTGATTTACCCACTCTGACTCCAAGTAGTTCTTGTTAAGTAATCAATATGAAGACACTTTTTGTTGTAGAATGATTGTTAGATTCGGTTTGAGAAAGACAAACTTTTTAGAAAGGTGATACACCAAAAAAAAAATCATATTAATGATGGAGGGAGAGATAAAACAACTAATATAAAACCAAATAGTAGATAATAAATATGTGGATACAACTTTAAATTATATATATATATATATATTATAATATATTATAATATACGTTTTATGGTTGTAATTAGATTAAATTGGCCAGTAATAGCACGTCACTAAAAAGCACTTAAATAGTTATTTACAACTTGATGTCTTATTAACGGATGTGATTTAAATATATATATATATATATATATATAACAAATTCCATTTTAATTACTTGTACTTAAATTTGCATGTCAACGTTTTTCTTTATTATTTTAAAAAGTGTTGAGAGAGAGAGAGAATAGTATATATTTGGATAATTATATTTAAAATATATAAATTTAGATCTACTTTTTTATATTCGAATGATTTTATTGAAGCAGATCCATGCAAAAATGAAACCCGCCTAGTAACATAGAATCTACAAAGTGTCGCCTGAGGCTTATTGAGAAGCTTCTGTTATTGTAATGATCTTTTGCAAGGAGATATTTATTCACTGGTCTTGCTACTACGTCTTGAGATTTATTGATTTTTTTTTTAAATCTTGTTTATAGGAAAATCGTATTATTTTATTAAGAAAATTGAATAGTTTTGACTGAACTGACTATAGAAAAATGTTAGAATAAAATGTTAGGGATGGATTTATTTAATAAATAATTACACGAGACGAGTTTCAAATTAGTCTGTAAAATCCTCTAGAGTCCTCTAGACTTCCATAGTTATTTGACCTATAACCCCTTTATCAGAAAAAAATATTACCCAGCGCGCTTGGAAGAGCAATTAAACAGAAAGATATAATTATGTTTTCATGTTTCTACTCTTTTTGTAAAATTTACTAAAGAAAGGTGTTAATTATCAAACAATTTCTTGAATATAGAAAGAAAGGTAATGCAATTTTCCTCAAATGAACCTTTGGCTATTATCGCCCCTCTGAATCGTTGCAGCACCAGGTGGGTGGAAGCGCCCACTTTGGGAATCCGTGTTCTAAACTCTAGACTATAATTTAATATATAAAATGCGATAGACAACCTCAAAATAAAAAAACTATATTAAATAATCCTAATTCAGAAGGAAATTGTCTTGGATTTAAAACAAGTTCAAAATACTAAAGACATCTAAACAACTCAATAAAAGACTAACACATTTAAATACCAAACTTTGACAACAGAACAAAATAGTTCTAGTTACGTAAAGACCGAGATTCAACTTTAATTTTTGAATTTCAAGAAGTTATATGTTAAATTACTATTAGGAGTAGCGGGTGGACCCTCTCTATGATCCAGATAGAGATAGGTCCACTTCAGGGAAGCAACCCTGCTCACGCAAGCCACGACTTCTCCTCGCCTTACATTGGGGAAGTCGCGTCCTAAACCCAAATCAAATCCCAAATCCCATCAATTCAATATTAAAATCCTTCACATATCATCCACTCCGGCGTCATACTCTCTTTGCGTCAAGAGGTTTTCTTCGAGAGGACAGGACCCTTGAAGGCTTTCGAAAGTAGCAGATCCCGCAAGGGACACATGTTAGAAAAAAGTATAGGTATATTATATAATTATTATTATTACTTTTGTTTTAGATTAGATACTTGGTGATTTTTTTATTATCCTGTGACTTTGGTCTTGTGTCTTTTTGACCTTGCTTTTCTGTTTGACTATATGGTACAGCAGCGTTTTTCAACCTTTCAGCATTCACGGTGAATTTTCAATCATTATTTTCATCGCCCCCCTCTCCCCCCGATTTCAATAAAATGTTTACAACAATCATGTATGTTAAGTATTTAAGATTCCGATTTTAAATTACTTTTAACTAAGTGTAAAAGCATACATTTTTTATGTGTATGTGTGCTTTCCATTCTTTATATTAATCCATTTTTTTAAATAATATGTTCTCTTTAATATCCCTCCTTTCTAGTTTGTTCGCGCCCCCTAGGAGTGGGCGCCCCACAGATTGAGAATCGCTGTGATACAGTGACAAACAAAGGATTCTGAAATCTTTTCTGTCACTTTCCCTCGAAACGTGCTACTGGTTATCCCCTTTTTGAGTTTAACTATGGTATGTGTTGGAATGCCAGAAAAAAAGATTATATTATTATTATTATTTATTCTTATTATAATTAGAAGTTCCCCTTTACAGCCTATTAGGTTAATTCCATAACTGACTTTTTTCACTATTCATAAAATCCTTTTATGTGATTAAATAATTGTTGGTCGTTTTTAAAGTTTACTAGAGTGGTACATTTTTCTTCTCCTCTTAAGGACAACATTTTTCACTTTTTTTTTCGTCTAAAAATATACTTGCATAATTTTCTATGTGTTTTATTATTATAATTTTACTTTCTTTCGTTTTTTTTTAATAATTAAATTCATTGTCCTCTTTGACGTTTTATTAAAATCTAATTTCAAATATAGACCGGGTTTGCAAACATAACTTCCGTCGTGTTTCAATTAAAACCCTCTATATATTTTTTTTATTTAAATAAAACAAATATGAATATCAATGTATACAAAGTAACAAGTTTATTTATTAAATTAAAACTGTAGGATGCAAATATAATTCTCTCTCTCTCTTTCTCTCATCTGAATATATTTTCAAAATATGATTTTCTAACAAAGGATTAATATAAATAAATAGAATTACGGGATTCATTCTAAGATTGGGGCTTGATTTTCCTATCATCTGACGGGTAGGATTATGTGATAATATTATTCGTAGATATTCCAAAGGACCAAATGCCTTGAGACTTTTAGCCTTGTCATCCAATTCAAATGGGAGATTTCTAGTCTTTTAAACACCATTCCCTTGTCATAACAAGCTTAGGATAGAACAAATTCAAATACCTGCTACGCCAACAAGAATACCAAGTCGCCCAATTAACCAGACATTGAAAACATGAAATCAAATAAGAATAAAAATGAAAATCGGTTGCAATTGACAAGTTCACTTGACCAAAAACAGATTCCCAATTGTTTATTAAAAAGAAATCATCATTAAACTTTGTAAACAGATTTGTTTGTGATCTTTTGCTATTTCACATTTATGTTTTTTTTTGTTTGTATTGATAAAGATCGAACGATTAAAAACGTCAACAACACAAACATTTTTATGCATTAAATATTAACTTTTTTTTTTTACTATCTCGCCAGAGAAAATTTCGATGTCGAGATTTTGATGTTTTTATACGTTTTGAATGCCCCTGAGTCATTTTCACTAAGGGTGAGAAAAATGTGTATGTGTGTGTATGTAGACAAGATTACGCAAAAATGGTTTGAGCTAGAATCATGAAATTGGGTATACGGGCATTATTCAAAATTCTTAAGAGGCAAACATGCGAATTGATTTTTTACAGGTTGGGGGGCAGAAAAACCTATCAGATTTCAAATCCCTTTTTCTCAGAAGAGGGAGCAGGTAGAGTAGTAAGGTAAAAACCGTTAGAAAGCCGGTTTTATGCCATTTGTCAGTAGTCAACATGCCTTGGTCTGGTGAACATTGTTATCGAAAACGCCGGTTCGATAATTGCTACACAAAGTGCTTTCGAAGGTGGGGCAGAAAAACTTATCCGATTTCTAAACGTTATAAAATTAAAACCAGTCATCATGTCAACAAATTTCTTTTATTACCATATCGCAAATTTTATGCCATTTTTAAATTTAAGTTTGGAAAAGCACATCAATCAAATGTCGTCCTTGAGAGCGGATACACTGATTTAGGCGCTCGCGGTAGCTTTCCATGACTTTCACCGTTATCAAACCGCCGTTTTCGATAAACCGCTCAATAACAAAAGTACGATGTTCACCAGACCAAGGCATGTTGACTAGTGACAAATGGCATCAAACCGGCTTTCTAACGGTTTTTATTGCACTACTCTACCTGCTCCCTCTTCTGAGAAAAAGGGATTTGAAATCTGATAGGTTTTTCTGCCCCAATCTGTAGATTTTAACTTAAGAATGAAGGTAACGGTTTTAAATTTAAATTTAATATATGTTAATTAATTAATTTAATTGCTTAACAATACTATACTGTAAATTTAATTTTTTTAAAATTAATTAATTAATTAATCCAATTTAATTATAATTAATTTATAATTGAATTAATTTAATTTAATTTAAATATAATATATATTAATTAATCCAATTCAATTTTGCGTCATGTGGAGACACTCCAGATTTTTTTTATTACAATTTGATAATATTATATTTATTTTATTTTGATTTGATTTAGTATTGTAGAGAATTATATTAGCTAATTAAGCTTCATACGAATTTTATTAATACGTATATATATGTATATGTATATATATATATATATATATATATATATATATAACCCAAATAACATCTATCCCGTCAGGATTTAAACTTGAACAATGATTATGCGAATGATTGCTTAAATCATAATTTAAACCCTTTACGCAAAGGTATCCCATTGGGTTAATATCTCTACGCTTCGCTTCATTCATATTTCATATAAATATATTCTCTTTTTGTATTCTTCTTCCTCAATATTAGAAAAAATAAATTATAAAGTAGTAGTATCTTAAAAAGTGAGACAAACAAGAATTCACTCCCCCCTCTCCCCACTATAATATTATTTCTTTTCAATTTTTACATGAAAAAAAATTAGATATATTTGCGATTTTTTAAAGTTTTTTATATCAAGTTTTTTTTATATTTGAAATGATATTTTTCTGAGTGTATAACTCTCCTTCTTATAAACTCAAAATTTTGTCATTATAAATTCGTTATATAATCATTATTTTTCGATTAAAATAAAAATAATAAAACATTTTTAAAGACTTTTTAATTTTAGTTCAAAATTCAAAATCATGAGTGCAGTACTTATCAACAGCGCCTGCGATATAGGCAACTATTTATAAAAAATAATATTTTTTTTGTTGCTAGTTATCTTTATGTAACGAGATATGTATATCATATTAAATACAATTTAGAAATAGGAAGATTCTGACATTTAGTCAACAATTCATTTGTATATTGAAATAATTTGTGTTAAATATCTAATTGAATAGAAAAGAATTTATTTTATAATAAGGTAAAAGTAGAAATTATAAAAAATCGGTTGTTTTTTCATTCCACCCTATTAGAAATTTTATCAAAATTATTATTTTCATTTACATACAAATTCTATATATTAAATAGGTAAAAAAAGAAGGAAAAAATATTAAAATTTTTTAAAGTTGGTCATGTTTTATCGATCCAAATTTTATATTTAATAAATTAAAAATCAGGTATGTAAAATTGGTTTTGATTAATGAAAAAAAAAATTAAATTTAAAAAAAAATCAAGAATTTTTTTTTTTCATCTCAAAAAACTTGAACAAAAAAATGATCTATATCCATTTATATATTTGATTCATCTTATTTTTATTTTTTTTTTTTTTTGTCAAACTCAAAGTGATTTTTTAAATATTTTACTCTTAATCACTTCCGTTTCCGAGGAGTATTTTTTCAGAAAAACCAATGAAACTTGCCGTTCTTAAGTCTTTTTTTTTGTGGCAGCTCGGAAACTTTCAAGGAAAGATTTATCGCAGCGACAGACAGGCAAAAGACAGTAAAGTAACATAGTTGATTTTTTTCTTATTATGCCAATTTGAACTATCGTTTTTTTTATAAGTATATAGATTTTATCTTAGAAAGTTGATAAAATGACATTTACAATTGGAAAAAAAAAATTAAATCACTAACTACTCAAGATTAGATTATATGTAGAGATTTTCTTTTGTGCGTAATTTCTAATAAATTCACATATTATTGAATTGAATCAATCAGACTGAGTATTTTTTTTCATTAATTATGATATCATTTTGACTTATTTAGATGAAAGAGGTCACAAGGCGTTTTTATTTCTTCAAAGAATTCATTTTATATTCATTGTCGGAAATTTTTTAATTAACATATAGTAGTAATTACTAATTGAGTAATTAAACTAAAAATAAAAACCAATATAATATAATTTAGTCATTTTAATTCAAATTTTAAAAGTATTTTTTTTATACTTTATATATATATATATATATATATACTAGCTGCTCCGAGTGCCTTCGGCGCTCTCCACACCTAGACGGGGGCTCCGCCCCCTGTACCCCCCCCCCCCCGAGTGTCCCTATATATATATATATATATTCTGAGCTATAACCATCTAACTCCTACCCTATCCCATCTCTATAGTTTTTTATATATGTTTATTTATGCAGAAAAAATTAATTGACATAATTATTAATTTAATAAAATAAAATTTAATAAAATTTAATTTAATAAAATAAAATTATTTAATAAAATTTAATTTAATAAAATAAAATTATTTAATAAAATATTAAAATAATAAAAATTAATAAATTTGTAAAAAAAATATATAATACTTAAAAAAAATGTGCCTTTGCGAGTTTCGAACTGAGAGTGCAAAGTCATAAGATAACGCCTTAGACGGTTCACCCACGAACCACTTTTGTTTGCAAGTCTTCTATTACGATATATATACATGTCTATAGGGTATTACTTAATAAAATAAATACTTAACAAACAAAATTAACAATCTTTAATCGTAAATAAACATAAACATAAATCGTCCGTTACATTCATCTGCAAACATAAGAATGTCGGAACATAAAACAACCACCGGTCGCAAGTATCGTAACATAGAGGTCGCTTACATAGCCTTCACACAGCGCCCTCAGTTAACTTAAAATTTAAATGAAATAATTTAAATTATTTCCTACAGTTTCGGCCTTCCTGACATCAATCGACCTCGATTGTTTATTAATCACTTAAAATAAAAGTTTAACAAATAAAAACATTATAATACTTATTACTTTAGATTCACAATTCATACACAATTCATTACAATATCACTTTTTTTTTTTATTATTTATTTACTTAATTAGATGAATTACAAATCATGGAAATCATTGAAGAAGTTCACGCTCTGACAAGTTCACTTCAGAATTAATATTTCCAGGCAACCAAGGCCTGATTCTAGAAACATCATAAGTACCCTTAAAAGGGAATCGCGAATGCTGAAATCCCTGTATGTCTCTCAATATGTACCTATCATTTGGTAAAACGGTTTCCTTAATTGTATCTTCTTTAAATTTTTTCTTTTTCTTTTTCACTTGAATATCATTTTGTAATTGTTCGTCGAGTTTAATTAAATTATTATATTGTTCATTTAACTTGTCACTATTTACTTTCAATTTATCATAAATTTTATTTAAAGATTGAGTTTCTTTCATTATTTTGTTTTTACCATCTTGTAATTCTTTTAATTTTTCTAAAATAATTTCATTTTCTTTTTTTAAAATATTTATTGACTCTTCTAATTCTTCAATAGTATTTTTATTAATAAATAAATATGTTTGAAATAATACATTTTTCATCATAATAATTTCATTTTCTATACATTTTTTGGAATTAAAATTTTTCGATAAACAATCTAATTTAGTTTTATATTGAGTGGACATACCAGGATTTACGACATAATTTAAATCATTACCTTCGAATAAATCTTGATCTATTAATAATAATTCAGATACTGAGGTGGACTCGTCAGCGTTCCCTTCTTCTATTTTTTTAGATATTTTCAATTGGCCATTAAATTCTACTTTCACTCCTGGAGAAAATATAAAGTTTCGTCCTAAGAGCAAATCATGACTCATAGTGTGATCTGGAACTACATGAAACAGAATTGAGAACAATTGATTATTTATATAACATTTAGTTTCAAAAATACATAAAATTTTCAATGTCGAAGAATTAATTCCAATAAATTTTTTTGAATCTAAATATGGTTTTCTTAATGAACTAGGCACCAAATAAGATTTGATGATATTAATAGGGCTACCCGTATCAATCATTCCATTTGCTTTTACCGACCTTGAGCCATTTTCATAAATAAGTTTAGTTTCCACGTCGCAATCGGTTTTTGTATCCACTAAATACGTAGATGAGGGTGTAGATGTTGAAGATTTGTTTTCTTCCCTCCTATACATTGGTTTCGATGGACAATTTTGGCTTATGTGTCCCATAACTCCGCATGTAAAACATGAACCAGGGGCCCTTTTAGACTTCCAGCATTGAGAGACAAGGTGTCCAATTTTATTACAATTAAAACATCTCTTCTCCGCACTTTGAATATTAACTGTTTTAATGGTACTGGGTGGATACTTTTTCTCGGGCTCATAATTCTTCTTTATAGTTTTTCGTTCCGAGTCTAATATTTCTTGGTAAATATTTAATTTTTCTTTAAATTCTCGGATATCTTTAGCTCCATAAAGAATAATTTTATTTGCCTTGGTGTCGGGAATACCCTCAATTATATATTGCATGAGGGATTTATTGTCAATATTACCCTTCTCTGCAATTTCCTTCATAATAATAAAATATTCCCGCACTGTTTCTTCCTTTCTCATAGTTCTTAAATTTAATTGTTTATGAATATCAGCAGGACTTACTTGTTTTTTGAATTCTTGAAGCAAGATTTCTTTCATAATCTTCCAAGAATTTATCTGCTTTTCAGAATTAATAAACCTTTTAGCAAGGCCCTCTAATTTCTTTTTTGCATAAACTTGCTTTTGCAAATCAGACCAATTAAATAAAATGGCATTTTCCTCAAAATCTCGAATAAATTTTTCTATCGAGTAATCATTGGTGCCATTGAAAGGAGATATGGTATCCTCTATGTCTCTAAAATTGAAAGAAAAGTTATTATTAGAACTCTGAAAACTAACCTCCGATGCCGTTTCGTGATATTGTGTTCTTTCCATTTCAGAGTCATAATAATTTTGTTGATTAAAATTTTCATTTTTATTTTCCCTCAGTTCTTCTTCTATATCGTTGAATCCTTCGAATTTTAATATTTTCTTGCGGTTGAGTCTTGCATCGGATCCAAACACAATATTATTCAACACGTGCACTTCTTCTCTAGAAGCATCAAAAATCCTTTGTTTAATTCCAGAAAATGCTTCAAGCGTTGCCATAATATTGAAATATTCAATCTTCTTAATTCGTAAAAAATTGTTCTGACCCCACACCTGAGATAATTATAGGGTATTACTTAATAAAATAAATACTTAACAAACAAAATTAACAATCTTTAATCGTAAATAAACATAAACATAAATCGTCCGTTACATTCATCTGCAAACATAAGAATGTCGGAACATAAAACAACCACCGGTCGCAAGTATCGTAACATAGAGGTCGCTTACATAGCCTTCACACAGCGCCCTCAGTTAACTTAAAATTTAAATGAAATAATTTAAATTATTTCCTACATGTCAAATTAACGCCAGCAGTGCCTTTATGATGTAGCATTGTAACTAAACTATTTTTATTTAAATATCTCCTCCTGGACACACCTTACAAATTAGCGGTTTAATAAAAGAAGTCTGACATGCTCTGAGACCTACTGAATATGCATAAAAAATTTCATAAGAATCGGTCCAGCCGTTTCGGAGGAGTATCATTTCAAAGTTTTGTGACACGAGAATTTTATATATAAGATATATATTCTAATGTTGTTTGGAAATTAATTTATTTCAAATCGTCAGTCGGTTCTGTATCTAGCCACATCTCATTATTTTATTTCTATTTTGATTCTGATTTGATTCTACCTGACTGATTAAGACACATTTACAACCACTCAGCGGAATGATCTACCTCTTATCACGCTATGCCACTCCCAAACTGAATACAACATTGTATACATATTTTCTTTTAATTGATTCATATTAATTCTTATTTAATATTAAATGAGCTATTTATTAGTTGATTTTAGGTCCTAAACTCATAAAGATAATCTACTACTTCCAACCTTCAAACGCCATGCCACCATTCATTACAGTGTAACATTTAGTTTAAAATTTACAATTGTTTTAATGAATCTACTATTGTTTGTTTATAGACTATGCACCCTGTTATAAGCCGATAAAAACGATGCTCACATTGAACAAATTGTGTTTTGAATTGTTTTATTATACACTGTATAGACGATAGACCTACTGTTTGTGCAGTCGTATAAAAAAAACTCTCCAGAAAAAGAAGTTTGGCCAAAATAAAGAATTAATAGCCAAAAGCAAAGGAACATTATTTAACAAAAAATAATAATAAATTAAAGAATTCTGGGTAATTGTTCAGTCTAACCGATATATAATGGATTTGGATAAAAATTTACCAGTGGATTCCTTTTTTAATTCCAAACAAACTTTCCTTAAGCAGTATATGGTTTACGAGATAAAAATTATTTTAGTTTGACAGATAGACTAGTTACGAATGAGCAGTCATATTTAATAATGTTTTATTGATTAATTATTCACTTATATATTAATCTTCGATTTATTAAATTATTTAATTAATTAATTTTTTAATTTTCTTATATACAAACCAAATTATAAAAACAAAAAATTAGTGGAGCCATCTGGCGGTCAAATAATAAAACATGGTAGCTAATTAGAATATCAATGGATTTATATGCAAACATTAATAATTTTGATCTCGTAAACTAGAAGCGACCGCCACATACTGCTTAAGCAAAGTTTGCTTAGAATCAAAAAAAGAAATCTACTGGTAAATTTTTATCCAAATCCATTATATATTGGTTAGACTGAACAATTACCGAATTCTGGTCTGAATCATATCACTTTTGAAGGAGAATATCTTGACAAATAAAGTTCATATTTATCTATAAGATGCTGTTTAATTTGTTTGGGGCCGTAAGTTAATGAGTGACATAATATTTATAAAAAATTTTACTGCATTTTCTTATCAATATTATTTTTTTTCATGCACATTTTATGACCGATTTCTTTACATCCAAAAGTTCTTTCTTATTTTTTTGGTTATGTAAAAATTTATGTGTGTGATTCAACCTTCAATATTATATACTTCCTACAAAATTTATAATTTCATTTGAAAAATTGTATACGCGTTTTCCGAAACACTCTGAAATCAAATATACCACTTTTCTCTTTTTATTCTAATTTAAAAGCATTCATGAAATGTAACTGAAAAAAAATATGTGTAATAACAATAAAATTAAAAAAAGTACTATAATCATCTTTCCAACTTGGGGAATTAATTCTTTCTATTTAATATTTTTATATTTTAATTCAATTGGAATTTTTATTTAAAAAAATAATAATAATAATAATAATTTTATTAGAACAAATCAAATATAAAAATTATCCCGTTTACTTTTATCTATCCTAAACTCATTGCGATAAATATTTAATTTAATATTGAAAAAAGTAGATTTAATAATGTCTATGTTATTCAGAGCATTAATAAAATACAAAATAAAAATATAATATATAAATTCCTTATAAAAATAAATGCCAAAAAATTAAATAATCGTTTATAAATTAAAGACAATTTTCATACTAGTAGAAAAGGGGGTGGTGAAAGACAAAAAAAATAATAAATCAAACATTGATAGGCAAGAAACCAGCAGGGTTACCAATTGTGTAGCACAGTGAGTCTCAACCTTTTTTTTTTTACCGCGGCACACTTTTAACGGTTTAAATAATTTGGCAGCACACAAAGAAAAAGATAAGTGTAAAAGTTTACCATATTGAAAAAAGTGGTCCCAAAATCGGTTTACCGTTTTTTTTTAGAACCATATTGAAAAAAAAAATATAAAAAAAGTCGGAAATGTTTAAGAGCCTCTTTACATTTGTAATAATTTGGCGGCACTTTTAACAGTTTAAAAATTTGGCGGCACACAAAGAAAAAGATAAGTGTAAAAGTTTACCATATTGAAAAAAGTGGTCCCAAAATCGGTTTACCGTTTTTTTAGAACCATGTTGAAAAAAAAATATAAAAAAAAGTCGGAAATATTTAAGAGCCTCTTTACATTTGTAATAATTTGCCGGCACATTTTGATAATCTCGCTGCACACTTTTGAAAATCTCGTGGCACACAAAGTGGTTGAGAATCACTGGTGTAGCATATAGTTGTTAAGACTGATTATTTATTTTTGAAAAAAAATTCTACCAAAAATTTGTTTGATTGGATCTTAAAAATTTTAAAATCACTCTCAAGTATTCAGAAATTTCATTGACTCTCCTCATCTAAGAAGCTTTCCATTGCCACATTCTGCGGTTTTGCTTACCAATACCGATTGTAAATGAAAACAGCGGTTTCTCCTATAAAATGAACAATGAACTTTTATCAATATTAAAATGTACAAAGTTTTATTATATTTTATTTGTTTTCTTTAAAAGTATAGTGTAGAACTGTAGAATGTCACATTCAATATATTTTTTACTATTTTTCCTAGCTTTTTATACACTTTTACTTAACTCACTCTGTCCGGTTGTACGCGGGTTGTCCGGTTGTACGTTGTCCGCGGCATTTTATAATCGATATTTCAACAACTTCCCGTCATTCAATCAACTTGAAATTTTGCATACGCGCTTGCTCCTGCTAATAATACACGAATCAATTGAAAAATCCACTGAATTATTTATCTATTAGTGGTAATTAATTAATTAAACTTTCATATGCGGAATATGGAATAGTTCACTATTTCAATCATAGATGGCGATAGCAGTTCTAGAGGCGCTGAATACGACTAAAAAGTATAAAATAAATTTAAGTAAAAAGAAATCTTTTTAAAAAATACACTTTACTTAAAATTGCACTAAAAAGTAAAAAATAAAATCACTTTAAAGTGTGTGCGCTCAAATTATAATAAGACCGTAAAACATTTAACACCGTAAAACATTTGCTTCCACACATTTGGTGTTATTATAATTTGAGCGCACACACTTTAAAGTGATTTTATTTTTTACTTTTTAGTGCAATTTTAAGTAAAGTGTATTTTTTAAAAAGATTTCTTTTTACTTAAATTTATTTTCAAATTATTTTATTTCATACTTATTCGTTGTTTTAAAGAAAATTGCGTTATAAATATATTGGTTTCAATATTATTTAATAGAATTTTATAATCAGTATCCACTTTCCATTGCCAACATCCTTCGATTTTGCCTACCAAAATAACAAATGTAAAAATAAATATTGCTCTCCTCTATTCTGATATCCGTGACAGTGTATTCATCACAAATTGTCAACTTTCGCTTGATTAAATACTTTAGACTCTAGTTTCTTAATTAGATTTTAATGATATTCCTAATTATTTAGTGAATAAAATGGGGCGGAATTCAGTCAAGTACTTAACAATAAATTATAAACAAAAAGGAATCCAATTCATTACTACATTTAAAATAAATTATTATTAATATACGAATATAAATAATTCGTCGTTCTAATGTCTGTTTTTTTTTTCATTTGTAAATTTCTAGAATAAAATCTTAAATTACCCCATAATTAATATATTTTATAAAATGAATTATATTACCCAAAGGAGAAGACAATGTACGCCCGGATATTAAATTTAATATATTATTCGAGGAGTTAATTTTAATTTTAAATTTTTTTTTTCTTTCACAAACTCTAAATTAATTTTAAATTGATTTAATTTAACATCTGTATCAAATATGAGAATATATTATACTATAACTTTATGACTGAATATATTAAGAGTTTGTAAAAGGTTGTTAGTCGCCGAGTAATGAATGAATCAAAAATAAAATATTTCTTTCTTTCATATAACCTTGTGTTTTACACTAATTCGACGTTTCGAACTTCTATGAGGTTCATCATCAGGAAAACAAAATAATACATTCTATATTCAAATTATAAAATAAAAAATTATACAATGAAAATAATTAAAAACAAACAAGTTTTGGCATCATTAATAAAATTATGTTATATAATTTTTGATTTTTTTATTATTAAATTATATAAAATTAATCTCAATACATAATATGTACGGAATTTAGTATATAAATAATTTAGAGAATAATAATAATTTTAAATGAATTGAAATATTGAATCTTGACACAATTCCGGTAAAATTCCAATTTTCAAGATTCTCTATTTCAACCAATTTTTTTTTTTTAAACAAAAAAAAACTGCATATCTGCAGGATTATATACTTTATTTTTAACAATTTTTTTATTAAATTGAATTAATTTATTTATTCTCAAATTAATAAAATAATGAAAATTCACATAGAAATTTAATAGAAGAATTTATAATTAAAATTTATTCAAGTTGTTGTTTGTTAATAATAAATATAAATAAATCCACACAATTGATATATCATAATTAACTTAAATTAAAAATAAATTGTCTTAGATAATTTTTCATATTGTACATACATACATACAATACAATATATAATTAAATTGAAAAAAATAAGAAACCATAAAGAATATAACGATTTTAATATAAAAATTGAAATAATATAATTGAAAATCTTTTATTATATACATACAAACTTTATACAAAATACTAAATAGTAGTTATTTAGGGGGATACTAGTTAGTAGATATAAAAGAAATTTTTATTCTTCCACCCTCTCCGCTGGTTGTTAACTTTTTTCAAATTAAAGTTTAATGCGTATCTACTATATTATATTTTTGTGCTCTATTAAAAAAAGTATTAATATTAATAGATTATTTTTTTTTTATTATTAAATTGTAATTTACTTTTGATATTTAATGATTATTTTTTTTATTGAAACCATTAAATTAATATACCATATTTGTTTTTTGTTGTTGTTATTTTTTATATGTAAATTTATTTATTTGACATAGATCTTGATGAGGTACAATTATAGTTTATAGTTTTTCATTTCATATTATACAACCTAATATCATGATAGATCACATGTTTTCAAATATTTTATTTATTCATTAGTTACATTAATAATAATAAAATTTGATTAATTAACAAGTTCTATATTATAATACTAATTATGCCAATTAAGGATTTTGATGTACTCAAATAAGGATATTTGTAATCCATTTTTGAAGATTACCTAAAAAGGGGGAAAAATAATGTCTAAATATTTCTAGAATAAATAAATAAATAAAGTAAATTAATAAAAAATATAATCTTTTTAAAATAATTAATGAACTGAAACTGAAACTATTGAAAGCAAAATCGTAGACAAACTCAATGAATATGATTATATCGATCAAATTTCATTGGTTATTATTAATATTAATTGAGGTGAATGTGTGATTATTTCTGATAAATTATTATTCACCTTAACTTAATAATAATGATTAATAATAATTGATTAATCATATTTATCGGAAAATAAATACCCTTTTCTGCGCCAAATATAACGAGCAAGCAGGGCGACTGCTCAGGGCGCCAAATTTTGAGGGGCGTCGATTTAAGAATTAAATATTTTTTTACATTAATTCTCTTAAAGATAGTTTGTATGAAAGGGCGCGTAATTTTGTTATGGTCGGGGCGCTCAAAACCCTGACCATTTCTAATATATTAAGAATAATGATTATAGGAAACTCACATATTCCACTATGAATTTGAAATTTTGTACTCTTATTAACAACCAACACGAATCAATAACTATTTAATTCCAACTTGATTAATTTTTTATCTCTTTGGTGATACTAAACTTGAAAGTCCTTGGATGTATAATAGTAACGACATTCCTCCTGTTATTTTCCTGAGCTATCTTCATCGTATTCCTATTTACTCCGTAGATAAAATGAAATTAGAAATAATATTACATCTCTAAAGCCAAAAGAATAGAAGTTGTAGCAACGAGTGGCTCCCTTTGACAACATTCGGCCCACGAATAGATAATAGAAATTAAACTTTGTATATTAAAATAATCATAATAGTTATTTAGTTTAATCAAATTTATAAAAGTATTATTAATCTTGATACCGCTCCAAGTGTATATTAATCCTGAAAACAGAAACATTAGTTGTTTAAATTTAAACTAAAAAATCATAGATGGAGCTGTGTACTCCTTTAATCATAAAATCTATTCTTAAAAAGAGGTTTTTATTTAATTGTATTTGTTTTAAAAGTAAACCCTTCTTATTTTCTCGTGCCAATGATAAAGTGGACTGGATTAAGTTTAATCTTAGATGCCAATAAACCAACAAGGATTAAAAGATTACTAAATAATAAAAGTTAAATTTTAAGCAAAATTTTATATTTTATTTTTATTAACAATATAAATTAAAATTTTTAACACAATAATCCTATGGTCAATAATTAATTCTTATTTATTAAACAAGCAGAAATACTTAATTCTAGTTTATATTTAATTAAACAAAGATAAGAGCAGTAATTTACATTTCGCTGGTTGGCCATGGGAAAGGGAGGGGATATGTTTTTCTGCCGTTGTGGTTCACTATTTTCCACTGCCAATTATTTGAGCTACAATCAATTTGGAATAAATAATCTTCAAGCATATATCAATTAGCAAGTGGGGGGGGGGTGGTTAACAAGAACTTCAGGTGAAGTAGAGGAGGGTCAAGAATACGTATAAACAAACAAATATTTTAATTAATTCCATTAATAATTTAATATTTTTAAGAAGAAAGTATAATAAAAAATTAAATAAAATAAAATAATAATTTAATATGAATAATTCATTCTATCAATAAATCTTTATTTTAATAACAAATTAATAGATTATTCTAAATTACAATTAAAGAGCTAAAATTTATATTAAGTAAACTATGACACCATGCGGAAACAATCACGGGATATATATCGAGTCTTCAGTGGTTTAGTTAGTTTCAGGTTTTTTTATCTAAACCTTTTCCTGAATAAATATAGAATATTATATGATTAACGGTAAAATAAATATTTTAAATTAATTTAGGATTGCAAATGATCTAATGTAATAATTTTATTTTTTAATACATTTTATTATAAAATTTTCGTTTAACAACAAAGGTGCTTTGTATATTTGTAATCAACTTTGTATATATATATATATATATATATATATATATAAATTGTAAAAAATTTTGCCTAATAAATACATTTAAACAGAAAATATTTAGAGGTTTAGTGGTTAGCACGACTTGTATAATGTTATTAAATTAATTAATAATGTAATAAATATTTAAATCCGAATGTGTTTAGGGATAATGTTCTTTGTAATTTTAAATTGTAATCTGGCTCAAAAACACATTTAAAAAAAAAGTGGTTAGCACGACAATATACCACACTGAAGACTAGAGTTCGGACCTAGGGAATTTCAATAATTAATAATTTCTCTTTAAAAGCTCTGGTTGATCCTCAGGGTCTTTCCTTAAATAATAATAATAATAATAATAATAATATACCAAGGGATATTAAAGATAATCAGATTTATATTTATCGATTTATTTGATTAATTTAATTTAATAAGTCATGTATAATATTTTTTTTACTGGCATAAGAGAATAGCAATTTCAATAAATTTACTAATCTAATTGAGAAGTTTGAAGAGTGGAAATGATAAAAACAAGTTTATAGATAAAAAATTACTTTATCTCACAATTCTCCCTTTTAAGTTCAATAATATTTTTTTTTGTGATTTTCCAATTCATTTATTTCATCCCTCAAGTGATTTTCTTGGAATCCTTCAAAATACCCATCCACCGTTGCTATATTTTCTTCATTTGATGAAAAACGCTTGCCACGTAGATATTTATTGAGGCTTGGGAATAACGTAGATGAAAGTTACCCGAGGTGGAGGGTGAGGAGGTTAAGCAAATATGATGAATATATTAAAATTTTTATAACTTTTCTTCCAATTGTCCATTGAAGGATCAACTCAATGTTCATGGCAAAATTTTGAGGACTAATGTGTAAAGGATGTTGAAGGGTTGAGTAACATTTTCAATAACATTAAACATAATTGGCTTTTATTGTTAAAAGAATGAGAAAACAAAGCACAATTCCATGTTCATTCCAGTAATAAATATCTTGAATCTGATAATAAATAAACACAAATAGACAATAAATTATTTTATTTACTTATAAAATATGTTTGTGTTTATATAGGTACTTATTAATACGAGAAATAGTGTTAATTGTTAAAAATAATGATTTTAATTGTTAAAAATAATGATTTTAATTGTTAACAATAAAAATTTTAATTGTTAACAATAAAGTTTTTAATTGTTAACAATAAAGTTTTTAATTCAGCGTTTTCCAACCTGTGGGGGCGCGAGACTGTTGTAAGGGGCCCGCCAAGATATTAGAACCAATTTCAAGTGTCCACGAAGGCAATTCAAGTGCCCGCAAAATTTTGAAAATTTTCGATTTTTTTTCAATTTGGTTCTGAAAAAAAAGGTAAGATGATTTTGTAGCCAAACTTCTGAACATTTTCGATTGCTTCGATTTTGCGATGCTCTGAAACATTGGCCCACCCCTCTTGTTAAATTATTTCAGAAATGTGCCCGACTATTGAAAAAGGAAATTAGATTATTACAAAAATTAAGGGGGGCGCAAGAATTTTTTTTAAAAAAAAGGGGACGCCGGTACAGAAAGGTTGGAAACCACTGTTTTAATTGTTAAGAATAATGATTTTAATTGTTAGAAACAACGATTTTAATTGTTAGGAACAATGATTTTAATTGTTAGGAACAATGATTTTAATTGTTAGGAAAAATGATTTTAATTGTTAGGAACAATGATTTTAATTGTTAGGAACAATGATTTTAATTGTTAAGAACCATTACACTTATGTTAATTAGTATGTTATTTTCAACTTATTTATCTAGTTTTGATGTAATATGTAAAATATATATATATTCTTTTAGACGAAATTTTGCCTAAACAGTTAAAATTTATTTCTGATATTATAAATTTATAATTTTTTTTTATATATTTATCTTTACCACACTCCCTAAATCTCCCTTAGCTCTTTTCTCTTTTTGTCTGACCTAATCCTTCTTCTGTTTCTTACTTTTCTTTGATGATATTTTATTTGTTAAGTAGAATCCAAGAGAAACTTAATTACGCTAAATAAACCAATTTAGTTTCTTAATTAGATTGTTTTCAAAACAAAACAAAAAAAGGAACACATTGACTTAGAAATGTAAGATTTTTTTTTACCATTGTTTAAAATGAGAACATATTTTATTACCTGTAATGGAATATGATTTTATTGTGAAATTATTTCCTATAGAAATGGGACTTTTATCGAGCGATATTATATGACAATATATAAGGTGATAAATAAAACATAATTTTTATCTGCTTTCTGTTGATATGGAATATAATAGGTGGTATTGAAAAGGACGGATGCCAGTTAAAAAGTAAACTGAAAGCAGGGTGGCAACCAATATCTATAATATATTAGTTCACCCATTTTTCTACCCTACCCATCCTTCTATTTCCACGACTGCACGAGAATTGAAGAAACCAACGCTAATACTTGTAAATTTACTTGATGTTTTTATCACTCCACAGAAATACAGCGACATTTACATAAAAAATAAAATTGACTTTTGTTTTGTTTGCCGTTCCAGAATGCTACAGTTATAGGATTAGTGATGACATGAATTTGATGATTTCTCAGAAAAAAGTACAAAATTCCATGCATCTTGTGACACATCCGTTTATTTAGAGAAACTTTTAGTGTCTGTGGAATTTTGATGAGCACTAAAATCATCCAATCCTATTTAAGTTTTTTTTCTTTAGGATTATGTTAAATCATTAATTAAGGATGAAATAAGGGAAGTAGGGAGAGGCTGGGTTCTAATCAATTACAAAGTGAAATCGCTTAAATTCTTGAGATGCTTTGTTAAGTGAACTATAAACAAAATGATTGGGTAGGTTGTTGTAATTGTTTACGAGACAACAGAACAATTCGTAATGAGGTGAACTGTAGGAAAAAAAAAGATTCTTAAACATTTTTTAGATATAAAATTTATGTTTCCCTAAAAGACCTAAAAGACCACAGTCATTAGTCCACTCAATATGAATTTACGAGAGGGGTGGGGGAAGGAGAACAAAAAAAAAACAAAAACTTACCAAAATAGATTTATTTAAAAAGAGTTACCGATGAACAACAGGTTCAATCTGGATTGTCCCCTAAATTTAAAGCCATTTCGTGGTGGTTTCCTTCAGCACAGTGGCATGTGTCCTAGGTCTGTAATGTTGGTACAGGGGCTGGAAGATTTATTCCTTCCTCTCTTGTGAAATGGAGATGGAAATCCTTTATTATGAAGAACAATTTTTCTTTTCCATTCCAATTCTCTTGATTGTTAATTAATATTTTTTTTCCCCTTTTTTTAATGTTTACTCACCTGAAATTAAAAAAACAAACAAACTAATAATCATCTACAATTAAAATTATTTTATAAAATATATAACATAATATATTATTTTTAAATTTTTATAAATTTCTATCTATCTATCTATCTATCCATATATATATATATATATATATATAATAATTTAATTAATTAATTTTTTGAAAGTTTTTATATTATTATGCGAAATTATCTCAGGGTCTCGATGTTTCGGCGTTTAAAGTGCCATTTTCAAGATATTTATTTAAGACAGAATTTTTTTGAGATGATGTATGACCAATAGTCGATGTTAGGATTTCGGGTTGAATAATTAGAGATTTTGGACTTACTGTGTGTGTGTGTGTGTGTTGCGAAATTCTGATGAACACTACCTCTGACACATGTCTGTTCTTGAAGGCCTTGGACTGTCGTCCCAAAAAAAAAATCCCTTCTAAATAAACTCTCTTGAAAATGGCGCTTTATTGGGCACCGAAACATCGAGATCCAAATTTTACAATTAAACGTGAAAATAACCCCGAAATAATTTAATCCTAATATATATGTCTATATATATATATATACATTAGTATATAAATGTATTGTATTGATTATATTATTATAATTTACAAAATTGGTAAATTTAATACATTTTTTTTAATTGTAATAAATATACACATACAAATGCAATTTTATACCAAACAAATAAGCATTTGACAACATCCTGATAAATTTTAACGTTAATGTCTCATTTTATTAGAATAAGAGTTGGAAGGGGGTAAGAGGCAGGAGATCGCTTGAAAAACGTTCAATGTCATTTTATGATATCATTAAGTGTCTGCATTTTTATTTTCTTGGGGTTGGGGAGGAGCGAGGGTGGACGCAGGGGGGTTTAGGGATGGAAGAAAGATCGTTTTCATTCAATTGTGATGAATAAAAGAAAAGAAAAAAAAATAATCTAGAACAAACGAATTTTGAGAAGGAAAAAGGAAAGCAAATTTCAATTCCAATAAAATAATCTGTTCAAAATCCAATTGAATCCATCAGAAAAATAATTGATTTTTAGTATTCAACTATATTAAATATAATAAAGAATTAATCATTTTAGTAAAAAAATAAATAAATAAATAAATAAATAAAACAAAATAAATACTTGAAGGTTCAATTTTGTAAATTGGTATTCTCAGGAGAAAAAAAACTTTTCTCTTTGTTTTTATTAAAAAAAAAAAAAAAAAATAAAAAAAAATAAAATAAAATAAAAAGATTAAATATTTAGCTAATTTTATAATATTTTAAAATTGTTAAAATTGTAATTTTAAATTCTTAGAAAATTATATACTTTCACATCCCACCTTCCCTCATACACATCCTCCCAGCGCTTTAGCTTTGGAAAGAGAAATCATAAATTAATATATGTGGAAAATATCTACATATTTTGAGCGTGTAAGTGAATTTGTTCGTCAAAGTTTATCTTATTAACTAAATTAATATTATATAAAAAGACTAAATAAATACATTTGTTTTTCAATCTTATTATCATTAATTAATATGTAATGATATCCTTATTTTTAGTTAATAAAATTGTTTTGTTTTCAGCCTTGCAATCAAAGAAGAAACCTCGAGGTTCTGAGATCTAGTCTGGCAAGAGAATTTCGCTCTATCTAACTGAGGTCAATGGAAACGAGGTCCAATTCGGAAGTTGTGAAAAATAAAAAGTAGCGCCTTTCATCAAGAAAATCAAGATAAAGGTTGACAGGATCCGTTGTATTGATCATACAACAGCTTTATCCATTTCGGCGGATATTCTTTGTCCTTTCAGAAGATGTACAAAAGTCCGATGAATAATTAATGATTCGAGGTTGGTGAGTTTAGCCTCTTTTAAAATACATTTGACAAGATTCGGACTGTATATTTGCATTACCACAAGGTAACAGAATGATTCTGAAAATGCTGTGCACGTGGCGAGAAATTTCTTTGACAATGACATAAGAAAAATGCCACAGCGCATGTAAAAGTGGATCGATCGCAACGGTGATTACATCGAAAATAGCTAGAAGTCGAGCTTTCCATTCAATGGAACATTCCTTGCCAATAAACATCGTTATTTTTTTTATTTGAAAAAACTTGGAGAACTTTATGGACAGGTATTATTATTTCTAACTTTGTTTTATTAAAAATAAAAAAAAAAAAATTAAAAATTTGCGTAATTATTTACATGAGCTCCACAAGCTTTATTAATTAAGCTAAAAGAGATCATGCAAAAAGTCATAAGAAAAAGTTGTTTAGAATCATACAAGGAATAGAGCAGGCTAAGTTTCATGAACCCACCTAGCTGCGGGTGTCAACGAAATAATTACCAATTTTCCTATTCATTTTGACTATCTTTTCTTTTATGGTTGTTGGTGGCAACACCACGGCACACTATCAGGTGGCGCTATTGATGGGAGCGAGAATCAAATTCAAAATTTGGATTATATCAACAACCTGTACCTTATCCCAACGTTGAATTCCCACAACGACTTTTCGGTTTTTTAAATTCGGTTTATTTTATTTTAGAAAATATAAACTCCGAAAAAGCGTTTAAATAACTTTAGTATGGATAAAACTATTTCTAAAATGGTAATTATTTCGTTGACAGCCGCAGCTAGGTGGGTTCATGAAACTTACCCTGCTCTATTCCTTGTATGATTCTAAACAACTTTTTTTTTATGACTTTTTGCATGATCTCTTTTAGTTTAATTAATAAAGCTTGTGGATCTCATGTAAATAATTACCAAAATTTGATATGTAAATATCATAGTTTTATGAATATTTTATTAGATAATATTAAATTAAGAAAATAATCAACTAATATTAATTATAATAAAAAAACGGCTTCTTTTTTAACTAATTTTTCACTTTCTTTTTAAATATATATCAATTAGCAGTTTTCGGCAGCATAAAACTCTTTTTAGAGGGACAGGCGGCTTCTAGTCGCACGAGATTGATTAAGAATAATAATTTATAGGAAATTTTGTTTCAAATACTTACAAAATAACACAATCTTTAAATATAAAATTAATAACTTTATTCAAATCGTCAAAATATTTTTTTTAATTTTTTTTTTCAATATTTAATAATAACAAAACAAAATTTAAAAAACAAATGAAGTTAGTAACAAATTGAAAATCTTTTTATGTTTATTATGTTTAATAAATTCTCTTTTATGACAAAAAATAATGTTAATATCAAAAATTAGAATATTTCAATTTGTATTTCAAATTTGTTTTTTATTTTAAATTCTATAAAAATTGTAAATTGTGTAAAATTTTAAATTAGTAGTTAACATTATAATGTTACAGAAATTTCATACATACATAGATAGGAAATTATATATATATATATATATATATATATATATATATATAAATATATATAATACACTTTGTTATTTTATTTTATTAAGTCATATAAAAAAGTATTTACAATAACATATTAGTTTATATTTTTTTTTGTTAGGCCATATTTTTCTTTATTATATTCATATTTGGCATTTTATTTACAATTCTTTATATAAGTGTATATATATATTGCGAATAGATTATTTATAGTTTTAAGCAATAGCTCAGTGAATTAACTAATTTAATTATTCTACCAATAATCTATTTATGGATATTATCTTGTTAGCAACATGGATGTAGGAATGGGAAGTTCTAATATTAGTTGAATTAGAAATCTTAAGATGTTCCCTCCTAGAAGGAAATTAAAATTAAAATTGAAATGTAGTAATTTATCATTTATAAAATTGAAATAACAATATACGAGGGCAATTCACAAAGTAGGTTACGTTTTGGAATTAAGACAAAACTAGTACAGGAAAATGTTTTTTTTTATTATATACATTTGGAAGAGCAACTAAAATACTATTTTTTCTACATAATCGCCAAAATAGTTGAGACATTTATCGTAGCAATGAACGACCTTCGAAATTCCTTCCTCATAAAAATCCGCCGCCTGAGTGTTGCCTTGTGAGGTCGCGCATTGTCGTGCAAAAACAACTCTTTTGAGGTGAGTTTCCCTCTTCGCTTGTTTTCATTCGATTGTGTTCCATTCTTGTCGATTTTCTGGAATGTGGTGCAACAATAAACTCTGATAGGTATTGCCAAACATTGCGAAACCTAAGAAGGAAGGAATTTCGAAGCTCGTTCATCGCTATGATAAATGTCTCAACTTTTTTGGCGATTATGTAGAAAAATAGTATTTTAGTTGCTCTTTCAAATGTACGTGTATATAATAAAAAATATTTTCCTGTACTAGTTTTGTCTTAATTCCAAAACGTAACCTACTTTGTGAATTGCCCTCATAAAATAAATTTTAAATCCGCTATTGGAGAGGTTCTTAAACTGTCGTACATTGTCCATTGGTGGTACCTTATAATCTGATGCTGTGTATCTACAGTGCAGTTACTTTTAGTAACGAAATCATTTTAGTGGTTTCTGAACTTTTTGATGGATGTTTCTGTAGTATCAACTACAAATAGTTTGAAAACCCCTGCTCTATTGAAATATATTACCAAGTATATCATATTGGTCGAGACTTTCTAGGGGGAAAAAGAAATTGAGTTAAGACTAATATATATTATAACTAAACATTTCATCATTAAAAGTACACTTTATTTGTAGAACTGTGGCAATATTGAACTCAATAGTTTATTGCTACAGCAACCACATTCCTCCAACTATCTTTATCTATAATCCATCTAATTCGTAACCTTATCAAATTCCCTTATTTTTATATTGTCAGTCCACTAGAAAATTATGATAATTATAATTAATATATTTAATGAATTAAATCAGTCAAACTGTCAACAAAAGTATGATAATTGAATTATTTTTTAGATGTTTCGTCGCCATAAGCTTTTAAAGTCAATATATATTATGTCGTTGGCTATCTACCTGGGATGTCTATCATTCAATTTGTAAGCTATTTTTTATACGACGTAAACCTGATTGCCCCAGAGGGATGAATTCTTTTTGGAAACCTTTTCCTATTCGATAGATAAGCATCAAAAAACAAAGATTTTATTTTTTAAACTTGTTTATTTACAGTTTACATGTGTGATATATTCGTTATAAAAATTGTATTAGTTTAAGTATTATACTTCTACACACTTTAAAGGTCTGTAATTAAAGGTTAGAGTTTTTTATGCAGAATATTTTCCAAAATCGTTTTCCGATTGTTCAACAAATCAAAGAGCTTGTAAAAGTTATGCTGTATTTTGGTTGTGTCATTAGTTAAATTTGTAACATTACCCATATTAGGTTCTTTAATATAAAGTACTTCGTACTTTTAATAAAATTATTCCTTATGAACTATAAGTATTTATTATTTTATTTAATTTAAAATAATTAAACGACAAAATTAATGAAACAATTTCAAAAAATTTAAGACATAAATTAAAAAAAATTGGCATAAAACACACAGCCCTTAAATGTACGTATTAATACACTTAAAGACAGAAAAGTATGGCCTGTGGATATAACATAATATATATTACGTAATTCGATTTTAAAATATTATTAAAATAAATGTTTTTAATTTTATTTTATTTTAGAATATTTTCTATTTAAGAAAGCGATGTCCGGCGCCATTTTTTATTATTAAAATTCCTATTTTAAATTAAGAAAAACTAATAATGATTATTTTTCCCGAGGCTGAAACCAATACAGATCGATTTTTCTTTATAAATATTATTTATGGTGTTGATTTCAAAAAAATCCTTCATGCGGTTAAATATTACAAAAATACAAATATATATATATATATATATTTGCTAGTATAATAAGATAAGATTACATATCTACTATTAAGCTTTCATGAAAGTTTTTATTATGAAAAATTATTTCTGGGTTATTTTTCAAAGTTTTTGTGAGATTTGAATCGTATCACTGCTTTATCTATTGCTCTTTCCCCAATTGGTTTTCTTATTAACAATCATCTCACCAATTTATATTACGTGTCTCGCTCATCAAAACCCTTTCGATTTTTTTTTTTTTTTTTTTTTTATAAAAATCGTATCCACCATTCCCCTGTAATTTTATCCTTTGTTTTAGTCCATCTGATTTTAAATATATAAATTAAAAAATATCTGTTGTGGACACGAAAAACATTCATTAATTTAAAAATATAATTAAAATTTAAACAAATGATATATAATTAAATTTAATATCAAAAGAAATAATCATAATTAAAAATATCAATCCTGTACCTGGGAGGCATACAAAGATATTATTTATTTTTAAACTAAAAATATTATCAAATATGATATTTAGGTATTAAATATGATCCTGTATATTATTAATATATTATATTTCGTCTAAATTGCTAAACTAACAAAAATTTATACTTCGTCGAAATTTGATCCTAAGGAATGATATTTCTAACCATGCGTTTTATTCACTGCAGCCATTGCAAGACAAATTTATATCTTTCTAAATATTTGAAAATAGAAAATTTCGAAGGATTATTGAAATGAAAAAAAGATCAATTTACTGGAAAATTAGCGGACAAAGAAAATTGCATTTATGCTTTCTCAAAACTGAATAGTAAAATTTTTTGATGTGCGGGACAGGTGGTTTGAATGGGTGCAGAAATATTGCCAAGTAATTTGTTTATAGGGAAACCAACTGGTTTAACGACTGGGGGAGGGAAGATATATGTATATAGATAGAATGAAATTGAAATACGTGTAAATTACATATACATATATATATATATATATATATATTTAAAATTAAAAATTGTTTTATGAGGTAAAAAAAAAAAAATTATAATTAACTAACATAAATTATGGCATTTTAATTATTATTATTATTTCTTATTTGTTATTGAATATGTTTATTGATTTTTTTAATAATGTCAATGAAAAGTATGTAATATCAAAAAGGGTTATCAGGCACGATCAGACTTAATGGATGATAATAATAATTTAATAATAGATTAGAATAAAAAGAAAAGATGGAAGAATTATAATGAAAAATTATTAAAAAAAAAAATTCGAAATTAAATAATAAAACACTAATGATAGATTCATCAGAAATCAATTTAGAGGAACTGATAATACATGAGATAGAAATGATAATGGGAAAAATAATAAAATCCCGGGAACAGATGGGATATCTGCACAACCTGGATAACGTTAAGTAATATTTATGCACAAATTAGTTCTTTCAATGTGATAGAAGGCATTCATCACAAAAGATGACAAGAATCAGTAGTTTTCCAGCTCTTCGAGCTGCATTAATTACAATTTTGACAAAATTTTATATAATTTTCTTAACTATAAATTTTATTTAGTATTTGTTAATAAGGAATATCAGAGAGAAGGAAGAGGCATCACAGGGTGGGAGGCAACAGCGTTGTCTCACATTCTTGTGGTTCCGAGTTCAAGTCCCGGGCCTGGTAAGGGAATTTCTCTTACTGGGGTCTATGGGACGTAGTCTCTCCAGCCTCCTAGATAAAAAGTGGGAAGCTACTCGATAAGAAGTATCAAGGTGAAATTTCAAGCTTCATTTAACCTCAAAGAAAATTAAATTTGGTGAAGCTGAACAAAAGTTACAGCTTTTCAAAAATGAGTGAAATTAATGAAGAAATTCGTTATATTTTGAAATTTTTGTATAAAAAAGGGAAGAATGCCACGCAAGCCGCCAATGAAATTTGTGAAGTTCACGGAGACGATGCTATATCAGTTCGTGTAGCACAGTGATTCTCAACCTGGGCGATATCGCCCCCGGGGGGGGGGGGTGATCGACATCTTAAAGGGGGCGATTATTTGACTATACGATTTTGGGGGGCGATAAGTTATTTTTGGGGGGCGAAATCATTTTCAACTCTAAAATAAGTAACCGACCGACGGTTTGAAATAAATTAATTTCCAGCTACAGAAACAATTTCAAATAATTTTAATATATCTATTAATGTAATATAAAACAGATAGGGATATAACATAAATATTTTTAATTTTATTTTATTTATAATATATATGTAAGGCCAGGCTGTGACGTCATGAATGGCTGGATGACGTCATATAATTTTAATTAAGAAAAAACTAATAAAGATGATTTTTCTCGAGTATAAAACCAATGCAAAGTGAATGATTCGTGATGATATGTAAAAAATCTCCTCATGTGAAATTTGGTATGAAAATAAACCTTTCCTTCCTATCGTCGATCGCTAATACTACCACTTCTGGTTTCCGGATTTGCACCAAAAGTTGATCAATTCATCCCACTGATGCATTAAGTAAATATACCAAATTTCATCAAAATCGGTTGAGCCGTTCATGCTGTACACATCTATACGGACGGACGGACAGACATCATGCTAAAAATACTTTTTTCTGTTAAGAAAATGCATGATTCGTGGAGATATGTAAAAATCTCCACATGTGAAATTTGGTGTGAAAACAATACCTCCCTTACTATCGTCGGTCGGTAAAAAGGTAAGATGATTTTGCGAACAGGCTTTTTAAACATTTCCTCTTTTTTCAAATATTTTCAATATGGTTCTAAAAAAAAAGATCAGATGATTTTGCAATCAGGTTCTGAAACTCGATTTTTCAATATGGCTCTAAGTATCACCTAGTGTACCTACCTTATATTAGGGATTATCATGAAATTTTTATCTGTAAAAATTTATAGGGGGGGGCGAATTAAGAAGCGGGTCTTACAAAGGGGGCGTTTGGTCCAAAAAGGTTGAGAATCACTGGTGTAGCACAACAATGGTTCGCTCGCTTTCGTTCTGGAAATTTCGATGTGAAAGATGCACCTCGTTCTGGTCGACCTATCGTTGAAAAAGTCGATGAAATTATGGAAAAGATTGACAAGGACCGTCACATAAAAAGCCATGACATTGCCAAGGAACTAAACATTCATCATCAAACGGTTTTGAACCATTTAAAAAAGGCTGGCCACAAAAAGAAGCTTGATGTGTGGGTATCACATGATTAGAAATACGAAAAGACTTTTTCGACTACCCTATATATATATATATATATATTACTTAGAGTGAGATGTTTCTATATTAAATGATTGATTCATTTTTTTTTCACTCGGATCATCACCGGCAATAGAATTATTCATTAATATCCATAATACTTCATAAATATGTATCTCTCTTTATACAATATAGTGTAAATTTATCTTTCTTGGAAAAATAATATATACATTATTCGAAGTTTCTTTTGAATCCAAGATAAAATCTCAAAGGGATTAATTAAGAATGATAGAGAAATAAAAATCATGCAAAATATTTTCATAGAAATTCTCTAACATCATTTATATATATTCTTGGTGGTAGACAATGCAAATAAAGTGAAAATCGAAAAAGACCATCTTTGACTACCCAAACCAAAAGCAATAAACATGTTTAAGCTTACCAAAAATCGTTAAGATATTCAATGCTGGTCGTTGAAATATCAGGGGACATTTATTTTTATACTAGATAGAAAAAAAAGAGCACCAGGAAAAAAAAATTGAATGAAGAATAAAGCAAGATTAAAAAAAAAACGAATCAAAAGGATGAAACAGCGATGTGTTAATAAGTTTAGGAAAACTTACTTAATTTGATTGAGTGTGTATGGGTAGACATAGTCAACTTGGGTGTTCGAACAATGTAGCTTTTTCCACCCCTGTCTGGCAATGAACTAGAAATATCGGAAAAAGTTTCAAGAAGGGAGAGCGATTACATATACATACAATGACCTCGCTATAAATATAGTCGCTAAGTTGCTGCTCAAACTCAAACAACTCTGTTTGTCTGGCAGGTTCCATTCAATAACAATTGAAACTACTTAAAGAACATGATAACTTATAATTTGTAAATAATAGTATTATTTACTTACTTTCTATTAATTAAAATTCTACAAACAAACTAGAATAAATGTTAGTCTCTTTAATATGAAGGTACTTGTACAATCTATACAGAGAAAATGTTATTTTACACTTGTTACTAACCCACTAATTGATAAAAACAATCAATAATCATATAAGGTAAATGTACCAGTGGTGGACCATGTTAAGAGAAATTTTCATTAAAAAACACTATTATTCTGTAATAAAAGTGAAAATAACTACAAAACAAGTGCTAACATATTGTACAACTATTTTTAATTATCACTACGAAACAGACAGCTTAATTTATGTTTAAATATTTTTTTTAAATTTTTTTCAAAACGTATTTTTTGTTCTAGTAGTGGGCCATCTGAAAAGCGAAAGTTTCAGTGGTGGGCCACTTTTTGATCCATTAATGGACCATCAAACTAAAATGGGTTTAAAATAAATAAATGGAATAAAATTCACTAAGGATTGGTTTTATTAATATTTTTTATAATTTCTTATAATTTTTTATAATTTATTTGAATTATTCTTTATATTTAAAATTCTTATCCATTTAAACGCGCTGTTTTTAAACAAGAAAGAAAGTCAGTTAATGCAATCGAAAAGAGAAAGATAATGACATTAATATAATTTAAAAAATATATTGGAAATTTGAGTAATATTAAAATTTAATATAATTATAATTATTCATACTATAATATAATAATAAATATCTTTTATTAAATTTATTATTATAATAAATATCTTTTATTAAATTTATTATTATCAGTAATAAGATGGATTTAATTTCATAAAATAAAATTATAAATTTAATAATGTTTATAAATTAGGAATTAACCTAATTACACAATTTATTATCAGCATAAAATTTAGTTATCTAAAGAATCTGATGAAAATATAATTTAAGTTGTAAAGATTTAGTGATTGGCCATGTATATCTCCATATTTGGCCACGTGGTCCACTACTGAATAAAATTGTTCTAGACACTTAAAACAAAAAAATTTAGCATACATCATATTTATTTTAATAAAACAAAACGATTTTAGTAAAAAAAAAATTTAATCGTATTTTTTAGTAATGGGCCACCTCGGTCCACTTCTGAAAAAAAATGAGATATTTGTTTCAATAAATTAATAGTTTTTAGTTTAACCATATTTAAAAATTTCTAATCTTTACGTTCGTGGCACCCATTAACTTACGGCGCCCTTGGGCTGTAAGCTCAAACAGCTAATAGGGTTAGTATGGCCCTGACCACGGCCAAAAACTTTCGATTTCAGGACGTCACCTGCATAGAAAGCTGGATAGATAATTCAGAGTCCTAATTCTCCCCTAAAGATGATACAGATTTATCAACTAACAAATAGTAGATGGAAGAGTAGGAAAACTTAGCAGGTGTTTAATATTAGGGTGAATGCTCTTCTGGGCACTTGGGCATTTGATCTTTTTCTAGAGAATGTGCCCGCCTTTTCTTAGAAAGTTTTCTTAAACAAACTTAGTCTACTTTTTTGATGTGATTTTTTTTTCTGTTAAACTTCAATTGCAGATCGATACATTGTCCCTTCCTTTTTACCGATAATAGAAATAAACCATTCAGATTGGCTGTCTGTCTTATATCATTATTACTCGAATAAATGGAAAAGTGAATGTAAGAGTGTTAGTAGCTATAAGAGGAATTCAATACTAGTGACACATGGTGGATAAGAGAAATGAAACACTCCTTCAGATTACTCAATCGAAATAAGATCTAAAATAAATCTTTTATTGACAAAAAAAAAATGCTTTCTTATCTGAAGAAAACTTAAACAGAAACACGAACTTGTTCATTTAACATAAATACTTAATATTTGTTATTTTTTAAAAAAAAAATTATGGCGTGTACAATATAGTTTTGATATTTAAATACTATATTTATATTATCTTGTTAGGGAAGATAGGAATTGGATGTAGATACCTTAGAATATAGAGATAGTTGAAGGAAAGTAATTGTTGAGACTGGGGACTTTAGCGCCATATGTACCTAAATTGGACAATGAATATATATATGTAGTTTAAATGTAGATGTTTTGTTTTAGATCTTTCTTTTTCTATTTCTAGTATGGTCTCAATATATTTCTTTTGTACAAATTTAAAGAGATAGTTGAAGGAAAGTAATTGTTGAGACTGGGGACTTTAGCGCCATATGTACATAAATTGGACAATGAATATATATAATATGTAGTTTAAATGTAGATGTTTTGTTTTAGATCTTTCTTTTTCTATTTCTAGTATGGTCTCAATATATTTCTTTTGCACAAATTTTTAATCATCAAAAAACAAAAAACTTTTTATTTATTCAGCCCATTTCAAATACATTTATTTAAACTTGTAGTGGATGATGTCAATACAGTTTTTCCAAATAGTAAAATTTATATTATGTAAGATACTTGCCAGGAAAAATTAATCTTGAAATGGATAAGAAAATTCATGCATACAGATTGAATCCCCTCGAAGCAGAACATTTTTTTTTATTTGATTTTCAATTAATTTTTAATAGTACTTTAAATTATGTTTTAGAAGTTTTAAGTTTTAAGTTTAATTGATTTTAATTTTTAGTATTTAAGTAAATAAATTTTAATAAATAAAATATAAATTAAATTTTCGATGTCGTGATTTTGATGTTTTTATACGTTTTGAAGGTTCCTGAATCATTTTCACTAAGTTTGAGAAAAATGTTTGTGTGTATATGTGTGTGTGTATGTAGACAAGATATGCAAAAACGGTTTGAGCTAGAATAATGAAATTTGGTACACGGCACTATTCAAAATTTGTAGTTTTCTATCAACTTTTGAGAAATGTAGCTCTTTCGGAAAAGGGTCATTCCCTACCATGTTTTCATTTTTTTTCCTCTAAAGTGACCGTAAAAATAAAGATATATGTTTGATAATTTTTCATATGATTAAAAATTGTAGAAAACTGCTATATATAGAATATCAGCTTGATTGAATCGCTGAAAGTACCGGAATTAATTTTTTAACAGGTTGACTGGCAATCACGCTCCTGCACGTGACGGGGTGCCATCAACAAAGATCCAAACACTCGCTGGTTTAATAAATATTATTTATTAATTTTAATTTATAGTTTATAATTAATTCAATTTAATTTAAATATAATATATGTTATTTAATCCAATTCAAATTGCGAGATAGTCGAATGGAGACACTCCAGTTTATTTATTATTATTATTATTATTATTATTATTATTATTATAATTAATTATATACGTAAGTTTGAATTAAGTAAGTTTTTTAAAACATTTTTTTATATATTTATTTATTTATATATTATTTTTTTATATTACTTGTTTTGCAGATAAATGCAATCTTCCAATTATATTTTCTTTTCATTTATAAGTCAGTATAATTAACAAAGTCAATCCTTTCTATTTTCTATTTCAATAAGTTGTTAGATTGTATGGCATTATCTGATTTGGAAATTAGTAATTGATAATTAATTATAATATATATATATATATTATATATTTCTACTTTGAAAACAATAATTTTCAATCAAGATAAAATGTTTTCTATCTTTGATTCTTATGCATCAATTTCAATGGAGTTTCATTATGTCACGAATACAATTGAAAAAACTTGAATGACAAATTAATTATTATTATTATTTTATATAACTCCAACTATAAATAGTAATAAAATATGAATAAATATAAACTAATTCGAATTCAATAATTAACATTAATTACAAATAAAAAAAAATCTGGAGTGTCTCCACTCGATTATCTCGCAATTTGAATTGGATTAAATAACATATATTATATTTAAATTAAATTGAATTAATTATAAACTATAAATTAAAATTAATAAATAATATTTATTAAACCAGCGCGTGTTTGGTACTTTGTTGATGGCACCAAGTCTCGTGCTAGTGCGTAATTGCCAGTCAACGTGTTAAAAAAATTAATTCTGGTACTTTCAGCGATTTAATCAAACTGAAATTCTATATATAGCAGTTTTATACAATTTTTAATCATGTGAAAAACTATCAAACATTTATCTTTATTCCTACGGTCACTTTAGATGAAAAAAAATGAAAACGTGGTAGGTAATGATCCTCTTCCGAAAGAGCTACATTTCTCAAAAGTTGATAGAAAACTACAAATTTTGAATAATTCCCGTATACCAAATTTCATGATTCTAGCTCAAACCATTTTTGCGTAATCTTGTCTACATATAGTCATACACACACAGGAAGACATTTTTCTCAACCTTAGTGAAAATAATTCATGAACCTGCAAAACGTATAAAAACATCAAAATCTCGACATTGAAAATTTTCGTGATCGCAATACTATCTCGTCAGAGATAGTAAAAAATTTGGAGTGTCTCCACTCGATTATCTCTCAAATTTGAATTGGATTAATTAACATATATTATATTTAAATTAAATTTTAAAAATTAAATTATATTGCCGCTAATTTTTTGTCGCCAATTTTTTTTTATCTAACTATGAAGTCAGTTACTATCATCAAAGCAAGTGTTTACAAATAAGAAGTACAATAAGTTTTACAATCTTGATAGTATAATTATTTTTAATCAAGATATTTACATATATATATATATATATATATATATATAATATACCAACAGCTATTTTTAATTCTTTTCTTTGATTATCGCTTGTAAAAAAAATATAATTGATTTGCTGGTAAATATAGACAGCATATAGTTTAAAAGTTGATCAATTGAAAATTCACATACTTCACCATACTTCATTATTTAATGAATGGATTTCAAGGGTACGTACTTGTATTCAATGAAGGCACCCTTCTCAGTTAACAAGTCTTTTTATAATTTAGTTTTTCATAAAGTCAATTGAAATTTATTTACTAAAAAATAAATAAAATAAAAATAAATATATTATATACTTATTTTTAATCAGAGTTTTTAGTATGAATATGGAAATGGAAATAAATTAGGAAAATAATTAGAATGAATTATTTGTACATTTCGTTTAAAAATAAATAAAATTATTTTATAAAAAAACAACTTAATATACTCATTTCCTTATTTTTCATTAATTTTAAGATCAGAAATTGATTATATATATTTGCGGATAGACCCTGAGGATCAGACAGCTTTTAAAGAGAAATTATTAATTATTGAATTTCTGAGCTTGAGTCTTCAGTGTGGTAGACCGTCGTGCTAACCACTTTTTTTAAATGTGTTTATTATCAATATTATTTTACAATATTATACATTTATAATCCCTAAACACCTGAAAATACATTTCGTGATAACCACTTAACGACTGAAGTGACTCTCTCTCTCTCTCTCTCTATATATATATATATATATATATATATATAATCTATAATACATTTTTATGCAGGTATAAATTGTAGAGAATTGAAAGAATTTTTAAAAATATTAAATTAATAATTCGGATATTAAGTAATATTAATATATGTCCGGAATCAAACGAATTAAATGAAAGATTAAATCAAATTATAGTAAATAGAATTAAGTGTAAGATAAACAGTAAAAAGATGAAAAGGGCATGGAATACAATTGCTTCTGATTGGGTTAACGCAGCGATTCTCAACCTGTGGGGCGCGCGAGCTTATCCATATAGTTCTAAAAATAAAAAAAGGTAAGATAATTTTGTGGACAAACTTTTGAACATTTTCGATTATTTCTCAATTTTTTTCAATATAGTTCTAAAAAAAAGGTCAGAAGATTTTGCGATGCTCTGAAACATTTCCGATGGTGGAGGGGCTTGACCTTTTTTTTAATTATTGAATTTCTTTACGTCCGAGCTTGAGAATTCAGTGTGGTAGACCGTCGTGCTAACCACTTTTTTTTTAAAATGTGTTTATGTGCGCGATGAAAATTATGATTGAAAATTGGGCCGTGAATACTAAAAGGTTGAGAAACACTGTGTTAACGAATATAACAAGGCAGTGCAAAGTGTGACAGAATTTGTTCTAATTTATTTACTTTTCGATAAACGATCAAAAATACACTAATCAGTTGAAAATACATACTTAAACATACTTCATTATTTAATGAATGGATTTCGAGGGTAAGTACTTGTATTCAATGAAGGCACCCTTCTCTGTTAACAAGCCTTTTTATAATGTAATTTTTAATAAAATCAATTAAAATTTATTTATTAAAAAAAAAAAAAATAAAAAACTAAAAATATATATTAATACTTCTTTTTAATCAATGTTTTTAGTATAAATACTCGATTGGAAATTAATAAACACAGATTGATTGGAAAGAATTGTTTGTACATTTTATTTAAAAATAAATAAATAAATAAAATAAAATAATTTGATAAAAAAAAGAACTTAATATACTCATTCCCTTATTTTTCCATAAATTTATTATTATTATTAATATTATTATTTTTAATTATTCATTCAACTTGTATTTATATTTAAATTTATTATTTGTTTTATATATTATAAATATTCATGAATGTTTAAATGTTTAGATTGTATTGTTTTATTGTTTTCAAATTAATATCTAATTTTAGTTTTATACAAATAAATATATAAAATGAATAAATAAATTTTTCTTTACTATTTTATTTTTTCTATAATATTATTATTATTTTAATTTAATTGAAATGAAATGTAAATATTATTAAATTGAATTTAAAACAAAAATAATTAAATTAATAATATAAATAAAATATAGAAACTTCAATTTGTCAAATCATTTAATGTAAAAAAAAGGTAAACTTAAAGGGGTTTGAAATTACAAACAGAATCGGTTCTAGGTAATTCATTACAAATTTTATTTTATTTTATTTTAGATGGCATATTTTAGTATCAAATATAAAAAAAAAATTTTCTGCGCATTGCTTAGAATTTAAAAATTTAGCATTTGAAACATCTAAATTCCCCTATTTTTTATATTTTTAAAAAATTTTCTTTTTTCATAGGCCTACATATTGCAATTTTTTACTTTCACTAAAAGTCATTATGTTCAGTGATGTATTGGTAAAATAAGAAATAAGGGAACGTATAGTGGGAGCAAAAAAAGTCCTATTTTCAGCAAACTATTTTTTTCCATATAAGTTTTTATTTTTTCTTTTTCTTACTATACAAAATATTAACGAACAAAAAAAAAAAAATTCTAACAGTAGATTTAAGTGGGACATGAAAAAGTACTGGAACGCGTTCCCGTTCTGAAAAAAGGTAAGGGAACGTTGTTCCCCCGCGTTCCCCTCTCAAAACACCACTGATTATGTCTGAATGAAATTCAGAATAATTATGAAAAGTTTAACGATATTTTATAAAATTTGAAATATATAATTAGAAACTTAAAGCATCTCTATGAATGTATGTATGTCTGGATAAAAAGTTTATGATCTTTTCAATAATATTTGAATTTTCTCGAATGTATTGAAATTTGAAACTCTGATTTTGGCCAAACCTCAATCGATAATACCTATTATCACATGATTATTGGTGTTATGGTACCTAGGAGTATTTGTTACTTTTATGCTGCTTTATTCTTAAAATAAGAATTACGAAAATTTATAAAATTAAAAATGTCAACTTTCGTTGATATTGTGGAGCCCGGGGAATTACATGTAAAACAAAAATAAAAACTAATAAAGTTGAAATGTGTAAATATTCCATAAGATAAGTTTTACAAAAGTACATAACTTAAATACAAATTTGCACTAATCTATGACTAGAAAATATTTCCCTCATCTTATTAAATTGTTTGGGGGTTCCATTTTACACTGTTAAGCCGAGGCAAGTCTTGCGCCATATCCCTCGCTCATACAATAAGTCATATGACTCTTTTGACAAAATGTTAGATAAAGACTTGCAAATAGTAAACAATAAATAAGTCTTAATATTAATTTTAAAGAATGTGCAAAAAAGTATAATACACTATATTTATAAAAATTTCTCTTGTTTTGATCTTCAAGATGGCGGACAAAACAAATAATCCTTACACGACAATTCGCTTTTACATAATAAAGACACGCTACATCTGATCGCATAGGTGGCTACTATTGTTCTCCAACTTCATTCCCACACCATAAGGGTTAGTTTTCGAAATATAAAATACACGCCATATCCCTAACCTCGACATATCTCTCGGTTTTACTTTATATAATATATTTTATATAAATTAAAAAATATATTATCATATAAACTAAGTTAATCAGAAATCTAAAACATATACAATGTTTAAAATCTTTAAAATGACATTTAAATTCTCTCCAATGAATTGACATTTTTCTTTACTCGATTATTTGAGAACTTAATACAGAAAATATCGATACTTGGTTATATAGGCATTATTATAATTATATTTAATAATCTATTATCTTTTATTCTTTTCCTGAAATGAAATTCTTAACTATTGCTTATATTTTATTATAGATACAACTGGGACAACAGTTAGTAGTATTTAGTAATGGAAATTAATAAGCATTAATCTTGTTTAAGTAAATTTCATTAAATATGAAGTCGGACTATAAATCAAATGCTGATTCATAATAATTGTATAGAATGCTGACTCAGAGTTCGGGCACAAACAATTTCATCCCTAATTTATATTAAATAATTCATATCTAAACATTATTATTCTATTTATTTATCAAATAAGAAATTCAGAAAAATTTTCTCTTTCTTGATTATTTTTTCTTTTTCCTTTGAATAATACATATTACAATGCTTTGTTGGAATATCTAGCTATTATCTTTTGGAATTTTCAATATTTAAATATTAGTTCAAAATTTTATTAAATATTATTTTAATTCCACCTTCTTTCTACTTTGATATTATTTCACAAAAAGTGAAATTAATAATAATTTAATTTCATTGTATCGTTGAAAATGTATTACTTCAAATAAAATATATAAAATTGTTTTTTTTTAAAAAAATTACTTAATTTAAAATTGCGTATATAATAAAGAATAATAATAATAATAATAATAATAATAATAATAATAAAGTGAGGATTTGGGTTTGATCAAAAATAAATAATAAGCAAATCAATGAAAGTCAAATACATCCAAAAAAGAAGCACTAAAAAATAAATTTCATATTAAAAATAAGCTGGAGTGTCTCCTCTCGAATATCTCACAATTTGAATTGGATTGAATAACATAAATTATATTTAAATTAAATTTAATTAATTATAAACTATAAATTAAAATTAATAAATAATATTTATTAAACCAGCGCGTGTTTGTTGATGGCACCACGTCACGTGTTGGCGCGTGAGATTTGCAGTGTTTAAAAATTAAGTGTTAATTAATTAATTCCGGTACTTTCAGTGATTCAATCAAGCTGAAATTCTATATATAGCAGTTTTATAGAATTATTAATCATGTGAAAAATTATCAAACATATATTTTGATTTTTACGGTCACTTTAGAGGAAAAAATATGACCCTCTTCCGGTTAAGTTACATTTCTCAAAAGTTGATAGAAAATTACGAATTTTGAATAAGAAAAATTTTCCAAATAAGCAAAAAAGAGACTTGCATTTATCCAAATTCATCGGCGTAACCACGTTACCAGGTAGTCATTATAAAAATGTTGAATTGAATTCGGGAAAATTTATGTTATCATGAGGGATGGTGTACCAACATATAATGAAAATATAAGCTGGAGTGTCTCCACTCGACTATCTCGCAATTTGAATTGGATTAAATAACATATATTATATTTAAATTAAATTTAATTAATTATAAATTAAAAATTAAAATAAAATTAATAAATAATATTTATTAAACCAGCGCGTGTTTGTTGATGGCACCACGTCACTTGTTGGCACGTGACATTTGCAATGTTTAAAAATTAATTCCGGTACTTTCAGTGATTCGATCAAGCTGAAATTTTATATATATAGCAGTTTTAGAGAATTTTTAATCATGTGAAAAATTATCAAACATATATCTTTATTTTTACGGTCACTTTAGAAGAAGAAAAAAAATGACCCTCTTCCGGTTAAGCTACATTTCTCAAAAGTTGATAGAAAATTACGAATTTTGAATAATGCCCGGATTCTAAATTTCATTATTCTAGCTCAAACCGTTTTTGCGTAATTTTGTCTACACACACCAACAGACATTTTTCTCAACCTTCGTGAAAATGACTCAAGGACCTTCAAAACGTATAAAAACATCAAAATCTCGACATCGAAAATTTTCGTGATCGCAATACTATCTCGTCAGAGATAGTAAAAATAAAACAGATTTTACAAATCCTCACTAGGATCGATCGATGCCTTCCTCGAATTTTTGAATTTTTTTTTTTTCGTAAACTTTTGTATAAAGTGACTTATTTTATTTAATTTTATTTTTTACTTTTGCCTTATGTAAATTTCCAAAAACTTCTTTTAGGATATGATAAGAAATAAATAAAGATTTATAAGTAGACCATATATATATATATATATATATATATATATTATGAAAGGAGTAAACAAGGAATATTTCACAGTTGATAAAGTTTATCCAACAAGAGTAAATCGTTGTGTGTAATCATTCGTTTTCAATACAACTTTTTCTAGAGGTAGATATTTAGGTTTAGTAATATGCTCTCCAAAGTAGGGTATACTTCTTAAGAATCACTACATCAAGATTGATTCAAATCGAATTTACACATCTATTATCATAGTCATTAAATTCTATTGATTAAAAACCTTTTATTCAATCCATTTTCAGTAATTAATATTCAATTTTTAGTGGATTATCGAAAGTTTAAAATATCAAGTCAACGGGAAAATTGTAGGTTAAATTCAAACAGACAAATTAAGAGAGACAAACTGGGTTTAGCGCATTTAAACAGAGTCCAAGTGATCTTCTGTCTCTTTTCTTTCCCCTCCACACCCCTCCCTTCCCCAACCCCAATGTTACTTCTAACCCTTAGTGGTCACACTCAAGTCTTCACCCCATTGTAGTTTCTCTGGGCTGTCGCAAAATATGTAAAAAGTTTATAATTGGACACAGGCTTTACCCCAGTCACCTTGCTAACAGGTCTATCACTTGCCAACGCAATTTTGTCTTTTATTAACAAGTGATAACCAACGACATTTAAAAAAAATAGAAGAAATCATGTATATTTGTTTTAAAAAAATTCACCTTTTTTGTTAATTTAAGTTTTTATCTAAGCTTATTATGTTATATTGATGTTATTATTTTCAAGTAAGATTTTAATATGGGTGGACAATGTATGAAGGGACACTTGGAGAAATGTGGATGTTGCGGCCAAGAACTTTCGAGTACCATAGAGCCACAGAGATAGATAGATAGATAGATAGAATATAACATATAACATACACAATAATAATATAAAATTAATTTACTAATTGAATTAAAATATATTTTAAGTAAGAATACAAAAACAAATGAATATTTTATGTAATATACAGATTGAAACAAAATGGATGAAAACCTTTTACAAATAAACTTCCAACCAAATACAGGGTACAGGGTAGGTCTAGGTGTAAAGAACGCCCAAGGCGGTCTGAGCAGCTAGTTTTTATTTTGTACGGAATTATTTACGAAGGCACGAAATTGGTGTGACGTCATTTAATTCTCTTATATTTATTTCTAATAAGAGATAAAATATAAGGAGGCGCTGGCTGTGACGTCATTGAAGGGCTGGTTTACATGTTTATTTCATGATAAAAAATGTATTCAAATTTACTTGATAAAATATTTGATCCTTTATTATATATATATATGTACATGTTGTTATAATTAGATGGCTTTAGATTTATATTTTTCAAATTATCAATAGCTAATAGACTGTTTCGACCAAGGATTAATACTGATAATAATATAAATTCTGAAATTATATTGACACCTGTACTTGTCTATATTTTAATTAAGAAAGGAGGTTATATATTTTTTCTTTTTATTTATAATAATCAAATATCATTTATAATTTAATCTAAAAAACATTTAAATTAATATAATATAATGTGTATTTAATATTATTAGATCAAATTTATTCAATTTATTTGAAATTCCTTCTTTTATATGTTCATATGTATATTTATTGCTAACTTCATGAACATTTATAAATATAATAAATGTAATTAATTTTTTAACACTGCAAATCACGCTCCAGCAAGTGCCATGGTGCCATCAACACGAGCTGGTTTAATAAATATTATTTATTGATTTTAATTTATAATTTAATTAATTAAATTTAATTGAAATATAATATATTATGTTATTCAATCCAATTCAAATTGCGAGATAGTCGAGTGGAGACACTCCAGCTTATTTATTTTTGCCGAAGTGGTAATTTATTTTTTCAATAATTCCATTTTTTTTTTTAAATAATATAGCAAGTAAATTGGACTCTGGTCTATTTATATATAATATTCATTTAAATTTTTTATTTTATTTATTTATTTATTTTTTTTTTTTGAAAAGAGATAATCCGATTAGTAAAAAGAAAATATTTTTTCTAAGAGCGGATTATATCGACCCTGATTATTATTTATTCATTGTAAGTCAGTCTATTGCGAACTACGAAAGAAGCAAGTGATGTGTTTATCTATTACCTGTGCTTAAATACGTCATTTGCAGTAAACATATAAAATGCAGCAAAACGCAGCGATTGATTTCAAATTCCATATCGGTTTGCTACATCCCTACCAAGGTATGGCCAACCCTCACTACATATTTCCCCTAATTTGTTATTACAGGTATTAAAGTACATTAAATTTATAGTTGTCCTACTTTTTTTTAAATATAATAATTTCAATAATGAACGTAAAAAAAAAAATTCAATAAAAATTCAATTTTATATATACTGTTTTACTGATATATTATACTTAGTACCTGGAACACTGAGCTATCGCTCGACCCTTTAAAAATATTGATATGCAATTCTTTAATTATTTATTACAATTATTAAATGTTACATCATTACATCAAAGGCACCACAGGGCGTGGGGTAGCATCGCTGACTCCCATTCTCGTGGTCCCGGGTTCAAGTCCCGGGCCTGGCAAGGGAATTTCCTTAGCTGGGGTCTATGGGACGGAGTCAACCCAGCCTCCGGGAACAACATTGGGGAAAAGCTACTTGATAGCGCCGCCGATCAAGAAAATCAAGATAAAGGTGGAGAGGACCCGTTCTACGGATCATAGGACACCTCATTGATATAACCGGCTTGATAGGCGTTGTCCTTGCGTAGGACGTACAAAAGTCGGAGGTTTTTTTTTTTTACTTTTTTTACATCATTACATCAATCTGATTAAATGAATGGAACTTGGGGTCCTCAATAATACATAAATAATAAAATTAACTAATAAAAATTTAAAAGAATTAACAAAAAATTAAACGACACAATAGATTAAAAATTTTCAAATATTTTAGAGAAAAAAAAATAAAAATTAAAAAGTATAATAACCAATTAATAAAATAAATATTAAATAATAATTAAACAAATAAATGAAAAAAATTTCAAATATTTTAAAGGAACAGAGGAATTAAAAATATATTTATTTATCCTTTTCTATTTCTATTTAATATTATTAGATCATATTATTCAATAATTTATTTTGAATAAGATATTCTTTAATTATCTTTAATTAAAGAAAGAAATGTTTTTTAATATATCATAAATAATATGTATAATATGTTTTCAAGACACAAAAACACAGAAATATAATTTATACTTACAAGACAAATAAATTTTAGATTTTTTGGTGAGAGATTAATAAATATTTTTCATAATTGATTCTAAAATATTATTAAAATAAATAAATATTTATTTGAAATATATTTTAATTTGAAAAAATTTAATATCACAGAAATAAAATAATATTTTTAAAATTTTATAAACATTTTGAATCATATTAATGTTATTGATTTATTTTCACCATTTTTTTATTATCTTTACTTTTTTACTTACTTTTTACTATTCTTACTTTTTTACTATCTTTTTAGTTAAAATTTATATAAAACATACTATTTTACTATCTCGCTAGAAATGGTATTGCGATCACCAAAATTTTCGATGTTGAGATTTTGATGTTTTTATACGTTTTGAAGGTTCCTGAATCATTTTCACTAAGGTTGAGAAAAATGTAAGTGTGTGTGTGTGTGTGTGTGTGTTTATGTATGTAAGCAAGATTATGCAAAAACGGTTTGAGCTAGAATCATCGAATTTAGAACCCGGTCATTATTCAAAATTCCTAATTTTCTATCAACTTTTGAGAAATGTAGCTCAACCAGAAGAGGGTTTGATTTTTTTTTCCTGTAAAGTGACCGTAAAAATAAAGATATATATTTGATAATTTTTCACATGATTAAAAATTCTATAAAACTGCTATATATAAAATTTCAGCTTGATTGAATCACTGAAAGTACCGGAATTAATTTTTTAACACTGCAAATCACGCGCCTGCACGTGCCGTGGTGCCATCATCAAAGAGCCAAACACGCACTGGTTTAATAAATATTATTTATTGATTTTAATTTATAATTTAATTAATTAAATTTAATTTAAATATAATATATGTTATTTAATCCAATTCAATTTGCGTGATAGTCGATTGGAGACACTCCAGCTTATAAGACGAACTTTCTTTTTCATTATTTTTTCTAAATTCCGTAAGATGAAGCTTGGAAGGGCTAATTTATGGGGAGAGGAGAAGGCCCTATTAAATATTCAATTGTTTTTTATTTAATTAATAATTAAAAAAAATAATTGAATATCGCGATTATTTTTTTTTTAACTTTTTCTTTTTGAAATATTCAATGTATAATGCAATCTTTTATATCAATTAAAGTTTTTATTATTTAGAAAGAATTAATTATTAATTAGGCTTATAATTATAAAATTTACTCAATTTAAATTAAAAATTCAAACACCAAAATTATAATATAAAAATTCTTTTTTCTTATTTCTTTTTAACTTATCAAATATAATAATATTTTATATTTTTTTAATATTCTTTGTTATTTTTATGAATTAATTATTTTAAATACCTATAGTATACTTTTTTTTCTATAATAATAAATGAATTTATTGATCACACCACCTATATATATCAAATATATAATTCTCATGTTATTCTCAATTCTTAATAAATATATATATAAATATATAGATATATATTTGTTCGTTCAGGTTTCCGTGAAAGGTTTTATAAATAATTATTTCCCTGATCTTATCATGTTTAACTGTGAGATTTGCGTTTTGACGTTTCGGCGCCCATTTTGGCATCATTTTCAAGAGAACTGGGATTCTAGGTCATAGATTGTGTGTGGTCAAGAGACGATGTTGGGATTTTAGGTTGAATGTGTGTGTGTGACTGGAAGATTTTGGATTTAACTGTGTTCCGAAGCTACGAAGAATTCTTGGTACTAACACTACCACTCAGTCGGCCTCGGGCTGTCGTCAGAGACAGAATTTAGTCACTGGTAGTGCCCTTTAAAGAGAAAATAATTATCGAATTTCCCTAAACCCGAACTCGAGTCTTAAGTGTGGTAGACTGTCGTGCTAACCACTAAGAAGAGTCTAATAAATAATGATCTATTAGTTTTTTTTTAATTAAAATTTTCAAGATCTTTTGTTATATGTTATATTTTTACCCCTATTCAACGTAAATTTATATTCTATTTGTGTCTTTATATTGTTAATTCGAATTAATTTAATTTGTTCCTTACTTTAACGTTTTTTTAGTATTGATGGAAATTTGCCCGCAAGGCTACCAGTCCACTCAACCTGAATCAGATTAATAAAATGCTAAATGAAAATTTATTTTCATGGACTACTGATGCAATATTTTGGCATGTATCACATATAACTGCTTGTTTCCTCCGAACCTGTAAGAGTTGTCTGTGGGAATAAATGGACATTTTGGTGGTAGTCACCTCTGAGGGGATGATCCACTCCCTTCATGATAGAATGAAGGGGAACTTTAGTATTTGGGGAATGAATAAAATCGACCGGGATGAGAGACGGACCTTAAACGATAAATCCAGTAGACACTTTGAAACAGGGAGGTTGTCGAAATGGGTAACCGATTGAAGGTTGAAGGAAAATTTTTTTTCGAATTTGCTGAACTGCAGATTAACTGGAGTGTACGACTGATTGCTGATTTTACTCTAAAACGGTGAGGCAGATATCTGAGACAAAGAATCGTGATAATAAACTTGAATTATGGTTTAATTTAATAAACCAATCAGCAATTAATAACTATTAATATTAGTGATAAGTTTTAAAATTGTTAATTAAATATTAGGGGAAAGTTTTTATAAATAATCTTTTTACTATCTCGACAGAGATAGTATTGCGATCACGAAAATTTTCGATGTCGAGATTTTGATGTTTCTATACGTTTTGCAGGTTCATGAATTATTTCCAATAAGGTTGAGAAAAATCTCTGTGTGTGTATGTATGTATGTATGTATGTATGTATGTATTTGTGTATGTGTGTGCGTGTGTGTGTATAAATGTAGACAAGATTTCGCAAAAACCGTTTGAGCTAGAATCATGAAATTTGGTATACGGGTATTATTCAAAATTCGTAGTTTTCTATCAACTTTTGAGAAATGTAGCCCTACCGGAAGAGGGTCATTACCTAAAACGTTTTGATTTTTTTTCCTCTAAAGTGACCGTAAAAATAAAGATATATGTTTGATAGTTTTTCACACGATTAAAAATTGTATAAAACTGCTATATATATATAATTTCAGTTTGATTGAATCGCTGAAAGTACTAGAATTAATTTTTTAACACTGCAAATCACGCGCCAACACGTGACGTGGTGCCATCAGCAAAGAGCCAAACATGCGCTGATTTAATAAATATTAGTTATTAATTTTAATTTATAATTTAATTAATTAAATTGAATTTAAATATAATATATGTTAATTAATTCAATTCAAATTTGCGAGATAGTCGAGTGGAGACACTCCAGCTTATTTGGATTGATATTTATTATAGCTTTATATTACACCAAATAAAATATATTGAATAGGGTTTATTGGGTGAGTATATTTGGATTAGGTTAATTATTGATTGTATTTTTTTTAAAAGCGACTTTTAGAATAATTACCCTTTGAATTCTATTATCATTTGAACAACATGGGCTTACAATAAAATCAACTCATCTTTGGCCCCCCAATTTGGCAGTAATAATACATAAATTTTATATTTTAATTAATCTCTTTCTATTTTTTTTTTATTTCAAATTGGTCCATAATGCATATATTGAACTCAGTTATATCATGTTCCAATTCGAATACCCTTTGTTTTGATTTTAATCTTCGAACATTTTTAATCCATTGAATATATTTTTTTTTTTAAATATTTTTCTTTTCTTTTTATTTTTATATCATTTATCTTCATTATTATATATACCTTTTTTTAGAGCCGGGAAAACACGTAGACCCCCGTAGACCCCATAGACCCCCAAATTTGTTATTCGTTGCGGTGGACTCCTTGGAGGTTGAAGCAGACCCCCAGAGGTCTATATAGACCAATTTGGGAACCTATGATGTAGAGCTTTAAAGAGAAATTATTAATTATTGAATTTCCCTAGGTCCGAACTCGAGTCTTCGGAGTGGTAGACTGTCGTGCTAACCACTAAACGACTGTAGGCCAAGAAAAAATTAAATAAATAGTTAAATTTGTTTTTTATTTTTTTTTTTTTTTTTTTTTTTTTTTTGATTTATTAGTTTTAAGTTTTAATATACAATTTTGATTATGTTTACCAAGATTTAATTTAGAGAGATTTTGGTTCGTCTTTTCGAAGGTATTTTCTAGTTTCCTCTCTCCCCTCATTGATCCACATTTTTTCTAACTATTGGCGCAACATTTATTTGGTTGGTGATGTGGATTACTATAATTTTTCGCTTATTTTTAAATTTGAATTTTTAATTTTGTGGTTCTTGTTCAGAGACTCCTGAATTCGGTGAACTATTTAGTGGTCATTTCTTACTAGCCATATTTCGATTAGAAAGAGTATATTTTATGATTAATTTGTCTTATTTTGAGATATTTAGGATTTCCCTAATTTTCTTAATTTATATAAACAATGAATTAATTTTTTCCAAAATTTCCTAAACCTAATAATATATAAGATTTAATATAATTGATAACTTTTGTTATATTTAAATTAAACATATTTTTTTCATTTTAATCTCTCTGTTAAGGTTATTATTATTAACATTATTTTCCAATAAAAAATTTAGATTTTTTATTAAAGTTCCTAAATTGTTTTGCAAATTTTGATTGCTAGGTTGCCAAAGTTTTACTATCTTCATTTCCTCCATTTCATTCATTTTCCTTTTATGTATTTTTAATCAAGTTTATTTTTTAATATATTATTTAAATATTAGATGTTTTATTTTCATGGATAGGAAATTTAGATTAAATCTTAATATGTATATTAAATAAATTTTGTAGTCGGTAATTCTTTTTTTTTTCCACTTTTTTTTTTTAATCCGCTTTTTCCCCCTTGGGATAATTTTATTATGTCAGATTGAAATTATACACTTCTGCATAAATAAATAAATAAATAATAAATAATATATGAATTAGAATAATACGAATAAAAAACAATATAAACCACAAATGTTTCACTCTGCATAGATTTTAAAAGAGATTTAAAAAAAAAAAATATTCTTTTTAATTTGATATTCCTTGACTTTTTAAAATTGAACTCATTTTTCTATAGGTAATTTATTAATTTATCTATCTTTCTATAATTTCTACATAGTGATCAAATACAAAAACGAAAATTTGTTAAAATTCAAAATCTTACAATGAAAAATAAAATTAAATAAATATATTTCTTTTTTCAAAAATCATTGGAAATAATGTTATTAAATTTATTTAAACATCTGTGAAGTTCAGGTATCACTAAAGTATTTAAATATTTAAATTTAAAAAACTACTATGGAAAAGAATTTACCTAACCTATGTGTTCATAATTGGGAGTAGCGGCCTCCGATCAAAAAAATCAAGATAAAGGTTGAGTGAACCAGTTAACTGATTATAGGACACCTTTACTCTCCTTAAGAAACAACCGACGCACAAGATTTATTGTATTATAATATTAATATTAATAATGTAACGACAAACTGCTAATTCAAGCACTAATTGCTCCTTGAGGATCCCAAAATAAAGGATATCTTCTTGAAAGCCGACCAACCAGTCAATCCATCAAAGTTGCATCTATTATCATCCGATGACTTTGATGGTATTGTATGTTATTAGTCTATTTTCAATAGTCATTTTTAATTAATTAATTGACATTAATTAATTATTTTTGTTAGGTGAATTTCCTTATGGAATTATTTTCATTGGGAAATTTTTCAAGTCAAACGGTTAATTGGAAATTAAATAATATGTAATTTAAATACAAAATTATATTCAATAGACTCAATAAGTTAAATGAAGTATGGTAATAAGTGTCAATGGTTCTAAATTCTTTCTTAAATCATTGCGATTTGGCAACATCAAATAAAATGTTAACTTTTTATCGTTTTTCTTTAAAGATTTTACAAGAAAAATGGATGTAACACACTTTAATATAAACTTTTTATAAAATGAGTTCTTTTTTATTTGGAAAATGAAATGTGACTTAATTCTTCTAATTTACATTCAAATTTCTTTATTATATATTTTTCTTATTATTTTTTTGTTTTATTAGGTATATATTTTAATTTATAATTTATTCAATTAATATAATATAATAGTACCTGGTTCTCCGAGCCGCTTTTCAAATAATTTAAAGGAACATAAATTAAAAAAAAATAGTCATCAAACATACAGCCCTTAAACGTACGTATTAATGTACTGAAAGACAGAAAAGTATGGCCTGTGGATATAACATAATATATATTTCGTAATTTTATTTTATTTATATTTATAATATTTTTATTTAAGGAAGCGCTGTCTGACGTAGTTGCTGATGCCATTTAAATTTCCTATTTTAAATTAAGAAAAAAACTAATAAGGATGATTTTTCCTGAGAGTGAAACCAATACAGATCGATTTTTATAGAAATTATCTATGATGTGAATTTCAAAAAAGTGCTTAGAATGGTTTAATATTTCAAATATATATATATATATATATATATAATAATTTTTGCTAGTATAATAAGATAAGATATAATAATTTCTATTAAAAAATTATTATTAAAAAGGAATTGAGATAAAATTTGGTTCACATTTCAATTCATGAAATGAGAATAGACTCCCTTAATATAAGTTTCTACTTAAACGGATGGTAGGTTACTTTCGGAAGCGACGATTTTATATCTACCAATAAGAAAAATGATATGTCTCTCTTCTTTTCATAAAAATGATGAATGATGATAACCGTTTTGAAAGCTTAACTTCCTTTTTCAGTCAGGTCGACAAATGTTTTTTTACTACAATCGAATCAGATGATGATGTCTCAAGTGAAAACGTTGATAGGAATTAACAATCCGGGTCACTTAATATATATAAGAATAATATAGAAAGATAACTATTTTCAACTTTTAATACACCTTCCCTTATTCTTTCTATATTTATATACAGGAGGCAGTTAGTATATTGTATATAAAGCCAAAAATATAATAATATAATTAAATATAAGTATATATATATACTATAATTTCAAAAAAATGAAAAGTTTAATAAAAGTTAAAATTAATATTAATACCTAAAATGGGTAACGGGTAGATTCTTTTCTAGAATCCCAATAGAAAAGATTTCTACTTCAGGGAGTAGCGTCCCTGCCCTCACGTGAGCTCATGATTCCTTTCTGGCATAGGAGGCGAATCATGTCCTTTACCCGTTGACTCCTTTCCATCCATTCCCTTACTCTTACTCTTCTCCCCACCCCTCCCTTGATTCTTTAAAAAATCAAGTTTATTTGGATGAAGGAGAATACCTAGCATAGATTCATTAAAAAGAAAAAAAAAATTAAATCTTGTCTCTTATAGGGGACTCTTCTAGAGTCTCCTATATATATTTGAATTAACCCCCCGAAGGGGGTTAATTCAAATATATCCAGATTACGTCAATTCTTCAACTAGCAAAACCCGGTAAATTACCAGTGAGATATTTGTTATGAGTGCCTCTGAGAGGACCCACCCCTCCAACGCTTCACATTAGTAGAAAATTTGGAACTCCTATTTATTGTACTCTTTGGAAAATTAGAAAAACCAATCAATTCCATATTTTACATTTTATTAAAATTGTTGACTAAATTTTCTAAAAAATGAGACCGAGAAAACTCAATTCAACATAATTTTAGCCAGATTCTAAATAAAATTGATTTTTCGTATCATTAATTAGAAATTATTAATTTATTTTAATATCGGTTTATTTTTACAGTTCAACAAAAATATTGCCTCATAACAACAGGTAAAACCTATACGAATCAATTCATTATGAGATGTAGATTCTTTTTCACTACTCTTATATAATTTTACGGTGCTTCGTTAATTAAATATTAATTATTGAATTTTGACAGATTGCATAGATTTGCCGCCATGTTGACCCCTCCGCCACCTCCCCTCACCTCCCACCCACCCTCCCTCCTGGCCTGCCTGCCGGTGAGTTTCGAGCGCATTCAGTTGATTCAGTTCCCATTACCTTTCAAGTGGAAGACGTTGACCCGCGTCACCACCGAAATCATCCCTCAATCAAGAATTAAATGTAAATTTATTTATTCTTATCAATTAAAATGAAGTTTAATAAAATTTAGAAAAGATTCTAATAAAAATTTAGTTTTATAACTTTTTACTGATATATTAATTATGTCTATCTGTGTATTTATGTAGATTAGATTACGCAAAAACGCTTTGAGCTAGAATCATGAAATTTGGTACACGGATATTATTAAAAATTCGTAGTGTTCTTTCAACTTTTGAGAAATGTAGCTCATTCGGAAGAAGACCATTACCTACCACGTTTTGATTTTTTTCCCTCTAAACTGATCGTAAAAATAATAATAAATGTTTGATAATTTTTCACATGATTAAAAATTCTATAAAACTACTATATATAAAATTTCAGCTTGATTGAATGACTGAAAGTGACGTAATTTTTTTTTTAACACTGCAAATCATGTCCTTTACCCGTTGATTCGCGTTTTAATCCATTCCCTTAATATTCCACCCTCCTTTGATCCTTCAAAAATCAACCTTACTTTGATGAAGGAGATACCAATCATAGACACATTTAAAAAAAAAAGTAACTTCACTCTTATAGAAGACTATAAAGAACCTCCTATAAATATTTGAAGATCGTCATGTGATATATCAGGAAATCGAGAGATGTTTTAGCATTAGTATGACTAACTACGCTACCTCCCACCCTGTAGCGCTTCTTATTAATTTTTAATACTTTAAATAAAGTTTTAGCAATTTTAAGTAGAAATTGATTTTATTTTTCTTTTATTTTACTTATTATATTCTAATTATGTCAATAACTAAGTTATTGAAAGATAATATTTTTGTATTTCTTTTTACCGACCGACGATAGGAACGGAAGGTATTGTTTTCTTACCAAATTTCACACGTAAAGATTTTTAC
>OY720348.1:70050174-70243248 GCA_963082975.1 Labia minor
CCGACCGACGATAGGAACGGAAGGTATTGTTTTCTTACCAAATTTCACACGTAAAGATTTTTACTTATCTCCACGAATAATACATTTTGTTAACAGAAAAAAATATTTTTAGCATGATGTCTGTCCGTCCGTCCGATGTGTGTCCGTATAGGCGTGTCCAGCTTGAACGGCTCAACGAATTTTGATAAAATTTGGTATATTTACTTAATGCATCAGTAGCATTAAAAAATTCTTCACCTTTTGGTGTATATCCGGAAACCGGAAGTGATAGTTTACAAAATATTAATTTTATATTCATTGTCGGAAAATATTTCACTTAAAATATACTAATAATTAATAATTGAGTAATTAATCTAAAAATAATAACCAAGATAATATAATTTAGTCATTTTAATTCAAGTTTTAAAAATATTTTATTTTTGATACTTTATATATATATATACGAGTAAAATGTTGTTTGGAAATTAATTCATTTCAAATCATCGGTCAGTTCTGTGCCTGGCCACAGCTCATTTTTATAATTTAGCTGAATGCATGAAATAGTGTCATCGGTCATTTTCTTGTTTTATAGTGTACAAGTTTGAGCCCCCTTTAAATTAAAATTAATTTCTGTATAAGTAAATCTTACTTTCGATTTACTATACTAGTGGCTTGTTTGTTTGGTAACGTTATTTTTTTTTTTCTTCAATTCATCACACATACCCGATTCCATTATTATAAATATTTCAATAATTAAATTTTCACGGGGTTTTATTGTAGAGATTTCTCTTCGCTCATTTCTCATATTTTTCTTATAAATGGTTAATATAATTATTTTTTAGTTGTTTAGAAATAACTTTTTCATTTTACTATTTTACTTTTATTTTTATTAAATTGTTTATTTTGTAATATTATATCAAACCCCCCCCCCCCCCCATTGTTTGATCATTTAAAACCCCAATTAAATCCAGTTAAAAATTTTCATTTCATTCTTTGGATAAATTATTATATTATTTTTAGCCGGGTCCCTTCCAATTTTCCGTAATAAAGTCCAATCTTTTTATCCAGTTATAATTTTTTCATATTTTTTTTTATATTTTTATATAAAATATCCATGGCGACACACTCGGTCAAAATTTATTAATATTAATTTAATTTATTATCCATCTACTTTTATTTTTCCTTTTTCCCCTTTCCACGGGATATTTATTCCAAATTCAAATCCCGTGCGCTTTCAAATATAGAATTTAAAAATTTTTCTTTTAGAAGAGAGGAGGGTTGAAAAAGGGAGACGTTACTTTCGAAACACTTCTCGTCCTGCAATAGTATATCCTTTGAGACACGGCCCCCCAACTCCTTAACCGTTGTCGTCTGCCTGCTGCAGGCATTCCGGGTTTACAAAAAATGTATTAAGTGACCACCCGTTGATCTGCATGAAAAAAACAGGCAAAAACACACACACACACACAAGCACGATATTTTTTTTCAATTAGTTACTGCCAGCACTCGCATGGTGGCGCCAAAAACTTTGTTTCAGCAAAGACAATAGAGTTTACTAGTCTTATAGATGGTCTCTGCTTTGAGAGTAAAAGAAAACAATCGGATTCTCCCCTAACAATTTTAGTTTAAATTTCGATTGACTTGAGAGTGGGGTAGAGAATAATTAAAAACTAGAATAACGATTAAGTTTTTAAAAAATTAAAAGTTATCTTATTAGAATGTTAAAATGGACGATTGAAAAAACTTGGTCTTGAGTGACTGAATAAAAACAACGGCAAAAATGAGTATTTAATTAATGATGAACATTAATTTAGGTTGAACAAAAATATAATAAAGTTGGTTATTATCTTGAATCCAATTTATTATATTATCCATTCAAACTTCTTGGAAAACCATCCATTTTGATAGGAATATTTATAAATTCTTTTTTATTCCAGTTTTTTCCTTACATTATCTTTTAATATTTCATTTCAAAAACTTTTTTTCTTCAACAATACCTAACTGGCTTATCTAGTAAGCGTTGCTAACACTTTTACAATATTAAAATTACAATATACAATATAATTATTAATTTTATATAAAACCTTTGACATCCTATGAAAGGACAGCGTTTGTCGTCTAAGCGGAGTAAAAGTGTTGTATGATCAATACAACGAATTCCCACAACCTTTATTTTGATTTTCTTGACTGGAGGTGCTACTTTTTATTTCAAATAACTTCCCAATTTTGATATCATTGGCTAGATGAACTTTGTTCCCAAAGAGTTCAGTTAAAGAGAAATATACTTGTTAGACATGAGACTCGAACCCCGGACAACCAGGTCGAGTATCAATCGTGTTTAGATATATATATATGTAAATAACAATTGTATAATTTGAATTATTTAATTAGTTATTTAATTAGTTATTTAATTTTCTTGTATATTTTAAGTTGCCTGACTGAAATTTGTTTATGTTATGATAATATGATATAATGTTTTCTTTTCATAGAAAATTCATTCTAATATTATAAATCTTTTAATATTAAATTTTGTTATATTGTATTTCATTGATAAAACAAATAACTATAAAAATCGATTTATAAGATGGAGATTAGGATTTTAAATTAAATAACCAAATCGATGTACCTTAAATACAAGCAAATTTTATTAATTAAAATAAGATAAAAAATATACAATTTTAAGAGCGATTTGCTTACCTTAAATAATAGCAAATCGATTTTTATCGTTATTGGTCGCAACATTCACATTTCTTCAAGTGTCCCTTCATACATTGTCCACCCATATTAAAATCTTACTTGAAAATCCAATTATGAGATCAAAATTAAAATTATTTATTCCTATAATCTTAAAAATTAAAAGAGATAATAATAGTCCCAATATGAATGTTTTCAGTGTATTATATAAGTTAAAAAGGTCAATATTAGAAAAATAAAAATATAAATATTATAAACATTCATTGTGTTGTATTCTTTGCTCTGCTGAATGACCTCATGTAGATATCAAATTTTAAAAAAATAATTTCTGAAGTATTAAAAAATATTGTGATGTAATTTGATTGAATTCGGTTCAGCCAATTTTGAGTCTATAACGTCATAATTTCCAGACCGACAGACAGACATGAAAAATTCTAAAGTGACTCTTGGATTCTAGAGGTCATGAAACACGAAGATATACAAAAAATTTTAAATTCACAGCAATGTGCAGACAAAAACCTTTTTTTTTATAAATATACATATAAATAAACAAATTTACGTATATATATATATATATATATTATATCAACAGGCCTACGTTTCTGTCTTTCACTACATTAATACATAAGAAGTATATATTTTATTGGTCATTTATGTTCTTTTAAATTTTTTGAACGGTGACTCGGTGAACCAGTTATTAATATTATCAGCCAAACCCGATAATTAGGAATCATTTTTTTTATTGACCGAGTGTTGGCTCTGTGAACCATGTATGTATTAATAAATGTTAAATATTATTAATTTACTTTTTACAACAATTTCATTCTGAAAAACTTTTTATCTGTATGAATTAGTAAATGACAAGTTAAATGTGATTAAATTAAATTCAATTAAATGTTTTTATTGTTTAAGAATTAAAATAAGGATTTTTATAAAATTTATTTTTTGTTTACAATTTTAGACTAGTAAAATGAAACAATAATTAGACAGATTTTAGACTTGTATAAATAAATAATAAATAAATTAACATATGAATAAATGTAATTGATAATTAGTAATAATGTATTTATTAATAGACCAAATAAAATAGTTAATAGAAATACTAACAATAAGTTAAATAAATCAGATTTTTATTGATTTAAACTATAATTTGTCCTATCAAGTATATAAGCTATATTTAAAGAAAATTTGTTTTTAATATTAAACTTATTTTCAAACATTATGTATTTTTAAATGTCTATTTAAAGTTGATTTCCGATTAAATTTCTTTTCACAAGAATTACATTTAAAAGGTTTTTCTCCTGTATGAATTAATAAATGTCTTTTAAAAATTGATTTCAGAGCAAATTTCTTTTTACAATAATTACATTCAAAAGGTTTTTCTCCTGTATGAATTAATAAATGATGATTTAAATTTGATTTCAGAGCAAATTTCTTTTTACAATAATTACATTCAAAAGGTTTTTCTCCTGTATGAATTAATAAATGATGATTTAAATTTGATTTCTGAGTAAATTTCTTTTTACAATAATTACATTCAAAAGGTTTTTCTCCAGTATGAATTAGTAAATGTCTATTTAAATGTGATTTCACATTAAATTTCTTTTCACAATAATTACATTCAAAAGGTTTTTCACCTGTATGAATTAATATATGTTTAGCTAAATCCGATTTCTGATTAAATTTCTTTTTACAATAATTACATTGAAAACGCCTGTCTTCTGGATGGTTTGAATCAGTTTCTTCTTTAAATTTTTCGTCTGTGTTTTTCTCTGTACCCTTTTTGAGTTTTACCTCATTTTCTAAAATTGAAAATATTTTATTATGAAAACATTTTTTTAAATGTTTCGATAAAAATCCCTCACTTATAAATTTGGTATGACAATATACACAAGGATATAGAGGTCCTAAAAAAGAATTGTTTTCGTTATTTTAAATCATTATATTTTTTTATAAATATATCTAACTATTTTATAATTCAATTTAAGGAATAATATCATTACAAATAATATTAAAAAAAATAATTTTAGTGACAATTAACATTACATTAGATGAAAAAAACATAGAAATAAAAACTAACCTATATATATTGGATATTTTGTGTCTTCTTTTGAATCAAGATCCATTTTTAATTGATTAATGTATTATCAATTATAAAATATATACTAGGTAATAAGTAATATAAACCAGATGATCTGTGATATAAAAGTTTTAAATTTTGATTTTGGTTTGCAATTAAGAGACAACAACTAAATATTTCTCTTTAAGATAGCAACCAGGTGAGTGACACGCAAATTTGACTTCCGGGAACCTTATGTGTTTTTACTCTTATCATTGCTAGATGGCGCTGCTGTCGACAAATTACAATTTTTCAAACCGACGATAGTAAGGGAGGGTATTGTTTTCACACCAAATTTCACATGTGGAGATTTTCACATATCTCCACGAATGTTAATAGAAAAAAGTATTTTTACCATGATGTCTGTCCGTCTGTCTGTCTGTACGTCCGTTGTGTACAGCTTGAAATAAAATTACGAAATATATATTATGTTATATCCACACGCCATACTTTTGTCATTCAGTGCATTAATAGGTACGTTTAAGGGCTGTATGTTTTATGACTATTTTTTTTAAATTTATGTTCTTTTAAATTTAAATTATTTGAGTGGCGGCTCGATGAACCAGGTATTAATATTACCAGCCAAACCCAATAATAAGGAATAATTTTTTTTTAATGACCGAGTGGTGACTCGGTGAACCAGGTACTTTAATATTATCTATGCATTATATAATAGTTTAGCTATATATGTAGCTATAGGTATATATATGTTTCTATTTATAAATAGGGGAAAGGGTGTGTGAGGTAAATTAATTGAACGAGGTCAGGATTGAGTAACCGGATCGATCCTTTTGGATTTCCGAAATTAAATTCAATTGCTACTCGTATGATGATTGTTGCCTATTTGCGATTTCAATTGTGATGCAAGGAATCTACGTTTGGCGCTTTGTAATGTCTAAAGAGCGAGTGAGATAGAAGATTCTCTAAATTCAGTTCAACATCCCTCGCTGGGGAATGGATAAAATTTTAACTTACCATATTGAAAAAGATGAATTACTTATTTTATTTATTTGTTATACTTTTTTTTTTTTTTTTTTTTTTGTTTAAAGATTCATCCTTTTTATTTATTATTGTAATCCTTATTTTATCGTATTGAAGTTTTTTTCTAGTTTGACCAGAAATTGTTTTATTTTATTTTTTTGTTTTGGATGATTTCCAAAAAAAGAATGATGGCACGTTTAAATTCAGATGGTTAACAATTTTTAAGCATCATTGTCGTCGTAAAAAACAAAAAAATATATACGTATTCAAATAAAAATTAACTGGAGAGGGGGGGGGGGGTGTAAATTTTTACAAGAAAAATTTTTTAACAATTTTTTTTTTTTACAAAAGTAAAATAATTAAAAATATACACATTAATATTTTTGAATTATATATAAGTAGATAAATTTAATATTTAAAAAGTATATTCATTTAAAAAAAAATTTGTTATTAAAATTTTTAATTACTCCTACCAAAAAATAAAATATACAATTGATTTTTTTTTTTATAATTTATTGAGTATTTTAAAATCTATTTCGGTCATTGATACAATTTCTCATTATTTATTTTATATGACATTTTAATGAATCTTCTATGTATAACTTGACTAAATATTAATTAAAGTTAGTTATATAGAATTATTTATATTGTAAATATTTGGATAAACCACACTGGGTAAATAGTATTTACAATTTTTAAAGGATAATACAATAAATGATGGATTAGGAGCCATCAATAAGCCAGCAAAAGAAAAAGAAAGATTAAAAATGAAACTGTCTTTCTATAAATATGTTGACGATTCGGTCCCTTTTCAGGAACTATGCTCGAGCTCTATATAAATTAAAAACACATAAATATTACCAACTTTGGTTATGTTTATTTTTCTCATAAAGAGAATGAATGGTAAATGTTCTTTATATATATAAAACAAAACCTCTGACTTTGTACGTCCTACGCAAGGACAACGCCTATCAAGCCGGTTATATCAATGAGGTGTCCTATGATCAGTAGAACGGATCATCTCAACCTTTACCTTGATTTTCTTGATCGGAGGCGCTATCAAGTAGCTTTTCCCCAATGTTGTTCCCGGAGGCTGGGTTGACTCCGTCCCATAGACCCCAGCTAAGGAAATTCCCTTTCCAGGCCCGGGACTTGAACCCGGGACCATGCGAATGTGAGGCAGGTTCGCTACCCGCACAGCCAATGGCGCCTTTTCTTTATATATATATTATGCAAAATTATTTCTGGGTTATTCTCACATTTTAGCGCCATTTTCAAAATAATTTATTTAAGAGTTAATTTTTTAGGATTCTGGATCATAGTCTGTGAGATCAAGAGTCGATGTTAGGATATTGGGTTGTATGGGTGGAAGATTTTGGACTTAGTGTGTTCCGAAGTTGCGAACACTAACACTACCCCTGACACAAATCTGCTCCTGACTACAGCCCGAGGCCGACTGAGTGGGATGTTAGTACAAAGAATTCTTCCCAAATTTCTAACATCGATTATTGCTCATGGACCAAGATCCAGAATCAAAAAAATATTATTTCCTTCCAAAAAAAAACTCTCTTAAAAATTTCGCCAAAATGGGGGTCGAAATTTCTAGACTCGAATCTCACAATAAAACATGAAAATAATTCGGAAAAAACTTCTCATAAAAATAAAAAAAAATTTCCGGAAATCTAAACGAACATAAATATAAATGAAGTGATTCTTTCTTTTTAAAGAGACACACCTATCATAAGACAATTTAGCATATCTAAAAATTATTAACGTTCAAAATCTATTTACATTTCATTATATTTTAATATTTACAAATTGAGTTTGAATATATTAATAATTAAGAAAATTTTGCAAAAGTCTTATTATAATAATATAATACCGTTTCATTAATAGTATTAAAAACATATTATCTTCATTAATAAAGTTTTATCCATCTTAATAAATTTTCATATACTGTATTCAGGTCTTTTTTTTATATAAGTTCGTCAATTTAAAAGCTTAGTTTTTATTTTTTTCTAAAGTTTTATTTTTTTATTTTATATTTTTTCGATAGTACATTAATTATGTTTTTAAATGTATGATTCAAATAGCTTAGAATATGGAATGACATTAATACGTTGTACTGATCATAGAACTCTTCTACTTATAGAGATTTATATATTTATATATGTTATTTTATATATAAATCTTATTATAATAAGTAAACAACAATGAATAGTGTATCAACGATTTGTAAACTAAAAACATTAATAACTAAAGCCAATAACACGCACAAAATAGGAAGATATTTTTATATATTATAAATATATATAAATGATTTCATAGAATGGCAAAAATACAATACAGTAAAAACTTTTTAACTTTACAGGTCGTTCTGGCGGAAAGTTCAAAATAATTTAAAATAAGTTAGGTAAAGAAAAAGTTACCAAATAAGCAAAAAAGAGACTTGCATTTATCCAAATTCATCGGCGTAACCACGTTACCAGGTAGTCATTATAAAAATGTTGAATTGAATTCGGGAAAATTTATGTTATCATGAGAGATGGTGTACCAACATTTAATGAAAATATAAGCTGGAGTGTCTCCACTCGACTATCTCGCAATTTGAATTGGATTAAATAACATATATTATATTTAAATTAAATTTAATTAATTATAAATTAAAAATTAAAATTAAAATTAATAAATAATATGTATTAAACCAGCGCGTGTTTGTTGATGGCACCACGTCACGTGTTGGCGCGTAACATTTGCAATGTTTAAAAATTAATTCCGGTACTTTCAGTGATTCAATCAAGCTGAAATTTTATATATAGCAGTTTTAGAGAATTTTTAATCATTTGAAAAATTATCAAACATATATCTTTATTTTTACGGTCACTTTAGAGGAAAAAAAAGACCCTCTTCCGATTAAGCTACATTTCTCAAAAGTTGATAGAAAATTACGAATTTTGAATAATGCCCGGATTCTAAATTTCATTATTCTAGCTCAAACCGTTTTTGCGTAATTTTGTCTACACACACCAACAGACATTTTTCTCAACCTTAGTGAAAATGACTCAAGGACCTTCAAAACGTATAAAAACATCAAAATCTCGACATTTTCGTGATCATAATACTATCTCTGACGAGATCGTAAAAATAAAACAGATTTTAAAAATCCTCACTAGGATCGATCGGTGCCTTCCTCGAATTTTTGAATTTTTTATTTTTTTTCGTAAACTTTTGTATAAAGTGACTTATTTTATTTAATTTTATTTTTTACTTTTGCCTTATGTAAATTTCCAAAACTTCTTTTAGGATATGATAAGATATATTATAAATAAAGATTTATAAGTAGACCATATATATATATATATATATATATTATGAAAAGGAATATTTCACAGTTGATAAAGTTTATCCAACAAGAGTAAATCGTTGTGTGTAATCATTCGTTTTCAATAGAACTTTTTCTAGAGGTAGATATTTAGGTTTAGTAATAGGCACTCCAAAGTAAGGCATTATTTTTAGAGAAAAAAAATTGATTTGCAGTGTTAAAAAATTAATTCCTGTACTTTCAGTGATTCAATCAAGCTAATATTCTATATATAGCAGTTTTATACAATTTTTAATTATTTGAAAAATTATCAAACATATATCTTTATTTTTATGGTCACTTTAAAGAAATAAAAAATCAAAACGTTGTAGGTAATGACCCTCTTCCGGTTGAGCTACATTTCTCAAAAGTTAATAGAAAACTACGAATTTTGAATAATGCCCGTATACCAAATTTCATTATTCTAGCTCAAACCATTTTTGCGTAATTTTGTCTACACACACCAACAGACATTTTTCTCAACCTTAGTGAAAATGACTCAGGGACCTTTAAAACGTATAAAAACATCAAAATCTCGACATCGAAAATTTTTGTGACCGTAATACCATCTCTGGCGAGATAGTTAAAATGCTAATTATTTAATTAGTCAAGTAAAATAGAATAAAATAAAAATACTCTTTACTTATAATATAATAAATTAATTGTATATTATTAATTTTTTGACATCTTTTTAGCTAATATCATTTTTTTTACTAATGTGATTACAACTATTTTAAAACAAATATTAATTATAATAAATAATAATTTCAAATTTCATTTTATTTATTTATTTTTCAAAATGATTTAATTAAGTTACTTTGTCAGTTATTTGGAAATTTATGCAATTGTATAAAATTAATTTACCAGAAGATGAATTAATAACTTTTTTTTAAAAACAAAAAATCTAGCTAATATTTTACCCGTTTTTTTTTTGTTTTTATTATTTTTATTATTAATATTATTATTATTATTTATTTATTTTTTTTTTTTTTGATTTAATAAAAAAACTTCTATTCTTGTACATGAAACATAAATAAAAGAAAGATGGAGAGAGGAAAAAACAACAAATATTAGACAAATGTTTATTCAACTGTCCCTCTGGAACGAAAGATTTCATCTTGTCCATTTAACAAAAAAGGATTTTCTAGACCTTTATTGAGATTAAACCAAAAAAAAAGAAAAAACAATTCTTTTATTTTTTTTTTTTTGTTATAAAATTTTACTAATATAATTTGCCACAAATTAGGCTTCAGTTCAATATTTTATATCAAAAGATAAACAATTCAATTAAACTTCCAGTACGCGAGCATCATATTAATTTTATTTAAATATTATATAAATAAAAAAACCTCTGCCTCTCTTTTGTAAATCCCACGAAAGAATAACACCTATCAAGTCCGATTACCGCTTAAGCGTGATAAAGATGTGTTATGATCAGTAAAACCTCAACCTCTATCTTGATTTTCTTGATTGGACGCCGCAACTTTTTATTTCAAGCAGCTTCCTAAATATAATATAAATATAAATAACAAATATAATTAAATTGTTTTTTAATATACATTTCGATACATCTTATCTTATTATACTAGCAAAAATTGTATATATATATATATTTGTATTTTTGAAATCCACACCATAGATAATATTTATAAAGAAAAACCGATCTGTTTTGGTTAGAGACTCGGGAAAAATCATCTTCATTAGTTTTATATTAATTTAAAACAGAAAATTTAAATGACGTCAGCAACTACGTCAGACAGCGCTTCCTTAAATACAAAATATTATAAATATAAATAAAATAAAATTACGAAATATATATTATGTTATATCCACAGGTCATACTTTTCTGTCTTTCAGTGCATTAATACGTACGTTTAAGGGCTGTATCTTTTATCACTATTTTTTTTAACTTATGTTCTTTTAAATTATTTGAAGGGCGGCTCGGTGAACAAGGTACTAATTATTATACACAATGGTTATTTACTTTACTATTATTAATCTGAGTGACTTTATTTATTTACGCAATTTCAAATGTGTATGCTGATCTTTCGATAGTTGGCATCATAAATAATTTTCCCCCATATGGATCGAATAGTTCATCATTAATAAAAATCCCAATCAAATCTTATCGACAAGAAATCAGCGTTAGTCGTGAGTCTTTTTCACAGAATTAAAATTTTAATTAAGCTATCTTACTGTCAGTAACTTGGACAACTTTTGACAGTGCGATTGGGTGAATTTACATAACCCGCGTCTGTAAGTAGAGAGAGGGGAAGGGGAAAGAAGAATTGAGTCGTTTCAACAAAGTTTGATTAACCTTCGAACTGTAAGTTTGATATAACTTGTATTTAGAATGAATTTTCGAATTTTGAATAAAGATATTCGAAAATAGTAGACAAATGGGAACACCTGTGTCGATGATTGGTTGAAAAATAGTTAATTTATAATCAGTTTAACATTTATGAATAACATTTCAGTCATTATTAATTTTTAATTCAATTTTTTAAAAAATATTTTTAATTCATAAAAAAATGATTTTTATACTTTTTTATAATATTAAAGTATAAAGGAATTGAATGAATGAAAATTCAATAAAGTTTATTATTATTATTATTATTATTATTATTATTATTATACAAAACGGAGAATTCGGAAATATCGTATAGAAAAATTTAAATCGAAGTTGCAATTGGGTAAAGCCTATTATCATGCAGTAAAGGGGCTTATCTCTTCAAAATTATTATCAAAGGGTTGAAAATTAAAATATATATGGTAAAACAATTATTTTTCAGGTCGTATCAAATGGGTATGGTCTACGACCCTGGGAGACGAGAGTAGATTTAGAGTATTTGAGAATAGGATTCTTCTCAGCATTTATTGGTTAAGGAAAGATGTGATCACCGGGAAATGGCTGAGGCTGCATAACGAGAAATTATATGACCTCTATGCTTCTCCAAATATAAAACTGCAATGGGTAGACTACGTGGCTAGAATGGGAAAGGAAAGAATAGTGAAAAATATATTTGCGGGGAAACCGATTGGGAAACGTCCGCTTGGAAGACCAAAGACGCAGTGGGTGAACAATGTAGGAAGGGACTTGTGAGAGGTGGGAGACGGGTTGGATGATTATGGATCAGACTTAGAGAAATATGGTCACTGCGTCCAAGAACTTTCGAGTTCCGAAGAGCCACAAAGATAGATAGATGGATATTTGACACATACTTTTAACTTAAATAATTACACCATTGGTCAAATATATTCCAAGGGAAATAGGATATAACTTATTTTAATTGAAAGAGTTGTCTATCTGTCTATTTAAATTTAAAATAGGGCACGTGACTGGAATGGGAGAGGAAAGAATGGCGAAAAATATATTGGCGGGAAGACCGATTGGGAAACGTCCGCTTGGAAGACCAAGGATGCGGGTGAACAATGTAGGAAGGGACGTGAGAGAGATGGGAGAGGGTAGAAGTTGGATGGTTATGGCTCAGGATAGAGATATTTGGAGAAATGTTGCTGCTGCGGTCAAGAACTTTCGAGTTCCGTAGAACCACAGAGATCGATAAATAGATAGATTATTATTGTTCTTTTGAGAAAGCAATTGTCAATATAATGAAATTGATAGTACTAGCGAATTAGATAAAGATAGTTCAGAATATGGACAGTTAGAAAAATGTGTGGCCAAAAACCTTACAGTCCAGAAGCTTACAGATACGGGTATTTAGATATTTAACAAAAATCTAAAAAATAAACTAAATTATAACAAAAATAAATTAGTTGAAATTTAATTATGAGAATTACTTTATTAAAAAGTAAAAAAATAAATATAATATAATAATATAATTTATTTAAAAAGAGAGAGAGAGAGAGAGAGATTTACATACAACATTCATTGAGTTATACTATTGTATAATGATTTTAACCAATTAATTATTTCATTGATATAGCAAAGGACCCTAATTGAGTTGTTGTCTATTAAAGAGAACAAATCTTTCAATTATTGATCCCATCCAATGTATTTGCACTCTACACATGTTAATTTGTTTTTTTATAATTACTCTTCTTTGAAATAAAAAAAAAAAAAAAATTGAATAATGTTTGCTTTAATTAATACCGATGTATTTTAATATTGAATAAATTTGAAATATTTTATTATAGCTAAATATTTATTCATATTCCAATCTATATATACATATACATACATTTATCATTATACTTTTAATAAAAACGAGTCGATTATTTTAAAGATATGATTTCATTAATATTTATTATTAATTGAATTTAAAAAAAAAATATCTTTTTTAAGTTTTATACATATTTTTTATCATAACTACAATATTTACAAGTTTTTTTTTTATTTTTTTATTATTATTTTTTTATTTTTTGTAGAAATATTTTAATTTTGTTTTCAGATTAGCATGTACGGCCAACTTTTTTTTTTTTATTAAAACCTACTTCTTGAATTTTAATTTCTTTTTATTTTTACAGATTGATTTTTGATCACTCTTTCATTATATATGTATGTATATAAAAATATATAATAGATTACAACATTATTATTATTATTATTTACGCTTATTATTTATACTTCACACACACACACAACTAGAAATACTATTTACCCTAAGAAGAAAAAAATAATTAATTATTTATTTAATTAATTTATTTCTTAATCAAGAAAAACCTTAATGGAATATAGAGCTGTTATCACCGAGGCACAGTGTGATAATTTTAACAATAAAATTTAATTTAATTTAATTTTTAATCATGAAAATCTTTCAGAGAAGATAGAGAGCTGCTTTTACCGGGGCACAGCAAGGCGGATATAGTAAGTGTTAACCAATTTCATTTGGATACCAAACAAATAATTTTCTAGGATAATCTTATCAATAAAATTTAATTAAATTTAATTTTTAACCACGTAAAAATTTTTTAGAGAAGATAGAGAGCTGCTTTTATCGGGGCACAGCAAGGCCGATATGGTAAGTTTTAAATAATTTCATTTGGATACCAAACAAATAATTTTCTATGATAATCTTATCAATAAAATTTAATTAAATTTAATTTTTAATCAAGAAAATTTTTCAGAGAAGATAGAGAGCTGCTTTTACCGGGGCACAGCAAGTCACATATAGTAAGTGTTAACCAATTTCATTTGGATACAAAACAAATATTATTTCGTGGTAATATTAACATTAAAATAATGCATAATAATACAATTAAACACTGTTGAGTTGTTGTTATTGAACATGACTAGAAATATAGCAAATAAATAATAAATAGATACAATAAATGAATCTTTATTATATGTTATATATAAAATATAATTATTTTGTATTTTATTTTGAAGATTGAATTTATTCTAATTTAATCTAATCTTAAAAATTAAAGGGATTTTTTTTGGTCGCTTGCTTAAATTTCAAAATACTAATGTAGCTAGTATTTACCATCCTTGCTTATTCTGAAATTCCCTTTGCTCTTATTTACGTTTTAGAATTCGATAAATATATTTCATTAATTATATATAATTAGTGAATTTTGGATTTAATTAGAAAGTTTCGTATTTAATGATAAAAAAATATCGAATTTTAATTTATTTAATATATAATAGAATTGTAATTGAATACATTATGTAAATGGAGATGATAATGGCGACTCCTTATTTTATTTTTATCTATTTAATAATTAATTTCATACCTAGGTAATCAATGGTAACGAATTAGGAAGAACAAATTACATTCCATTTGATAATTATTTTAAGGTAATTAAACAGCTAATGTAAAGAATGTCTTGAGAAAATACCTTTCCCCAAAAGGGGAATTCATTTCAATGAAATTCAAATAAAAAGCCAAACTTTAAGTATTTAAATTTATTATCAATAAGAATCGTGTTGAATAGAAAAACCGCATTATCTTCATTTTTCTTAATTGGTATACTGATTTTTAGACAGAATGCTGAGAGAGGGGATAAAAAGAAATGAAATTGCACTATAAATAAAATTAAATCATCAAGAATCTCATCAGAGAAAGAAAGAAAATCAATTTATTAAATAATTTTTCGCTGCTTCATTTTCAGGTATTGATTTTATATTTAATTATAATAACATACTAAGAGGTTGAATTAATTGCATTAGAACCTTTTCATCAAGATATATTTAAATTAAAAAGTTATAATTTCGTTTTAAGTATCCTTTTGATGTTTGTATTTAAAAAGATTTCATAATATTCTAAAAATTAATCAAAATGATCAACTGTAACAGTGAAAAGCTTGTTTGGTCTTAGATATTTAACAAATTGGAGAGGATAGAAATTCAATGGACGTAGCTGAGAAAAGAGACTGTTATTGGAATGTGGCTGCTGTTATCAAAAGAGTTTCAGTAGTTATTCATTAGCGTCACAGCGATAGAATACATGATCAACTGTATCAGTCAAAAGCTTGTTATGGACAAAAATTTAACAAATTTAAGAGGAATTAGTAGCATACAATATAATTGGAGTAGATACAAGTTATTTGGGACAGGATAACGATTGTATAGATGTAGCAGAAAATAAGGACTGTAATTGGAATATGGTTTCTTCGTCCGAAGAAGTTTCCATATACAGTAGCGTCAGAGTGATAGACTAAATGATCAACTGTATCAATCAAAAGCTTGATTTGGACTAATATTTAACAAATTTAAGAGGAATTAGTAGTAGTCTAGAGGACCCGGGAGAAGAAGAATCTCTTGGCTCGGAAATTTGAGGGAGTGGTTTGGTCTGTCTTCGGCGGAGTTGTTCCGAGCTGCGGTTTCAAGGGTGAAAATAGCCATACTGATCGGCAAACTTCTGAAGGAGAAACCGTAGCAAGAAGAAGAAGTAGCCTACAATCTAATTGGAGGTGATATAAGTTTTTTGGGTCAAGATAACAATTGGTTGAATGTAGCAGAGGATAGGGACTGTTGTTGGAATGTGGTTTCTGCGTCCAAAGGAGTTTCCGTATACAGTTGCGTCACAGTGATAGAATAAATGCCTTTAAAGGAAAGAAGGAATGATGCGATGTTCTCTGATTACATTATGTAAACAATATCATTTTTCATTTGGAAATAAAATCTCTTATCATTCCTGACCAAACAACTATACATTTATTATTTGAGTTAGAAGAACAATTAAAATAACTATATTTTTAAAAGTAAATAGAACATAAACGAAGAATGTCTTTAAAAAGTAAACATTTGAATCAGTTTATCGAAGTTCTGTTAAGAAGTTAAGTTTCTAAACAACTCTTTTTAACTTTTTGTATACACCTAATCTAAGTACCTTGAATCTTCTTTTTGTTGCTGGACGTTTTTTGTTCAAGCAAAATAATAATATTATAAAGATAAGAATTTTGTTGAAATTTCATTAAATATAATTGTCAAAGATTGTCTTAATAAATGAAATAGGAACAATAAAAATCATAACACTATAATATACATAAATAATCAGTAACTATAACCTAATTTTGATTAGTAAAATATCAATCGTTTTATGAAATTCCTCTTAATATTTAATTAACAAAATGCTGAACTACTGAAAAAGATGAGGCTTCAAATCTTATAAAGTTTACAAAAAATTATAACTTAATATTTAATGGGATAAACTCTTAAATAAAAATATAAACTAAAATGGGCTCAGATAACTAATAAAAATAATTCCTTCAAAAAATACAATAATTTTAATTATTGATTTTTTACAGAACAATATTAATAAAAGTTCAAGCGTTTTCGAGCACAAAAATTTAAAAAAAAAAGTTTTCTTTCACACACATTTCATTTATAATATTATATTATATTTTTTAAAATTTATTTACATTTCATCTTTTTGATATTTTTAATAATTATCGACGAAGATACATATAAACAAAGTTGTAATTCAAGAATTATATGGGGCCTGATATTTAGTAAAGAGAAACCAAAGAATAAGTATCCTTGAGTCAATATTTTATTTACAATACTTGGACGTTCTTTTACCAGCACCTACTACTTCAAAAGTGTTTAACAGTGATATTTAATCCTTCTTAAATTGTTAAATAGACTCTCACGGTGGACTTGTATTTCCGTCAATATTAAGGAATGAAGAAATTGGAGATACCACCGCACAATTCTCCTCGAAAATGTTCGGATCAATTAGATCAGGGTATATGAATAAAGTAAAATATGCAAAAGTCTAATTGAAAGAGTTGTCTATCTGTCTATTTAAATTTGAAATAGGGCACGTGACTAGAATGGGAGAGGAGAGAATGGCGAAAATTATATTGGCGGGGAGACCGATTGGGAATAGTCCGATTGGAAGAAAAAGTAGGGTGGACATTGTAGGAAGGGATGTGAGAGAGATTGGAGAGGGTAGGGATTGGATGGTTGTGGCTCAGGATAGGGATACTTGGAGAAGTGTGGTTGCTGCGGCCAAGAACTTACAAGTTCCATAGAGCCACAACCATACAATATGTAAATTTGAAATATTTTGATCGCAGCAACCCTATTCCTCCAAATATCCCTATCCTGAGTTATCTCAATCCAATTCCGGTCTCTCTCTATTCTCTTATATTTACCTTTATTTTATTTAAATTAAGCTGCTTTCTAATAATAAAATTAATTTTAAAAATTCATAATAAAATTTTACCCTCTTATGTTGTTTGTTTTTAAATAATAACGCCACTTCTTAATTGCTTTCTCTCATTCAAGAGTTGTATAATTTATAATTTAAATACATTTACGTTGAATATGGAATGTTTTTTTCACAACCGGAAATAAAAAAAAAATATTAGTATTATTTATTGAATGAAAATTTATTCTATTGTAAAAATTAAATTGTTGGACACCTTTTAGTTAGTAATAAGAAACAAAGGAACTTAATTAAGTTTATCTTGATATAATTTTATTATTTAGTTAATTATTATAATAGGAATCCTAAATCTTTAACCAAGCCTTAAAATAATTTAAAATAATATGAAAATTTACAGCATTTTAATTAATGGAATTAATAAAATACAATTACTAATTTGCTCTCACCAGAAAGATATTATAATTTGTAATTTAACATGGGGCATCTGTTTTTATATTAAATAAATATAATAAATAAATACATATATAAATACTTTCTAAATTGATATATATATATATATATATATATTATAATAATCGGGATTTAATTCAAACATCAATAATAAAAAAAATACATATTGTTTAAAATAAAAAATTTGAAATCAACAATGAAATCATTATTTTTTTAAATTAATAATTAAAAATCAAAATTTATTATTTAAATGAAAAAATAAATAATAAATAATAATTATTTAAGTAATCATGTGATGATTTATATTATTAATAAAATTTAGAATTACTTGTTATTTGTTTATTTGTTGAATTTACAATTGTCTATTCAATATTGAATATTGAAATTTCATAAATACCACCATTCAAATACTGGATGAAAAAAACAAAAAAAAAAAAAACAAATAATAACTGCGTTGAGCGAATTCAATTTTCAGCTCCTTTTTTATCCCAAGTTCATATTTCCTCCTGAACGCGCACATACCCACATTGTAGGTAATATTCTTATTTGATGAAATTGTTCCTATGTTCATTTTTAATAAAATAAAAGAGGACAATAAAAAGTCATCGACTTTATGTATGTATCTTTGCAAAAAAATATTTGAATATTTGAATTTTCTATAAAAATTATTTAATATCCTTTATATTCATTATTAATTTATATATATATATATATATATATGTATATAGATATAGTACCTGGTGCACTGAGCCCCCACTCGGTACTTTAAAAAAAATTATTCCTTATAAACTTTGAATATTGAAGATTAAAATTATTATTTCAAATAAATAAACGACAAAATAAATGAAACAATTTCAAATAATTTAAAGGATCATAAATTAAATATAAAGTCATAAAACATACAGCCCTTTACACATACGTATTAATGAACTGAAAGACAGAAAAGTATGGCCTGTGGATATAACATATTATATATTTCGTAATTTAATTACAAAATATTATTCAAATAAATATTTTTAATTTTATTTTATTTATATTTATAATATTTTGTATTTAAGGAAGCGCTGTCCGGCGTTACCCGGCGCTATTTTTTTATTATTTTAAATTAAAAAAAAAACTAACAAAGATAATTTTTCCCAAAGCTGGTGTGAATTTCAAAAAAATCCTTAGAGCGGTTTAATATCTCAAATATATATATATATATATATAGTATAATAAGATTAGATAAGATATAAATTTTATATAATCTAATTTTATTTACATTCGCTTAGATAATGATTTCATTTTAATTATAGGATTATTTTTTTTTTAATATTTAAAATAATGTTATTAATCAACTTGCGAAATGCAGTAATTAATTTAAAATAAACTCGCTTTTACTTTAATTAAAAATAAGAATGATTCTCCTTCAACTTAAATGCCACTGAGAAACAGAAAAAGAAAAATAAATAAATAAGTAAATTCGCATAGCAGGTAGTTGTTAAATTCATGTTTCATTTATTTATAAATAATAAAATCGAATAGAATATATTTTTTTTTTGAATATGCTAAAAATTACACAATAATAAAAATCAATCATTCAGATTGATTATTTTTTTCTATATTTTATTTATTTATTTATTTTAGAAAAGGACACGTGGCTAGAATGGGAGAGGAAAGAATGGAAAAAAATATATTGGTCGGGAGACCGATTGGAAGACCAAGGTCGCGGTGAGTGGACAATGTAGGAAGGGACGTGAGAGAGATAGGAGAGGGTAGAAGTTGGATGGTTATAGCTTAGGACAGGCGAACAAATGGCACGCGTGCATAAGTGGCACGTTTGAACAATTTCATGTCACGCATAAAAAACAAAATTATTATTTTAATAATTATAACTTTTTTCAATAGAAATGAATTAAAATTGAACAATTCACATTAAAATTACAAATTATGAAATTTAAAGTACTGAATATTTATTTATCTATCTTAGTAGAGAGAGATGAAACCAGCAAATTTTAAATTTTATTACTGAAATATCGCTTGAATTCCCTCGCAGTATAAAAACATTGATGATAGATTCAGTGGATAACGTTTGGACTGTCATTGCGTGTTGTTGCCGTATAGATCGCATTGTTCAGGATTTTAAAATTTTTTGCAAATCTTCACTCTTCATGACCTGGAGAATCCAAATATGACTTTTATATTTTTCATATCTGTCTGTTTGGGAAATTGTGAAGTTATAAACTCAAAATGGATTGGGACGATGAAATATTACGAGAATATTCTTATATTTTAATAAATTTTATTAATATTATTTAAACAAAAAGAAAAATTAATTTTTTTTAAATTTATATCAAGCTTAACAAAGTTTTACTTTACCCATAGATGGTTGGAGAATAATGCCAGAATCGCAAACTTGTCAAAACAAGAAAATATAAGTGGTTCACGGTATTAGATATAAATTTTGCTATTTGGTTATTAACTACAACTAAAAACTAATTACAAACTAAAATTAATTAAAGAATTTCCATACAATGAAAATCAAAAACAAAATAATAGACAATTTTTACTACAAATAAATTCTAAATTTTTTAATCATTTTATTTTTTTGGTAAGAAGTTATACAAAAATTTCCCATTATATATTCAATCTAAATAGAGTAAAAGAGGTGGAGAAAAAAAAATCATGACACAATTTTGTGGCACGTTAGTTACTTCCAAAAGATTTTTTATAATTATGTGGCATGGACATGGAAGAAGAAGACGCCATTGGGTGTGAGGCTAGCCTCGCTGTCTCACATTCACATGGTTCCGGGTTTAAGTCCCGGGCCTGGCAAGGGAATATCTCTAGCTGGGGTCTATGGGACGGAGTCAACCCAGCCTCCAGGATCAACATTGGGGAATAGCTATTTGATAAAAAGTAGCGCCTCCGATCAAGAAAATCAAGGTAAAGGTTGAGAGGACCCGTTCTACTGATCATAGGACACCTCATTGATATAACCGACTTAATTGTCCTTGCGTAGGACGTACAAAAGTCAGAGGACATGGAAGAAGGTTCACCATCCCTGGATTAGGAAAGGGATATTTGGAGAAATGTGGTCGCTGCGGCCAAGAACATTCGAGTTCCGTAGAGGTAGAGAGATAGATAGATAGATTTATATTAACAATGTAAGAATAGTTTTGAGGGAGATGGGAGAAAATAGGAATTGGATGGAAGTAACTCAGGATAGGGACGTTTGGAGGAATGTGTCTGTGGCGACAAAGCGTTTTCTATTTCCTTAGAGCCAGAGAGATAGATAGATAGATTTTTTTTTATTTATTAAAATAATAATAATATAGAACCCTTCACGAATTACTTAGGCATAGAATGAAATTGGCGTACAATAGATATCTTATTATAGCTATTATTATAACTCCATCCGAAATGTTTCTTGAATGTCAACTAATTCCATTCAGGATATTTAATTTATCAACCATGTATAATGAATGATTCCGGATTTGACAGTATGCTAGTAGTTCAATTCGACAATGACACAGAACCATCATCTACACTTAATGATTCAAAGGAGATGGAGGGGATGAGAGCCCATCAACGATAATTGTCAAATAGTATCCATGAATGAATGACCTTTCGATCGGTCCTCTCCCCCTCTCCCACTGGAAGCGTTTATCTAATAGCACACCGGAAAAATTAAAGAGATGGTTAGATTTTGACCAATTCCTAGTAATGGAGTCATTTTTTTTTTAGGGAATTTATTCAACAACTCTATTTAAACTATTTGGACTCCATCGGTTAATTGGAAGCTAATTAAAATTGAAGTACACTAATCTATTTCAAACAAAAAAAAAGTGTAAGCTTAATAAAGTATGGTAATAAGTAATTTTGTTCTCTTTTAAGCCGGATAGGGTGAATGGTAGTTATCCAAGTTTTTACATCTCTGGCACTTATCCAATCATTCTTTCACTATTTCAATAACCTATATTTATATAGTACCTCGTTCAATTAAATTAAATTATTCCTTATGAACTATGAATATTTAATATGAAGAGATCATTATTTAAAATAAATAAACGACAAAATATAGGAAACAATTTCAAATAATTTAAAAGAACGTAAATTAAAAAAAAAAACAAATATAGTCATAAAGGATACAGCCCTTAAACGTACATATTAATGCACCGAAAGAAAGAAAAGTATGGCCTGTGGATATAACATAATATATATTTCGTAATTGGATTACAAAATATTTTTAAATTTAATTTTATTTTATTTATAATATTTTGAATTTAAGGAAGCGCTGTTAAATTAAGAAAAAATTTTCCCGAGGCTGAAACCAATACAGATCGATTTTTCTTTATAAATATTATCTATGGTGTGGATTTCTAAAAAAATCCATCGAGCGGTTTAATATATCAAAAATACATATATATATATATATATATATACAATTTTTGATAGTATAATAAGATAAGATATATTATATATTTCCACAAAATGGCATTAAAAAAATATCAGATTTTTTCTTTAAATTGCCAATCACTGGTGGATTCTATTCTTTAAAAGCTGCTCAATGTATTATCCAAATATGCACCCTTACCCTTGTTTGCTAATAACTACAGTCCCTATTGCTATATTTTCCGCCTCCACACCACTCCATTCCCCCACCCCTCCAATCCCCCGTCCGCCTGCCCGCCCGCCCGCCATGACGTCACTGAACTGCTAAGAGGGCGCACCGGGCATCCAATCACTTCACCTTCGTCATTTGTTTACGTTTGTTTTTTATTCTCTATTAACAATTCATTTGCCTTTTTCAACGCACAGGTACAATTGGAATGCTTGTATGAGATATTATATAGCTATAAAGCTAGATAGCTACGTATCTAGCTAGATAGATTCGTATTCGTCGAAAAGAACTCAACAAGAAGTGTCAGGTGAGCTAATACCATTTCACACTCTCCTTACTAAATTTTATTATATATTTTCCTTTTCTCTTCTATACCTACTAATATTTCACCACCTGCTTCCATTTTTCTATCCATTTATCAATAATCATAACAAAAAATACTATTCACTAAACAATTGTCCATTTACTTCATTATTTCATTAATTAAACTTTGAATAATTCATTTCCATTATATAATTTTTTGAATATTTTTCAATTTATTATTCTATTTACATATTATAACTGGTTCATTGAATAACTACACTGTACTCTTCAAAAATTACTACATATATATAAATATATATATAATTTGTTTATGGGCATATGAATAATTTTTAGAATAAATAAGTTGACCTGTGGCCAGGTCCGAACCGACCGACGGTTTGAAATAAATTAATTTCTAGCTACAGAAACAATTTCAAATAATTTTCATATATCTATTAATGTAATAAAAAACAGATAGGCATACATAAATAATAAATATAAACATTTTTAATTTTATTTTATTTATAATATATATGCAAGACCAGGCTGTGACGTCATGAATGGCTGGATGACGTCATATAATTTTAAATCAAGAAAAAACTAATAAATATGATTTTTCTCGAGGATAAAACCAATGCAAAGTGAATGATTCGTGGTGATATATAAAAAAATCTCCTTTGGTGTGAAAATAACCCTTTCCTTCCTATCGTCGATCGCTAATAATACCACTTCCGGTTTCCGGAATTGCACCAAAAGTTGATCAATTCATCCCACTGATGCATTAAGTAAATATACCAAATTTCATCAAAATCGGTTGAGCCGTTCAGGCTGTACACATCTATACGGACGGACGGACGGACGGACGGACAGACGGACGGACGGACGGACGGACGGACAGACGGACGGACAGACGGACGGACGGACAGACATCATGCTAAAAATACTTTTTTCTGTTTAGAAAATGCATAATTCGTGGAGATATGTAAAAATCTCCACATGTGAAATTTGGTGTGAAAACAATACCTCCCTTACTATCGTCGGTCGGTAAAAACAAACTTATTTATAAAATTAATTAACTGAAAAATCAACTAATATTTTATTTTAAGATTTTTTTCGAGTTTTCAATTATGAATCATCAGTATTTTACTAAGGTGACCATATTTTGAAAAGACCAAATCAGGAAGACCTTTTACCTTCTTTTTACTTTCCCGCATACTTCATATAAGGGAAGTATTGGAATCGTCAAAAATTTCGACTTCGAGATTTCGATAGATCTTGACGTTTTAGACCTCCCTGAGTCGGAAAATACCATTTTTCGAATTATGTCTGTGTGTGTGTATGTATGTATGTATGTATGTATGTATGTATATAATGTCTGTAAGCAAATTTACTCAAAAACTAATCAAGCTAGGACTTCGAAATTTGGTACACCGATATTATTCACAGTTTGTAGATTTCTATCAAAATTTCGTCAAAATCGGTTAACCGGAAGTGGTACTTTACCTACACTGGTTGCGTTTACCTTTCAAGTAAAGTACCAGTTTGCTTCGAGATATTTGCTTCATATTTTGTATATAGTTTTAAAAATATGAAAAAAATTGAGATACCAAATTTCATCATGATCTGACTACCGGAAGTGACATTTTACCTTTACAAGTAGCGTTTCTTTTTTATCGACCGACGATAGTAAGGGAGGTATTGTTTTCACACCAAATTTCACCTATGGATATTTTTAGGTACATATCTCCACGAATCATGCATTTTCTTAACAGAAAAAAGTATTTTTAGCATGATGTCTGTCCGTCCGTCCGTCCGTATAGATGTGTACAGCCTTAACGGCTCAACGGATTTTGATGAAATTTGGTATATTTACTTAATACATCAGTAGGATGAATGGATCAACTTTTGGTGCAAATCCGGAAACCGGAAGTGCTAGTATTGCCGATCGAAGAGAGGAAGTGAAGGGTTATTTTCATATCAAATTTCACGTGAGGACATATCTCCACGTGTTATGCACTTTGTATTGGTTTTATCCTCGAGAAAAATCATCTTCATTAGTTTTTTCTTAATTTAAAATTATATGACGTCACCCAGCACTTCATGACGTCACAGCCAGCCCTTATATATTATAAATAAAATAAAATTAAAAATATTTATATTATATCCATATCTGTTTTTTTTTACATTTAAAATATCAGTTAACCGGAAGTAGCACTTTATTCTATATACATATATATATATATATATATATATATATAAATGTTACCAAATATCAAATTTAACACCAATAAACTAATACGAACTGGCTCTTTATCAATACCAAGTTTACACATTCTAAATATTCATTCACAACTCTTTATACCTATTTATATGCGGGAAAGTCTAGGGGAGGACACTCCCGCTTATTTTTAGAACGAAATTGAAAAAATTTCGGAAATAATTCGGAAATGTTTAAAAGCTTAGTCCAGAAAACGTTTTACCTTTTTTTTTAAGAGGGGAATTGAAAAAAGTGCGAAATGTCCTAAATATTTCAAAAAACGAAGGACAGAGCTTACAAATGGAGGACGATTGGCCACCTTAATTTTACTTCAATTTATATAATAGAATGCAATATGGGATAATATATATTGTATACATATTATATTTCCCACCTTCTTTTAATCTTATTATACACCTATATAATTTACGATCAAGGGCTCATTAAGTATTGACATATGTTAAGTTAACCATTTACTTTTAATATTTATTGTGTGTAAAATATTTTATATTAATAACGTGTAATTTAATTATGCTTTTAGGTATGTATCATTTAAATGTGTAAATAATGTAATAATTTGTTTAATAATTGTAAATATTCTTTTAGAATTAATATAAACCGATAAAACCTTTCTCTCATTGAAAGCCACATTACACATTTATATCTAATTAATTAATTAATTAATTAATTTATTTATTTATATACTTAATCGTATTTTTCTACAAGAACCGTCAGATGAGGTAAAACCATTTATATCCCCTCTCTCAATATTATTTTATATTCATTATCTTATTTTTACTATCTCGTAAGATAGTATTGCTATCACGAAAATTTTCGATGTTGAGATTTTGATGTTTTTATACGTTTTGAAGGTTCCTGAATCATTTTCACTAAGGTTGAGAAAAATGTCTCTGTGTGTGTGTGTGTATGTGTGTGTGTGTGTGTGTGTGTGTGTGTGTGTGTATGTATGTAGACAAGATTACGCAAAAACGGTTTGAGCTAGAATGATGAAATTTGGTACATGGACATTATTCAAAATTCATAGTTTTCTATCAACTTTTGAGAAATGTAGCTCAACCGGAAGAGGGTCATTACCTACAACGTTTTGATTTTTTTTCCTCTAAAGTGACCGTAAAAATAAAAATATATGTTTGATAATTTTTCACATGATTAATAATTGTATAAAACTGCTATATATAGAATTTCAGCTTTATTGAATTGCTGAAAGTACCAGAATTAATTTTTTAATACTGCAAATCTCACCATTCCATTGGATCAGAGGCGGATTAAACGCCGGGCGGACCGGGCGGCCGCCCGGGGCCCACCAGCCCGAGGGGCCCACCGAAACCTAAATAAAAATATTTCCTTAAAAAAATTTAAAAAAAACTGTTGAGTTTATGGATAATCGGAGTTTAAATAAAACAAGTTATTCTTGGTACAGATTTTTATTCGGTCGTGTTTGATCCCCGACTAAATAATCAACTTTGGGTCTCGGCGACTACAGTAAAAATTATGTATTTTTTACATAAGTACTATATATGCAAGTATAAAACAGCCTAAATTATAATATAAATAAAATTTGTCTTTCAATTATAATTGTAAATAACAGAGGGCCCATTTCAATTTTACCGCCCGGGGCCCCCAATCAACTTAATCCGCCATTGGATTATCTAATTTTTTTTATATATTTTTGAATTTATTATTCTATTTTCATATTTTATCTGGTTTATAGAGCAACGCGTTACGCTTAAAAAAGAAATGCATACTTTTTCTTGTACACCAATAGAAAAGGCAACATTTATTTTGGAAAGCGTATAAAATCATTGATTTTTAAAATAATCGGTGGCTTTTCTTCTAAATTGTTTATGGAATTCAAATATTTTTTTTTTATTATTATTCTAATTTCACTTGAACCAAGAAAAAATAGAATCTGATTTTAATTTTAATTTTCTTTGCAGAATGTAACGAGTTCTTCTGGAAGTGGATCATGGAAAGGCGAATCGGGCACCGCTACCATTCATTCGAGACATCAAACAAACCGACATCCGCTAGAAATTCCTTTCTTCCTCGATTATTTATTCTTTTCTACATTCATATTGGTAATAATTTCTATATATAATAATTAAATAAATTAGTTAAATATATTTTCTTAAGAACAGCATTGAAGTCATAATTTCATACATACTCTAGAAAAAAGTGGAATTATTTTTAACTTACAGTTTTTTTTTAATATATAATATTGAATATTTTATATTTACTGTAAGTTTTCATCATATATGACTAATACACCAATACCTCACTTTGCGTCGATGTTACGTGCCAAAACAAAAAAAAAATTAGCTGGAGTGTCTCCACTCGACTATCTCGCAATTTAAATTGGATTAAATAACATAATATATTATATTTAAATTAAATTTAATTAATTATAAATTATAAATAATAAATAATAAATATTAAACCAGCGCATGTTTGGCTTTTTGTTGATGGCACCACGTCACGTGTTGGCGCGTGAGATTTGCAGTGTTAAAAAATTAATTCTGGTAATTTCAGCAAATCAATCAAGCTGAAATTCTATATATAGCAGTTGTATACAATTATTAATCATGTGAAAAATTATCAAACATCTATCTTTATTTTTACGGTCACTTTAGAGGAAAAAAAATCAAAACGTTGTAGGTAATGACCCTCTTCCGGTTGAGCTACATTTCTCAAAAGTTGATAAAAAACTATGAATTTTGAATAATGTCCATGTACCAAATTTCATCATTCTAGCTCAAACCGTTTTTGCGTAATCTTGCCTACATACATACACACACACACACATACACACACACACACACACAGACATTTTTCTCAACCTTAGTGAAAATGATTCAGGAACCTTCAAAACGTATAAAAACATCAAAATCTCAACATCGAAAATTTTCGTGATCGCAATACTATCTCTGGCGAGATAGTAAAAACGCAAAGTGTGAATTAAAATTTTTCTATAGCAAACCATGTAAAGATCGAAGATAGGTTCCAGGGTTACGAAAATACCACTTTTTAAAATCAAAATTGAACAAAGTAAATATTTAAAAAATCATAATATAAAATTTTAATACAAAAAACAAAAAAAAAAAACAAAAAAACTAATTCAATTAAAACCAAATAAACTATTCAATTTATTTATAAAAAAACAAAATTAAAATTAATCACTGTCTGATAAGTCCGTAGTGGCTGTTATCGTAAGACGGCTTTCTTTCACAAAAAATTGGTCCAAGGTTTGCTGAACAGTTTTGTTTTTTTTTTTCAACGTGAAATAAATTTCTTTCTAGCAATTGATATAAAAGCACAACACAACTACATAATTGAAACTGAACTCTAAAATTTGCAAAACCAAGTGAAAACTGTATTCAAATTGCGTTGATTTTCAGTTAGAAAGGGAATCCCCGAGTTTTGATGGCATGACGCAATTAGAAACAAAAGTGGTGCCATCTTTTAGAAAAAAAAAAGAAAATTTCAAAAAAATTAAAAATAAAAATAAGAAATTAAAGATTCGAACTCAAAATAACGCAACCTCAAAAATTTAATAATGCACAGTGAAAATAAGTACTAATTAGGAGCGAATCAACTTCAAAACGAAACGACGCAAAGCAAGGTATTGGCGTAGTAATATATCCAAGAATCATATTTCTATTTATGTTTCAAAAAATAAATTAAAATAATTTAAATTAATTACCAACATAAAATACAATAATTAATACAACGTATATAGGTAATTAATTTATAATATACAGCCAATAATATAAATTTAAGTTAATTAAATAATTCCATTTCATATCATGTCTAGCCAGGTTATGCGATAAGGTAAATGTTTATGGATGTTGTTCACCATCGTACTTGCTCTCGTAAAACAAGTAATCAATTATATTCAACGAAATCATTGAATTGAATCAATGAATGCGCTTGTTAAATAAACTTTGTATTATATATATATATATATTAGTAAGTTGTTATATATTTAAAATGAACAGAGATCACTAAACTTCTTTTATTCCATTATATAGTATTAATATATTCGAAAAAATCACTTATCCTTAATTATCAATTACTTATCTATTTCTATGGCTCTACTGAAAGTTCTTAAAAGTTCAGAAATTCCATCCCTTCCACTGTCTCAATTCAATTCCCGTTCTTCTTTCTTCTTCTACTATTTTCTGAAATTTATTCATAAATTTTAAATTATATTTTTAAAAATAATGTGAGCGACAAACATACACTTTATGCTCCTAAAATTAAATATAAATTTGTATTTAAGAGTTTCACCCGAAATTAGCTTTTAATTATTTCTCTATCTCTCTTTATATATATATATATATAGCTCAAAAACAATTTATTTGATTCTTACAAAATTCAAACTGTTTTGCAACATAAACACCCACCACAGTCATGCACTTGTCCCATCTTTCTTGCATCTTCCTAAGTTGACCAGTGATAAGCTTCAAAAATTGGGTTGGGAGGTTTTACCTCATCCTGTCTACAATCCCGACCTTGCCCCATCTGATTTTTTTCATTTTTAGACCACACAAAGACGTCATACGTGAAAAGAGATTTATTAACAATGAGAATGTTAAGTAAGCGGTGCAAAAGTGACTCGGAGTAAATTAAAAAATTCTTCGCCAAGGGAATTAAGAAATTGCAAAAAAGATAGGACAAGTGCATTAACTATGGTGGGTGTTTATGTTGAAAAATAGTTTGAATTTTAGTCTGAATTATGTAAGAATCAAATAAATTGTTTTTGAGCTATATATATATATATATATATATAAAGAGAAATAGAGAAATAATTAAAAGCCAATTTCGGGTTATTTTCACGTATTATTGTAAGATTTAAGTATCGACGACTTGGCGCCCATTTACGCGCCATTTTCAATAGGAGGAAAAAAATTCTTATTTACCTATTAGTATTGATTTTATTTCATTGTTAAACTTCATTCCAATACACCGGGTAAGTTCAAATGAATATAACATTTGCAAACGACTATAACTATGTAATGAAAAATAATTTATCGATAATAATACATAATGTAGAGGTAACTTCAAAATTTGGTATACTTATCTCATATATGTTCTAACTTCTCAGTTAAGTGGGTTGAAACTTTGCAACGACAAAAACTTGTTCATTGCTGGCATTTCATTAGTCAAAATGGCAACTCATTGCGAATTTTTTCTAAGAGTTTATATGAAAAACAGCGTGTATGTGCTTTTCATAACAATTGAAGAACTCTTAAGTACCCAATGCGCTTCGTCACAAACTGCACACATGTCCGTGTGATCAAAGAAAGTCACATAGAGCATCTAAGACATAGGTATACTAAATTTTGAAGTTCACCCTACAATCTGTATTAATCTTATCAATGAATTCTTATCGAATAAATAGTTTTATCCGTTTGTAATCGCGGTACTTATTTTGACATAAACGCGGAATATTATGTATTTTTAATTTAAAATACACATGTTCCATTTATATTTTAAAATCGAATAAAATTTATGTTTTATTTGTATATATGGTTTAACTTATTGAAATGTTATTATTTTTATTGTTTTTTTCTACTCAACTTATTAAACAATCCATCTCTGTGTCTCTTTGGAACTCCAAAGTTCTTGCCTGTATAGCCACACTTCTCCGATTGTCCATATTCTGAGCTACACCCATCCAACTCCTTTTTTCTCCCATCTCTCTTGCACTCAACTTAATAATCAATCTACTTCTGTGGCTCTTTGAAACTCCAAAGTTCTTCCCCGTATAAATAACCACACTTCTCCAATTGTCTATATTCTGCTCTACACCCATCCAACTCCTATTTTCCCTCATATCTCTTGCACTCAACCTACTAATCATTTTTATTTTATATTTTTCATGTCCTGATGAACAAAGAAGTTTGTGAAGTTTGGGGATAGTGGATCTACAGACCTCAACAGTTCATTTCTTTTGTAAGTAGAACTTCTATATTTTTTTATTAATCTCTACCAATTATGAAATGACATTTCAATTACTTGAATGAGTCGAATTCTATTCGATTGAACTTGAAGGTGATCCTCCGATAGTGACAAACTCCGGATGCTTTTTAATATTTTGCATCTTTATTTTTTTATATTATCTACTATACCCATCCATTTTATAATACATTTTCAACGTATTAGTATTGATTACATGCCAACCATCTTAATTTTATAAATTTAATATTCTAGATTAATTGAAACTGCTATTTTTCGGATTTCACAAAAAAGAAAGAAATTAAAGAAAAAAAATTATTAAATTTTTTAAACATTTCTATGTGTACTTTTTCTTTGCTATCAGTTAAGAGCCACTGGTAAACTTCTGGGTTGTTTCTAATACGTAATAAAGTTCTTGTGCATCTCCTGGTTTCATGTTTCTCTTCCTTAAATCTCTCATCTATCCTCTTTAGTTGAGATAAGCAAAATATTATCTTGAATGAAACAGGTACATAAAATCGAGTTATAATACTGTATAATCTTTATTTATTTTAACAGTACTGGAAGTATTAAAAGTTGAATTTTTCTATTCAAATTAATAAAAAAAAAATATAGATCTACAATTAAAATAATTTCTATTTTTATTTCAATTTTAATGTATCGTTTAAATAACAAATACTTATTAAATAATAGTTACAATAGTTAGAATTAACAATTCTATCTTTGACACTTAGCGAGGAATTTAAGTTGTTTTTACAATTAAAAAAATTGATAATTATTAATATTTATTTACCAATCAGGGCCGTGTCTATACAAAACTGCACTGGGGTAAAAAACAGAATGAGTGGTAGAATTGGTGGATTTGACGCCCAACTAAAATGTGACGCCCTAAGCCTGTTCGCCCTCTCCTTAACATGGCCCTGGTATCAATTAGTGAACTCATTTAAAAGAGTAGCATGCCTTCTAATGCATAATTATTCAGGTATTTTTCATTAGAAATGTTTAGAATACATATATCGTCTCATTAATTAGTAAAATTTCTACATCAACATATTTCTTTACTAATTAACTGTTGTTACACCTACGTATCAAATTTGTATTTATTTGAAATGAAATAAATGTATCAATTAGAGTCGTCATTTGACAAAATTATTAAAATTTCGCGAAAATTTATATTTAATTGTATATATGTATCTATTCATTTCTTATTTCACAAAATTAAATTTTATTTTAGTCAACCTTTTGTACTCAAAAAAAAAAATGAAAAAACCTATTTATAATTTCATAATGAATAAGAAAAAATAATTGAATTTAACTAAAAAAAAAAAAAGAAGGAATTTATTTTACATATGTTTTTAATTACAATATAAAATATATAGAAATGATACATACAATTTATATTTATCTAGATTTATCAGTTAGGCAGTTAGTATATATTAGATATAAATCTAACTGCTTTATCATCTTTATTTACAATATTTTATTATTTATGTATTTGCTAATTTCACGATGCAAAAAAAGGCGGGAAATTCGATTTTACATATCCAATATACCCAAATAGAGTAGAAGTATTCTTAAAATAATATTCTAAAAAATAAAATACAATGCTTCAAATAATATAAGTATTTGGAATTTTCTATATAGTGTGCGTGATCAGGGGTCATAATTTATATTGTGGATAAAAATTAAATTAAAATGATTTTGCCCGAAAATAAAACCTATATTTCATAATCTCAATTATCCTGTAATATGTTAATATCAAGAAAACATACATAATATATACCTAAATATATATTCTACATCATATTTTAAAAGTACAATAATTAATAATCGATTTACTAATGAATGTGGAGTTGTTTGTTTGTTGTTTGTCATTGAATGTTATTCGGTCAACATCGACCATTTATTTGCTTAATACACAACTTTATTTTTTTTTATCACTTTATAAAAATGGATAGATCTATAATCTATATTTAATCATATATAATCTAAAATTTTAAAAAATCAATTTTCAAACTGAAAATTTTATATATATTCTTTAAAATTTTGGAGAGGATATTCAAATATTCAAAATACCAGGGATAATCGATTCGTTTATTTTTAAATAAATTCTTTCAAATTCTCTTTTTGAATGGTATATACGTGTTTTTTTATGATTATTTTGTCTGTAAACATTTAAAAACTGAATATACTAAAAAGGAAAAATTTGTATATGTTAAGCTAAAATATATCTAAACTTGAACACACTTATTAACTAATGATAACAAAATCAAAGAGATAGTAAAAATAAATTTATTATAAATAGTAAAAAATACTATTATTACAGTAATAGTTAAATGAATTTAATTACTGTAATAGTTAAACGAACTTCATCGCCCTTAAAACTTCGGTTGTAAAGCCTGGATAATCTAATATATATATATATATATATATATATTTTGTTCGTTTATGTTTCTGTGTATTTGTGATAGTGTTAGTGCAAAGGATTCTTCAGAGCTTCGGAACACAATAAGTCCAAAACCTTCCACCTATTCAACCCAAAATCCCACATTGACTCTTGGTCACACAGGCTACGACCTGAATCCAAAAAAATTCCCTCCTAGATAAATTTTCCTGAAAATCGGCACCGAAACACCGAAACTCAAATCTCACAATTAAACGTGAAAATAATCCAGAAATAACTTTTCATATATATATACATATATATATATTTAAATTTGTTTTTATCTATAAGTAAACAAATTTAATTTTATAATATATAATTAATATATTACAAACAAAATAATTTGTTTTTCATATTATCAATAATTATTTAATGCATTTTGTTTATTTTTCAAATTAATTATAAAAATTGAATTATTTTCTTAATAATTATTCTCCAATTTATTATTCAATCAACACCGAGGCAAGTCAAAAGGGTTAATTACATTGAACTTTTTTTTATATAATTGAATAAAAAATATAGATCAACTAAATTTACTATTATTTATTTATTTATAAACTATGGTAACTATATGTGTAGTATATTTATATATATATAATTATAGTATAAATGAGAGGTTTGTTTTATGGACAGCATTCTATATGAAAAACTGTACATCACTGATTTATATATATATATATAATCATGATTGTATTGAATTTGGTTTGCAATGTTATCTCACTCGCTTATTATTAATTTGATTAAAAAAGTTGGACAGCGCTAAATTGCTTTTTTCCAAGATTTAAGCGCATTGGCATGCAGTTCTCTAATAAGAACCCTCCCCCCTTGCTTGTCATAACTCAATGTTTTATTTGCTTTTCCAAAATTGAAATTGATGTCAAAATTCAATATACCCTTGAATTTTTTTCATTATTTATTTGTGGTTTCCGATAAAAACGACTTTTTAAATTATCTATAAAAATGTCGGAGCCTATATAGGGGCTGTGATGTGTTATTAATTTTCATGGACATTGAATGATATATGGGTCACAATAATAATCCAATTAACCGTTCGTGTCTTGATAGTGCATTTCCTAATCACTGGTATCAGCTATCTGTTAAGTCCGTGCCCAAGGCATGTATACCTGACTGACTACATAACACCTCGATCCTTCTAATTAAAATTTGGTCAATTACTGTTACAACAACAATAAAAATACAACTAGTTCTATTTTCTCTCTCTCAGATATAATAATATTTCTTATAGTTAATATTTGATTATTTAAACATAACGAAGAAGGAACATCATGTCCTGGACGCTACTCACAAAAGGGCGCCAAATAGTCAGCAAAATAAAAAATTGCTAGATAATTTTTATTTTTATGATAATTGATTTCTGAAAATATATTTTTAATTTATTTCCAGAGCGCTTAAAATATTTCTTTAGAAATATGTAAAATAAATAATAGACATCGGTAATTATATAAATTGATCATCCAGTCATGGATTTTGATAAAACTTTATTAGTGGGTTCCTTTTTTAATTCCAAAAAAACTTTTCTTTTACAATTTTTGCGGGTCGCTTCTAGTTTACGAGATAAAAACGATTAAAGATTACCAGATTAGCTATAATGAACCATGAAATATGATGTCTTTAAGTAATTTTTTTATTAACTAATTCACTAGTTATTCACTTATTTCTAATTTTTGTTTTTTTTCAGTTCGGTTTGGATATAGGAAAATTATTTAATAGGTTTATAAGGTTGAAAATTTCAAAAAAGTTGACCTGTTCCAAAGAGTTATGGGCAAAAAACCGACCCGACCCAACAACGCTTCATGTAGCGCCTCTGGTGACTCAGTTAAGAAGTTGACACTCAATCTAAAATTAATAATTCTAGAAATCTCCATACAAATAATATTTAAATTTTTATTTTAAGTTCAAATTTTCTATAATATTAAAAGTAAAATGAAAATAAATTGAATATTAGTTCTAATTGATTAATATTTAGTAAAACTAACTAAGTAATATTTTTTATATTTAAATATATATTTTGAAAAATTGTGCACTTTGCAAATTTGAGTGAAAACGAAGATCCAAATGAGAGAAAACGTCGATTGGCTAAAGAAGGAAGGGCTCGATGGTTATCTCGGAAAAATGTAAAATAAGTCTGTATATTTTTCTTGATGATATTGAATTGCTTTTTCTTTATACACATATTTTATAGAATTATTTATTTCTTGACATATTTTGTTACTTTGTATTCGTTGTATCACTAAAAAGTAGTAGTAAAAATTTATAAGGTAGCGCATTTTATTTATTTTTATTACATATTTTTTTTTATCAAAGATGTCCTATGATGATATAAATTAAACATTGGTTTATTAAATCATGTTCATTTTTTCTGAGGACATCTATACAGAAATTTTCAAAAAATAAGAGAACATGTTGTCATTATTAATATGATATATAAACAATTTAAAAGTCGCAAAAACAAGATATGCTACTGAAAAGTGATGAACAAAGAGTATATTTTTCTTGATGATATTATATACACTGAACTATATACACTGAACTACGTCTTGGACGGGGGGCGTTTTCATTACATTTTAAATAAGAACACAAAAATATATGAATGTTTTAATATACACGGATTGAATTAAAATTAATGCAAACATTTCGCATACAGACTTTCAACAAATTACTATGCATTACATTATAAATAATATTTGCTTATTAATTAATATATGTTTTTATAATATGTATATAATTATTCAGTTAGATAGATGAAATTTAGGTAAAAATAATCTCTATCAGTTTTGATGAATGTAAATAAAAAGAAACGATTTAATATGAAATATATAGGAAATATTATAATGATTATTGTTCAAAACCTGAATAGATAATGAAAACACGACTGACGTTTTTTCTAACCTCTGACTTTTGTACATCCTACGCAAGTCGGTTATATTAATGAGGTGTCCTATGATCAGTATAGCGGGTTCCATCAACCTTTATCTTGATTTCCTTGATCGGAGGCGTTACTTTTTATCAAGTGTTTCCCAATTTTGACCCCGGAGGCTGGGTTGACTCTTTCCAATACATCCCAGCTAGAGAAATTCCCTTGCCAGGCCCGGAACTTGAACGCGGGACCACGAGAATGTGAGGCAGGTACACTAACCTCTCACCCTGTGGCACCTTACATTTTTTTCCTAACGACACTAATAAAAATTACATAAATCTTAAGAGATTAACAACACAGAAAATTAATTAAAAAATTAAGTGAAAACCAATTGGTAAGGAGATTGAAAGAATAATTATTATAATAAATGAAGTTTAATCTTGACAAAAAAAAAATATTTTCTTACTACTTTTTTCCAACGGATACATCCAACATTAAATGGGCCTTAGTGTTACAATAGATAAAAAATTGTAGATATTCAACGACACAATCGCTTAAAAAAGAAATGTCCGCTGCTGATCAGATAAATTTTTACTAATTTAACAATTTTGTTCCATTTTCAGTATAAAAAATATTAATTTTATGATTGATTATAAATTTAATTTTTAGTTGTACTTTAATTATTATATCTTTTAGAGCAATCATTTATTATAATTCTTTATATAATAATTATACATAATTAATTTCAATAGGACAAACAAAAACAACTCCAAAGCTAAAAAATTATATTAATAATATTTAAAATAAATAATGTCATTATCATATATTTATAATGATTAAAATGAGATATATTTTCATTTATTTTATTTTTTTTTTTCATTTTTTTAGCACATTGACAATAAATTATTTGTCAATAAATAATTAAAAAGTAAAAAAAAGAGAAAAAATATTATTTTCACAATCTCTGTTTCTATTAAGTATGACTGAATGAATATCCATAATCCATATTATAATAAGATACAATAATTATAAACACATCAAATAAATGAAATTGCAATATTTCACTTAATATATTATAAAACATTTATTTTATTCAATAATATTATTTTAAATAATAACAATATTTATTTATTTATTATATTTTATTTTAGTTTAAGTTTAGGTATCACCACTTTACAGCCATTCTAATTTGTTTTAATATTTATTCTTTGATTAGAGCTTTGATAGTGATCAATGGTTGTTGGTAGACAACTTGGATTGTTTGTTTGTTGTCTCGTGTCAATGGTTGATATAAGCTTTAATTTATTTATTTATTCTAATCTAGTCGAGGTGGGCATTTTACAGTCACTTCAATAGTTTTAGTATTTATTTTTAGAATGAATTACTGAAATTGTATACGAGACATTTCGAATGTCGGATAATGGGCTTGAAATTCCGATACCCCTGAATGGAGGAGTGGTCCACCTATGGCCCGCGGGCCGAATGCGGCCTGCGAGAACCATTTTTATGGCCCGATAGATTCAACATATTTTTCTTTTAAAATGATCCAAATAGTAAAAATAAAACAATTTATCAACAAAATATATTATAATAATTAATATATATATATATATATATATATATATAAATTAATTTAAAAAATTAAATTTATAGTATAGTATTGTTATTCAATTAAATTAATTAATTAACATTTATCAAATTTAAAACCTTTACCTTCATTTTCAAATCAAAATTTAAAAATTAAAAAAAAATAATTTGCGTGTTTAGCTCTTTGTTGATGACACCACGTGCTGGCGCGTGTTTGTTAAAAAATTTCAAAAATTAATTCCGGCACTTTTAGCGATTCAATCTAGCTGAAATTCTATATATGGCAGTTTTATACAATTTTTAATCATGTGAAAAACTATCAAATATCTATCTTTATTTTTACGGTCACTTTAGAGGAAAAATGAAAATGTGGTAGGTAATGGTCCTCTTCCGAATGAGCTACATTTCTCAAAACTATGAATTTTGAATAATGCCCGTGTACCAAATTTCATGAATCTAGCTCAAACCGTTTTTGGGTAATCTTGTCTACATACACACATACACACACAGAGAGACAACCTTAATGAAAATGACTCAAGGACCTTCAAAACGTATAAAAACATCAGAATCTTGACTTCGAAAATTTTAATGATCGCAATACTATCCCTGGCGAGAGAGTAAAAAGGTTAAAGGAAAGTTATTTAAATACACACGGTTTTATGTTTCAAAATATTTTTTTTTCAACTTAATCATTTCGACGCGGTGGATGGACAATGTTGACGTGAGAGAGATGGGTGAAAATAGGAGTTGGAAGGTTATAGGTCAGGGTAGTGATACTTGGTGAAATGTGGTTGGTGCGGCTAAGAACTTTCGAGCCACAGAGATAGACAGATAGATTATGGAATAATATATTATCCGTTCAGTTATAAGAATTAATTATGATCTTCTGGTACTAGTAATTTATTATACAATTTTTTTGACTTAACACATTTAGCATTCACAGTTTACTTTACATTTTTGCGTTGCATTTCTATTCTTCCTCCAAATAAAGAAAAAGTTATCTAGATAATTTTCCAACTTCAAGTTTATAAAGACTAAAAAGATAAAAAATAGCAACCATTAATGTTGTTTTGTCCAGCGTTTAGCGTGCAATTAGCAAACATGACCTGATCCCTAAAGAGGAACTGTCTGGACCGCAGATCAGGACATAACCAAAACATTCCCCTTCCAGTTCATGCAATATGGATATCATCAAGTTATTAGTCATATCAACTAAATTAATTCACAATCAATAAAATTGATTTGTAATACGAGGATGAATATCATTATGTTATGCACATATATAATTTATCTTGAATAATTATTTTATTATAACAACAAAGCATCAACATTAATATAGTCCAATCAAATAATAATGAAATATTAACATAATGGATTTTTCCATACATTAATGCTCTTTTAAATCAAATGATTTCGAATATGTTTACTTTTTGATTTAAAAATTTTATTCAATTTTATTTGATTTTATTTTTTTTTTCTCATTTATTAAATAAAAATATTATTTATTTTTCTCACAGTAATATAAAAAAACAATATTTTCTAATTATCATTTTTTTTTGCCCTTCTAGTAAGGATGATATATTTATATATATATAAACGTAATATAAATTAAAATACATCAAATAACATTAATTTTAGATAGATAATTTGTCCTATGGGTCTACGAGGTGTGACTATTAAATAACGAGACTGCGCGCGCAGACGGCTTCCAGGAGAGGGTAGGCGGGAACCTAATGCATCGTTGTACAGCTGGAAGGGTCTACTATTCCAGTACGAGAACACATGTCTGGCGATGAAGTAGTATTTTTTCTGTAGCGGTTTAAAATAAACGTGATTTTGTTCCTACGCCGAAAACGATGTTGACGAAAAACACGAACAACGTATCAACCCCGACCGAGTGCTAGTCAACTCAGAGTCCGGGATCAAAATTGGGAAAGCTATTTGAGAGCGCATCCGATAAAGAAAATCAAGGTAAAGTTTGATGGAACCCGTTATACTGATCATAGGACACCTCATTAATATAACCGATTTCATTGGCATTGTCTTTGGGTAGGACGTACAAAAGCGAGATGTTTTTTTTTTATTTCGTCCTATTGTATTTAAAATTTGTAAATTTTGCCAATTTTTCAATTCATATAATATTATATATCTATTTGTGTATCATGTATGGTCAGTCACCATTATGTATTGGCCTAACTCTTGTGAAGACATCCTTGCTTCTAATTGTTAGCAATGGCACGATGTTAACGTGTTGATAGAAGGAATTTTGAATCTTAGGATATTTGTGTTGACCTCCTGCATGGAGAGTGGGAGGCAATGTTTGTTTGAGATTATTTTGAATAAAGATATAAATAATATGATGGTTATGGGTGTATTATAAACATTTATAAACATCAATTAGAATGTAAATCTTTTGTAAATATGTAAATATGTATTTTACCCCAAAAAGGGGAATAAAATCAAATAATGTCAACATTTCTTATATATAATATTATAATATTAAAAGAAATAACGAAGCATTTAATATATAAATATAAAATTGCAATATAACCATTTAATCGTATATTTTAATCGGTATAATATAATAGAAATGAAATATTTAAAATTAACCAATCAACATATCTTATTATACTAGCAAAAATTGTATATATAAATATATATTTGTGTATTTTTGAAATATTAAACCGCTGGAAGGATTTTTTTGAAATTCACACTATAGATAAATTTTATAAAGAAAAATCGATCTGTATTGGTTTCAGCCTCTGGAAAAATTATCTTTGTTCGCTTTTTCTTAATTTAATATATTAAATTTAAATGATGTCATAAACTACGTTTGAAAGCGCTTTCTTAAATACAAAATATTATGAATATAAATAAAATAAAATTAAAAATATTTATTTTAATAATATTTTGTGATCAAATTACGAAATATAAGTATATTATGTTATATCCACATTCCATACTTTTCTCTCCTTCAGTTCATTAATAGGTAGGTTTAAGGGGTGTATAGTGTTCTTTTAAAATATTTGATATTGTTTCATATGTTTTGTCATTTATTTATTTTAAATAATAATCTTAATCTTAAATATTCATAGTTCATAAGGAATATTTTTTTTAATGACCGAGCGGTGACTCGGTGAACCAGGTACTAAATTAATGTTTTCTATAATTGTCATTATAATATATATAGTCTCTTTATGATTAAAAAATAATTCTCTAGCTTTAAAATTTTATAAAATTGCCAATAGATTTATACAAGCGCCTATTAATTAGGCAATCCACTTGACATCACAGACAAGGTTTTTTTTACAACATACCTATATAATAATTTATACAGATTTAATATAATTTAGTAATTATATTCAAAATAGTTTAAACTTATCTCTCTGTAAAAATAAGTAAATGAATCCGGTTTTATTGCATTGTACATAAAAATCACATTATGGTACATTTCATAAGACAAACAATATATTCATTTTATTATTTATTTATTCATTTTATTATTAATTAATTAAATCACTTGATATTAATATATATATATATATATATATATATATATATATATTAAATTTTATTTGTTTTATTAATTTAATAATACACATTGGTGTATTTTTTTTTTGTTAAACAAATTTGATCTCACATTTAAATATAAAATATTCTTATTAATTAATTTAAGAGTATTTAATTATTTCAATAAATTTAGTTCTATTATTATATCACTCAATAAGAAGCTCTTTTAATTCTTTATAAGAAATTTATTTTCTTATAGAAAATAATTTATTATTATTTTTTGTGTTTAAGCACAAAATAACAAATTCTATAATTTGTCCAATATAACAACCTTTTTATTATCATAATTTAATGTCTAATTTTATATTTGTATTCTTATCAAGGGAGGATTTAAGTTGAAAGTAAAAGAATCCATGTTCTTGAGAAAAATGATTTTTTTTTTTTTTTTTATTACATAAATTATATAAGAAGAAGAAAATCTTTCATTCTGATTCCTATGAAGATAAATTAGAACATTTAATGGTTCGTTTGTTTGTTGCTGGGTGGAAAATATATATTTTTTCACTCATTAAAAACGAGATCTGGAAATGAAATCAAATCAAAGCCATATTTTTTTATTTATTTATTTTTTTTGTTTTTGTTTCTTTGATAGATTTTTATTTTTTAAAATTTATTAAATGGGGGGAGGGAGGCGAGAAAGAGATAAACAAATATTTACTAAAAAGAATGAATTATTATTATTATTATTATTTTTACTATTATTATTATTTTGTTTAAATAAAGAAAACTAAAATTTTTCTTTTTATTGATGTACATTTTAAAGAAATTTAAATTTAATTTTTTTATTTTTGTTTCTTTGATAGATTTTTATTTTTTAAAATTTATTAAATGGGGGAGGGGGGGGCGAAAATGAGGAAAAAACAAATATTTAATAAAAAGAATGAATTATTATTATTATTATTATTATTACTATTATTATTATTTTGTTTTTGTGTCAGACATTTTCCTACCCTCACCGCAAAAAAAAAAAAATTATTTTGTTTTTTAAATAAAAAAAACTAAAATTTTCTCTTTGTATATACATTTTAAAAAAATTTAAATTACATTTTTTTTTTATTATTATTTTTTTTATTTTTGTTTCTTTGATAGGTTTTTTTTTTAAAATTTATTAAATGGGAAAAGGGAGGCGAGAAAGAGATAAACAAAATATTTACTAAAAAGAATGAATTATTATTTTTTGTTTAAATAAAGAAAACTTAAATTTTTCTCTTTATTGATGTACACTATAAAGAAATTTAATTTTACTATATTTTTTTTTTGTTATTTTGATAGATTTTTATTTTTAAAATTAAGTAAATGGGGGGGGGGGGGAGGAGAGGCGAAAAAAGAGAAAAACAAATATTTACTAAAAATAATGAATTATTATTATTATTATTATTTTGTTTTTTAAATAAAAAGAACTAAAATTTTTCTCTTTGTTGATCTACATTTTAAGCTTTTTTAAATTTAAATTTTTTTTTTTTTTTATTATTTTTTTTATTTTTGTTTCTTTGATAGATTTTTTTGTTTAAATAAAGAATACTAAAATTTTTCTCTTTATTGATGTACATTTTAAAGTAATTTAAATTTAATTTTTTTTTTTATTTTTGTTTCTTTGATAGATTTTTTTTTTAAATTTAGTAAATGAAGGGGGGGGGGGTGAGAAAAGAGAAAAAACAAAATATTTACTAAAAATAATGAATTATTATTATTATTATTATTATTATTTTTTTTTTTTTTGTTTATATGAAAAAGTAAAATTTTTCCTTTTATTGATGTACACTATAAAGAAATTATTGATGAATGATTTATCTCCCTTTGCCGAAACCGAATATAAAGTGATGTAACGTTTGAAATTAAATGCCAAACTACAGACTGTTATTATCGCCCGATTAAAGTCTTGTAACTCCCTCGGGGCCGCTCCAGCAACTCTTGTCCATTCACTCTCTACATGGCCTAATACTAGAACAATAACATTATCATGTTCCATTATGATTGAACTATTTCCGTTTCAATTGTTGTTTGCAGTTGATATGTTTCGTTAAACAATTGCAAACGCTGGCAAAAGAGCGATGGATGTGTCAAAAGCCAACTTGAAAGTGCGCGTTAATGCTTTAGAAATTTATAAAATAATTTTAAACGTCATATTTATTTACATGTATTAAGGAGAGTTTAAAAAAAAATTAACTTTGACAGTTGATAGATGGAAACTAGGGGCGAGGATTGGGGGTGCTCAAGTCTGCTGGCCTCTCTCCCTCTCTTTTACACTCTTTAAATTATAAATAATATATCAATATATCAATATTGTTATCAAAAAACAATTTCTGGTTATTTTTACATGTTTTTGTGAGATTCGAATCGCGATATTTTATTTTGGAGCAATTTTCGTGAAAATGTTTTGAAGGGAATTTTTAGAATGCTAAACCTTATTTGGTACGGACAAGAGTCATTATATTTTGGGTTAAATGGGTGGGTAACGTTTGACTTAATTCGTTCTGAAGCTCTGAACAATCTCCGATATTAGCACTGACACTGACACTGACATACCTCCGGCTCGTACCAAAAATAATATATCAACAATGGTTTGGTCACACATAATATAAGACCCAAAATCCCAAATTTATTATAACTTTTATTAATTTTAGTATCATTCTATTAAATGAATATATTAATAATATTTTGATGATGATTTATCGGTTATCTGTGGTTCATCCAACTTATTCTTCATTCCTATTTAATTTCCTTCATTAGAAATATTCTCTTAAATTATTTCCATTTTTGTTATTATTGTATTTAGTAAATTCAGTAAGTTTAGTAAATTAATTTTAGATAAATCCAATTTTCCTGACAATCATATATTTTTGGCCGCAGCAACCAAATTCCTCCAAACATCTCTAACATGAACCATTTCCGTCAAACTCCCAAATACCTCTCTATATTAAAAAAATAATAAAAGTCTTAAGGAAACCAAAATAAGGTGCATATATGATTATAAAATACTTATTTAATTATCTACGAATTTATTTTTAACTTTATATTCACATGGACGATTGTCCATCCATTCAATACCCTTTAACTTTTATTTTTTTAATATACAGAATATTCTTTACAATATATATATATATATATATATATATATATATATATTAAGCTGTTATGAGTAAGTTATGGAAGAGTAAATTCACTTATTGAGTTGTTTTCGTTAAATTACATAAATTAATTTCATTTTATATACTACAAAATTATACATTTATTGTCATAGACAGAACATCACTGGGAGATCAAAAAAAACTCATGTTATATGTTATTCATTCTTTTTTTATAATAATATGGATTATGGATATTCATTCAGTCATACTTAATAGAAACAGATTGTGAAAATAATATTTTTTCTCTTTTTTTTACTTTTTAATTATTTATTGACAAATAATTTATTGTCAATGCTAAAAAAATGCAAAAAAAAAAAAAATAAAATAAATGAAAATATATCTCATTTTAATCATTATAAATATATAATAATGACATTATTTATTTTAAATATTATTAATATAATTTTTTAGCTTTGGAGTTGTTTTTGTTTGTCCTATTGAAATTAATTATGTATAATTATTATATAAAGAATTATAATAAATGATTGCTCTAAAAGATATAATAATTAAAGTACAACTAAAAATTAAATGTATAATCAATCATAAAATTAATATTTTTTATACTGAAAATGGAGCAAAATTGTTAAATTAGTAAAAATTTTTTTATTTATTCGATTATCTCGTTGAATATCTACAATTTTTTATCAGTAGTAACACTAAGGCCCAATTTGATGTTGGATGTGTATCCGTTGGAAAAAAGTAGTAAGAAAATATTTTTTTTTTTTTTGTCAAGATTAAACTTCATTTATTATAATAATTATTCTTTCAATCTCCTTACCAATTGGTTTTCACTTATTTTTTTAATTAATTTTCTGTGTTGTTAATCTCTTAAGATTTATGTAATTTTTATTAGCGTCGTTGTTAGAAAAAAATGTAAGGCGCCACAGGGTGAGAGGTTAGTGAAGCTGCCTAACATTCTCGTGGTCCACGGTTTTCCGGGCCTGGCAAGGGAATTTATCTACCTGGGCCCATTTTGATGTTGGATTTATATCCCTGCGAAAAAAGTAGTGATGTGTTAAGAATTTTTTTTTTTTGTCATAATTAAACTTCATTTTTATTACCGACCGACGATAGTAAGGGAGGTATTGTTTTCACACCAAATTTCACATGTGGAGATTTTTACATATCTCCACGAATCATGCATTTTCCTAACAGAAAAAAGTATTTTTAGCATGATGTCTGTCCGTCCGTCTGTCCGTCCGTCTGTCCGTCCGTATAGATGTGTACAGCCTGAACGGCTTAACGGATTTTGATTAAATTTGGTATATTTACTTAATGCATCAGTGGGATGAATTGATCAACTTTTGGTGCAAATCGGGAAACCGGAAGTGGTAGTATTAGCGATCGACGATAAGAAGGGAAGGGTTATTTTCCCACCAAATTTCACATAAGGAGATTTTTTTACATATCACCACGAATGTATTGGTTTTATCCTCGGGAAAAATCATCTTCATTATGTTTTTCTTAATTTAAAATTATATGACGTCACCCAGCCCTTCATGGCGTCACAGCCTCGGGTAACGCCGGCAACGCCGACTACTTCAGCTATATATTATAAATAAAATAAAATTAAAAATATTTATGTTATATCCATATCTGTTTTTACATTAATAGATATATAAAATTATTTGAAATTGTTTCTGTAGCTAGAAATTAATTTATTTCAAACCGTCGGTCGGTTCGGACCTGGCCACAGGTCAACTTATTATAATAATTCTTCTTTCAATCTCCTTTCCAATTGGTTTTTACTTAATTTTTTTGATTAATTTTCTGTGTTGTTAATCTCTCAAAATTTATGTAATTTTTATTATCGTCTTTGCTATCCAAAATGTCAACCATGTTTTTCATTACCTTCCAATTTTATACTTTCCAAAATAAATATCTACTTCCGGTTCGATATTTAATGCCAAATAGCAAACTATTTTAATTTCTTTTAATTTACTTTTTTAAGTTTTTATAATCCTCCGAGTTTCAAAAATGGTCTGAAAACATGGAGATTAATGGTCACCAAAGAAAGCAAAGAAAAATTCAACAAGTTGTTTATTTTAGTGTTGTCTTCCTTCGCTTTAATAATTAATACCAACATTTTTACACAAATACAATATTTGCATTAACAATACAATTTTTCTAACCATTGCATATTTTTTTTAAACAATTGAAATATTAGCAAAGAATACTGATTTTTTACTAATAATATAATAACTAAAATTTAAAAAATATTTTGCATTATAAATTTCATTATATATTTTTAATACTTTTAATTTTATCAGTTTTTTTCTTAAACTATAATATAGATATATAATTTTTTTCTAATTTTTACCCAAATTAATAATTTTATATTTTTGGGATTTAATTATAAATTATTATATCATTTTTTTCAGATTTTGATTCTAAATAATTAGATGATAATCATTATTATATTCCTTGTTTCTTTTTATTGATATTCTTTAAACCTGATAAAGATGATTTTTATCTAAATTTCTTGTATCTATCTATAATAATACATATAATATATAATATTTTCATTAACAATTCAATTTTTCTTTAATGAATAAACGTTTTGCATATATTATTTTTTTAAATAATTGAAATATTAGCAAAGAATACTGATTTTTTAAACAATAATATAATAATTAAAATTTAAAAAATATTTTGCATTATAAATTTCATTAATAGTATAATATGACTATATATAGGGTGACCATATTTCGAAAACACCAAACTGGGACAAATGGTTTACCTTCTTTTTTTTAGAACTAAATTGAAAAAAATTTTGAAAAAAAAGCACTAAATGTCCTATATATTTAAAAAAACGGGACAATAGGTTGGCCCGCAGACATTTTTCGGGACGCCGGGACAGAGCACCTAAAAACGGGACAATCCCATATAAACGAGACGTTTGGTCACCCTAACTATATAAATATATGTGTGTGTGTTCTTTTTTGATTCTAAATATAATTAAATTATTAAAATCATTGTAATCATTACCAAATTCAAATTCGTGAATAAACATTATTTATACAAATCTAATTATTTTTTGAATTTTCCAGTTTATTTTGTATAATCAACTGCCAAATATAAATAAATAAAAAAACATTGAAAAGTTACATTTTTATAAAACATTATTTAAATTTTATATTTTTATCATAAATAATACAAATTTTATTAAAATAATTTTCTATAATTATATACCTTTATCCAGCGGTGTATTGGGAGGGGAACGCGGGGGGAGCGTTCCCTTACTTCTTATTTTACCAATACATCACTGACTTTATCTTATAATATATCATCATTATTATTATCTATGTTCTACTAAAAGTAAATAATTGATATTGTATCTTAATATATAAAATAATACAAAAATTTATTTCGAGATCCTCTCTTATTTAGTAAAAAAACAACTTTTTAAGTAAAACTTATTTTTAAGAAACTGTAAACAAAATACTCTGTTTTTTCTTATCAAAACATTTTTTTTTCACTTAAATTCGACCTCATTAAAATAATTTAAAAATATAGAAACTAACTAATTTCATTAATTAATAAATACTATTTTCTAAATTAATATTAAGTGAAGATTAATTACTTGGGAAAGCGAATTAATTTTGCAATTAAATCAATAATCAATATGCCGATATAATGTCATTGTATTATTTAATTATAAACTATAATCTCACTTCAGGTAAGCACCTTCAAACGATTAATTAATAAATATATTTTCAAATTATAATTAATTTTTATCGAAACTATAAAATTAAATATATACGAGGCCTGTTAAAAAGAAAAGGTGAATTTTTAATTTACTCGGGGTGTGTATTCCTTCGATATCGATTTTTTTTTGTTTTTTTTTTTTGTGTTAGTACACATATATATGTTTCCCATATGTTGACATTATCAGCCATTTTGGATTAGTAGTTTGTTTCTGACAACTGAAAAAGTTAGTCACATTTTTGTGTGTTCTTCGATTTTTTACTTAAAAAAAAATAAGGAATACTACATTGAAGTTATGCAACGTTTGCGTGAAGCAATACGCCACAGACGATCAGAATTGTGGAAAAATTAATCATGGATTATGCATCAGGATAATGCAACAGCTCACACATCATTGCTTGATTGTGATTTTTTGGTCAAAAACAAAACCGTAATCATGCATCAACCACCGTATTCACCAGATTTGGCTCCCTGTGACTTTTTCCAATTCCTAAAACCAAAGAGACCAATGAAAGGAAAGCGTTTTGCCACAATGGATGAGATAAAGTTGGAATCGAAGAACGAGCTGATGGTCATACTGAAAAGCGCATTTCAGAACTGCTTTAAATAAATACTTTTCGAAATAATTTAAAATTCATTCTTTTGAACAAACCTCGTTTTATCAAATTTTTCGATTAAGCTGAATGTTTAATTGATTATTTTTCATTTTTGGCGGAGTGTTGCCAAATCGACCAGCTATTGTCTTAATAATCTCCTGGTAATTATGCTGAATGTGATCCTGGTTAAAGTCATTGAATTATTGCATTGTCATCGGTGGTTAATTCATATGCAAATTTTAAAAATATACGGACACGTGCAAGGGGGTGAAATTCAAATCGAAATTTGTCTAGTTAGAAAGATAAACACTTGGGAAATTAATAAAATCATGTTAAAATAATTTAAATTTTTTGTAATGTAATAATGTAATGAAATAATTGCTTTCCAATTTCAATGGCTTTGTCAATAGGTACGATATTCCAAAAGTCCAAAGTTAAAACGTTCATACTTCAAAGGAAGAAGCCATTAGGATGTCGGATTCCTAATAAGGTTCCTAAGATTGTTATTTCTAATTGTTTATAATGTAATTGTAAATTATCTCATTTGGTATATGTGCAAAGACATAGAAGAAAACACTGTTTATATTTGTATCCGGATGACAAAATCCCAGTGGAACATTGCTGAAATAAGGAGAAACAATGAATTTTTATTTTCAATATCGGGGATTTATTTTAATATTTTTAACACCCAATTAAACAACAGTTTAATGAGAATGCCTTGAAATTCAAGAAAAAAAAAAAAAAATTCAAATTTTTTCCAGTAACAAACCAGTTTTCATAATCATATTGGTAACCATGCTTCTTTTTTGCCTACCAATGACGTGACTTTCTCTTATTCTTTTTAGTCCATAACCTAATGAACAGTAATGGAAAAATGTAAACGCCATGGGGCCCTTTTGGCCTGCAATGGCTGAACCGGCTAATTGCACGACAACAGCGCCCTTATGGCAATAACATTTTTTTATCACTATACACTAATCATCTTACGTTACTAGGAATCTAAGTATTATATACTTCCCGCGCGTTAATCCTAATGGTTTGACTTTACACTAAAGCAGGGTGGGAGGCAACAGCGTTGGCTTACATTCTCGTAGTCTCGGGTTCAAGTCTTTTGTCTGGTAAGGGAATTTCTCTTACTGGGGTCTATGGGACTTAGTCAACCCAAACATCTGGATAAAAAGTAGCGCCTCCGATCAAGAAAATCAAGGTAAAGGTTGATAGGACCCGTTTTACTGATCATAGAACACCTAATTAATAGAACCAACTTGATAGCCATTGTACTTGAGTGGATGTACAAAGGTCATAGTATTATTGAGACCATTTGTATTGACCTAGGAGTTCTATAACTATGCATTAATAAATTTATTCTAAAATTTTTGTGATCTTGGTGAGATTAGAACCGTCCTCCTTAAATTTCCTAGCTCACCCCCATACCACTTGAATTCAAATCACATTTTATTTTATATAAAATTGTAAATCAAGAATAATCTAATATTTAAATTAATTAGTAATGAGCTAATTTTCATGCTTGGCTTGGCAAGTTCCTTGGATAATGTCTTAACGGTTGTATTCTCGAAGCGAGTAAAATGGTTTCATAAACAACCGTCACATCTGAATCCAAACTCAGAATCGGATATTAATTAATTTAATTAAATTATTATTTTGTTCTTATTTACTTGACATCTAATTCTAATTTATATTAAAAATATATGAATTATGAATTTCATCTTTTATAAAATTCGTTTTTAGTTCTTTAATAGAATGTATATTTAAAATAATTTCTAATTTCACTAATAAAAAAAAAAAACTTTCAAAGAATATTACTATTACTATGAAATGAATATATTTAGTCGTATACACTTCTTAAAACATTTTCATATTTTATTTAAATTAAAATTGAATATGAAAATATCTAATAAAAATAAAATATTCTTCTTAAGGTTTTATATTTTTAAATTTAATTTTAGTTGAAATAAAAATATGACTTCTTATTAAAAAAAAAAAAAAAAAAAAAAATTCCAATTTCTTAAAAATTATAATTCATATATGAATGAATTCGTTGATGGGAATGTTCGGTGGTGTTTCGTATGTTCAATAAAATTTCCAATTATCCAGTTGCCGCCATTCATTGTATTCAATGAACCTGAAACAACTCGATATATATATTCTCTAACTATTTTAAATCCTTTAATAAACTAAATCCGGATTGTCCTTTTATTTAATTTTAGTTTATATATATTTTGATAATATAATATAATATTTGTGCTAAGTGAAATTTGATATTTTCCACTTTGGTTGTGAAATTAGATATAAACTAATGAAAAAACAAAAATTGAGGTTAAGTTTATTAAATAATAGTTTATATATATTGTTGTATGCAAATCGTATGTATAGTTTTTAATGAAATTAAATTAAATTAGTTTTTTTTTTTGTATATATTTTTAAAATTAGTTTTGCTAAAAAATTATTTGTTAAATTAAATTGTTAATTGAATATGAATTCATTAGAAAGGTTGATAAAAAAAACATGATTTTTTTTATTTGTTATCATGCAAAGGATATAATAAAAAAACATTATTTTTAAATGTTCTTTTTTTTATTTTCTTATTATTCCACTTATTTAGACATTTTTATTGTGATTTATTGATATTTAAAAGGTTTCGATGGGCAAGACACGTGGTTCGAATGGGTGAAGAAAGAGTATTGAAAGTTTCGAAATAACTGGTGGCTAGGCTAAGTATGAGATGAATCTAATATAAAAAAGTAAATATAAGAATATTGTAGGGATTTAGAGATTGAATGTTGGTGACTCGAAATAAGTATAGTTGTAGGAATATGGTTGCCGTGGCTTACAATTTTCTGATTTATTAAAAGATATGATTATAATAATTTATTTTTATTACCATAAAAATAAATTTTATCTAAATCAGGGGTAGGGAACGCGGCGCCCCCGAACGATTTTTAATGAGCCCTCGCTGGACTGCGATCCGACTTTTTTAAATTTTTTCAATATGGTTAAAAAAAAAAATAATAAGGTTGCCGACCCCTGGTCTAAATATTATTTGGTCTATTTTTTTTACATATCTCCACGAATCATGCACTTTGTATTGGTTTTATCCTCGGGAAAAATCATCTTCATTAGATTTTTCTTAATTTAAAATTATCGAACGTCACCCAGCCCTTCATGACGTCACAGCCAGCGCCTCCTTATATATTATAAATAAAATAAAATTAAAAATATTTATGTTATATCCCTATCTGTTTTTTATTGCATTAATAGATACATTTCAATTATTTGAAATTGTTTCTGTAGCTGGAAATTAATTTATTTCAAACTGTCGGTCGGTTCTGTGCCTGGCCACAGGTCAACTTATTTTCCTTTGAGGGCCTTCAGCGCCAACGGCCTAACCCACATTTATCACTTTTTTGCTTTTATGTCTTAACATTATCCTCTTAACTTATATTTTAAAATGCCGTAGTAGCCTAACCAACCTTCTCGTTTTTACCGCTAGATTTCAGCACATGTACTACTCTGGATTTCATGATTTAATAGAAATACCAAACCGCATAAAAGCAAAAAAATTGAAAAATGTGGGTTAGGCCGTTCTGGCGCTGAAGGCCTCATTTAAAATTACAATTAAAGTGAATATTATATTTCTTAAATCAATATGATCTAATAATATTAAATTATATTATATAGTGCATGTTTCCTTATTTTTCGTAATTATCGGTGCAACTAATCTATTATTATCCGTTAAATAAATTAGCAATAATCTTCTCCAATATTAATTTTTCTACCATTCCTTTTCTAAAGTAGAAAACGACAGCTCTCTGATCGAATTTTTAATAATTAATTAAATTATTAAACAAGATTGGAATTGATCAATAATTGATTCGATTTCTCATTATCAATGAATTTATATTTCCCAATATGGAAGGGATTGTTCATTGAATTGGAGGAATTATAATTTACACCTCGCTAGGCTGGCTGGCTTTAATATAATAATCCAGTATATATCAGGGACGATGTTTGTTTATTTCATTGACATAATAGATAGTACAATTGGATACAGTTTTAGATTTTCCCATTTCCAAAAGGGAAAACATGTTTCAACGTATTAAATACACCAAGAATTTATATCACGAAAATCCTGACATTTTATTGCAGTAAAGAAAGCTGTATGCTGCTTTGCTTGTCTTGTTTAATTTATCTAATAATAATAATAATACTTTCAGCGATTAAATGAATCGAACATTTAAATTTTCTCATTTGCATCCAGGATGATTTAACACCCGGAATGTTTACGGAAAGTATTTTATGACTTTTTAAAAAATTAAATCCTTCCCATGACAGCATATAATATTAATTTGATATTATACACAATTAATATGTCTGTTTTAATTTAAATAAACGGAAAGATAAACCAGGAATTTTACAATGTAAGTGAAAATTTATCATCGTTATCAAAAAATAAAAATCAATCGAAAGTAATTATACCCAATCCAATTGTTATATTAAAATAATAATCATAATAATATACCTCTATTTTAAATATGGTACAAAAAAAATGTTTATATATTTTAATTGAATTAAATTTCATTGATTTAAATTCGATTTATGTGAAATCAAACCAATAAGAATCAAATTAGACATGAGTTAAGAGTTTTTTTTTTTATTTTTGTTTTTCGTCTAATATTAAAAGACGTAAAGCGTAAGGCACACACATAACTCTCAACCACGTGGTCCCAGGATCAAGAAAATCAAGATAAAAGTTTAAGAGAATCAGTTGTACTGACCATTTAACACCTCTATCCCACTTAAGCTTGGTAGGCTTTTCTTTAGTTGAATGTTCAAATTCCATAAGTTTTTAATTTTAAATTAATCATTGCTATAAGAAAGTACGAGGAACAGGTAATAGGAAAAAGTCACAGGGAGCCAAATCTGGTGAATACGGTGGTTGAGGCATGATTACGGTGTTGTTTTTGCCCAAAAAATCACGAACAAGCAATGATGGGTGATCTGGTGCATTATCGCGATGCAGAATCCATTATTATTTTTCGACAATTCCGATCGTTTGAGCAGTATTGTTTCACGCAAACGTGCATAACTTCTTTGTAGTATTTCTTTTTTGTTATCGACTTTTCAGTCCATGTAGTAAAATAGGCTGGTAAAGTGAAAATTGATACAATGAACGAACCAAATTTCTTTCATTAATTTGATTTGTTTCATCTTTTTGTATTTCTTAATGACAAGTACTATAAAAATATCAACAAGAACTTACTTGAAAATTAAAGTAATTTTTCATAGAAAAAAATTTCAAATCGAAAGCTGCTAAGGATGTTTCACGCTGGCGGGTGGTTTCAATTTCCCAAGAAAAACAACTCATTTCGTTTATCCTATTTAATTCCTTGACGGTGCATTGGAGATCATACAAAAGCGGTACAGTTTTTTTAGTTGTCAATTTATGCATGGAGTGAAATATAAAATTAAAAAAAAAAGAACCCGACCAGACACACTGAATACAGATGATTAAGATATTTTTTTTTTTAATAATAACATCATCTGGCTAAATGTCTTTATAATAAAGCTTACGCTTCCAACTTGAAGTAGAAAAAAAACATCCCTCTTTAATGAAATTTAGAACTCGGGGCTTAGTGAAAATTATTATTATTATTTTTTTTTTTTTTAACATCGCAATAATTTTAATGAAATTAATTGGAATCTCGATTACATGCAACGGCAATTCATATTTAATTTAGGGCCTTTATTGGATAGACAAAATACGAGAGCAAATGAACGAAAACTTCGAATTCCTTGAAGTGACTTGCATTCTCCTAATTTCAACCCTCATTCTCCTTCCATTCACAATTCGATATGCCAGCTCCTTTTAAATCATCAACTATTTGTACGATTTTCTTATATAACTCACACCAAAAAAAAAAAAACTTTTCCTACCGTATTTAGTATTTTATATATAATAAAAATAATTAAACTAGAAAACTTTGTCTTTTTCAGAAGTTAATAAATTAATTTAGATTGGAAGATGAAGATCATTTGGATAAAGTGTAAGATCATTTTGAAATAAGTCCGAGTTTTATCGTGACGATGACGTGCTAATGATGATTTGTGACGAGTTAACTTTAAACTCAAATTGGTTACTACTACCTAGTCTAACTACCAGGTGTAGAGAGAATAACATTTTTTATGTAAAAATTGCAAGTCTGTTATTTGAAAATTATAAAAAATATTTTATTCAAAATAGTCTCTATTGAATTTTAGTCATTTTTTCCACCTCTTTGGCAGGTTATGAATGCCACGCCAAAAAAATAATTCTTCCTTTGAAGCGAATCAGTTGTCGAGCCATTTTCGTACATTTTCATGTGGATCGAAGTGTTGTTCGGCGAGTACATGTCCCAAAGATGGTAATCAGACGGGGCCAAGCCTGGAGAATAAGCCGAATGTAATAGTACTTCCCAATGAAACGCATCGATCGTATCACGTGACACGTTTTGCTGTATGTGAGGGGGCATTATCATGAAGAAAAATGACTTTATGCTGCCTTTTTGCATATTTTGGTCTTTTTTCACGTATTACTCGATTCAAATCGATCATTTGTTGTTGGTAGCGATCAGTGTTAACGGTTTTTCCAATTTTTAGTAGCTCATAATATATTATACCCTTTTTCGGTGGTTTCCCATGCTCCTCGTTTCTTACGTCAAAATCACCACTTTTAAATTTTTTAAACCACTCAAAGCATTGAGTTTGCCAAGAGTTTGTTCATTGTATGATTCGACAAGCATTCTATGCGATTCTGCAGTAGTTTTCTTCAAATGATATCAGAAAACCAATCCTGTCCACAAATCATAGTTCGTTGGGACAAAACTCGACATGTTTGAGGTTATAGACAAATATACCGGTGTATTAAAGTTAAGTTATTGTGTGTTGACAAACTTCATCAACTGTTAGAGGGAGAAGAAAGCGCTACAGAAGCGGTCTTACGATAGCGAGTAATATCGATAGGGAAATTTCGGTTTCATACTTCTACACCTGGTAGAATGAACCTACATTCATTAACTGAGGATTTGGAAAGCAATAGACGGACATAGTAGAGCCTTTTGACATCATGGACAACAACACTGTACAGGATCAATCACTCAAATATTTAAAAAACGGACACTTTTTGTTTCAATTTTCATCCGAATTTTTGGATCCAACCCAGTTTCGAATCAATATTTTCGTCTTTCTAGTCGTACAAACTTGTATAGATAACATAATCAATAAATTCAAAATTATTTTTATCTTAAGTTATTCGACAAACCGCAAAGTAACCAAAATGGTTTGCGCAATCGAAGGATTGGTAATTCTTGCCCTATACGAGTAATCAGATTATGTAGAATGTCTAAATGACAAATGAGCGGGCATGTAAATGAGTTCAGTCTGAATTCAGGATGGCCAACTACACCCAGTTAACCAAGATAAGAATATAATAATTTACAAGTTATTTTGTTTTCTTGTTTATGAAACAAACCCTTAAAAAAATAAAGGTTATTTTAAATAATTTGTAAAAGTGTTATTAAGTCTTATTATTATAAGTGGGTGAAACAATTAAATTTAACAATTAAAATAATAATGAAAACAAAAATTTAATTTTCGAAAAAAAAAAAAAATTATTTTAAAATACAATAATATTCATATATTTTCAAATTCATAATAAAATTCAAAGGTGAGAAAGAGGGAGGGAATAACTCCTAACAAATAGAATGGTAGAATAGAGATTGTAGTAGAATAGAATAGTAAGTATGAAAACAGAATAAAAGGATTGGAATGCAGTCAGAGACTGAAGAATAATGGAGAGATAGAATAGAATGTAATAATGAATAATGGAGAAAATGGGAGGCAGATTAAATGGGATACAAAATGGGAATGAAACTTAGTATAGAATTATTAGAAAAAAAAGGTGAGAATGTGACTATATACATATTCCATGGAATTAAATAATGTTAGGTTAGAAGAAAAAGGTAAGGAATAGATAAGTGGAAAAAATTTCTGGTCATTCTTTAATTGAGTTACTCTTCTATTGTAAATAATGAAACCAGTTGAAAGAAATAAGTATAACAAAAAATACATAATTTTTTAAATTTGAAATTTTTTTTATATATTTACTGAACAATTACTAATTTTTACCATAGATATTTGGAAGATATTTACCTCTGTCAGCCTCGGGAAATATCATATTTGTTAGTTTCAACTTAATTTAAAATAGGAATTTTAATAATAAAAAAAAAATCTCCCGACAGCGCTTCCTTAAATACAGACTATTATAAATAAAATAAAATTAAAAATATATATTTTAATAATATTTTGTATTCAAATTACGAAATATATATTTATTTTATATCCACAGGCCATACTTTTCTGTCTTTCGGTGCATTAATACGTACGTTTAAGGGCTGTATCTTTGATGACTATTTATTTTTTAACTTACGCGTTCTTTTAAATTATTTAAAATTGTCTTTCATATATTTTATCGTTTATTTATTTTAAATAATAATAATTAATATGAAATATTCATAGTACAAAAGGAATAATTTTTTTTAAAGTACCGACTGGCTCGGTGAACCAGGTACTATATGTTAATATAGAAAAAGTGTCCAACAGAGTATATATAATATATTTTAACGTATGTGAAAGGGACGAGGGGAGATGTGTTATGGATTCGAGTTTCATAAATATATATGTATATTATAAAACAAATGAAAATTTTGCTGTAGTTGAAATTTTCAGATAAATCATTTTATACCCAATACAATAATTTAAATAATTTTTAATTAAAAAGAATAATATTAATTAAAGTATTAGATAAAAAAAAAAGAAACAGAGACCTATTCATTTATATAATTTGATTTGGATTCAATCAAATTTAAATTTCCTATTTGTTATATCTGTATCTAACAAAAAAGCTTACATAATACAGAAATGTAAATGTCGGAAATGTTTAAGAGCCTAGTCCCAAAAACGTTTTATTTTTTTTTTCTTAGAACCATGAAATGAAATTTAAAAAATTTAGAAAAAAATAATTTAATAATTGTAATAATTTGGCGGCACATTTTGATAATCTCGCGGCATACTTTTGAAAATCTCGCGGCACACAAAAGTACCGCGGGACAGTGGTTGAGAATTACTGGTTTAGAGAAAAAAAAAAATGAAAACGTTGTAGGTAATGACCCACTTCCGGATAAGCTACATTTCTCAAAAGTTTATAGAAAACTACGAATTTTGAATAATGCCCGTATACCAAATTTCATGATTCTAGCTTAAACCGTTTTTGCGTATTCGTCTCTACATACATACAAACATACATACATACAGACAGTTTTCTCAACCTTAGTGAAAATGACTCAGGTACCTTCAAAACGTATAAAAACATCAAAATCTCGACATCGAAAATTTTTGTGATCGCAATACTATCTCTAGTGAGATAGTAAAAACTTGTAAAGGATTGTTGTAAATTTTGTATATAAGAAATACTCGGATATACAAATTTTTATTTTTAGCCTCCATTAGAAAAATTGTAAAATTTATAATAAATAAATTTGTCCTTTTTGAAATTTTTTTTTTCTCCTTGAAAATGTAATTATTTATTTAAAACTGTGTTTAAAATCTATGTAGACTAATTTTATAAACCTACAATATCTATATACAAGATCTATATTAAAGTATTAAAGTAGAAAATAAAAGAGAAAGCAAATCGCTTTAAATAAAAAGAATAAAGAAATCTTGTCACTTGGAAATCGTTTTGGTGGCTTCAATATTTATTATTTACAAATCTAAGAAATAATTCAGTGCGAAAGGATAGGAAGAGAAATTGTTTATGAAAATTTGTGAAATTGTATAAAATTGAATCAATCTGTTTCCACCTTCAATGATTATGTTTTGGAACTAGTAAAATCTGGTTGTTGAGTGTTGTTCTTGCCATTGATTTCCATACCTCCGAGATCAAATTAGACATTTAAATTTATTCTTAAAGTTGACTGCTCTACTAATACACAATACACCAATGTAAATATAAATCCAATATTAAACAAATTTTATTATTTTGTGTTATTCATTTGTTAATGAATGCCAATTGAAATTTGAAATACACAAGGATTACATCTGCATATGAAAACAACTCAAGATCTAAGAATTAATATTGAAGAATTTCAAATTAAACAAAACAAAACAACACAGAACAAAAAAAAACAACTCAATAATAAGTTTTGCTATTTAATGGAATTGTAAGGTTTTCCTTGTTGAATACTATAAAATTTTAAATTTTATAGAACACTTAGGGAGTTTATAACGGAATTTTGTAAATTAAACCACATATTGATATTTGTTATTGTAAATTTATTCAAAAAATACAAACATATACACAACGTTTCGATTGCTACTTCTGCAATCGTTATCAAGCGACTGCACTGTTCGAGCGTCCAGTGACAAGTGACCAATGATCATTAATATAAGACCAAAGTCACCAACCAGATGGCGCTCTGAACGTGCTTACAATTTCAAAATTACAGGAGAAAAAATAATTACTTAGGGAGTTGTTATCGATCTTACGATTTGCCAATTAAACAAAATAATCCGATAAACCGACAAATTTGGTAATATTACAGTTTTCTACATACCAATTTAAAGGAATATTTAACAGCTACAAATTATTAGAAATAGATGAGTAAGAATTGTGGAATTGTAGTTAAACACAAGCAAAATAATTGGTCCAATGAAAAAAACTGGATGTGTTTTCATTATAACAGGGATTTTCATTAAATAAATTGACTTGTAAATAATTTATTTTTCTTTAAAGCAGTATCATCATAATACAATTCGGTTGAATTATTAAAGCTATTTGCAACATCATTTGTAAATATAAAATAGTGATTTTAAACTAATAGGATTGGTCAAATTAAGAAAAATATATGGATGCTTTCATTAGAACAGGGATTTTTATTAAATACATTGATTTGTAGATATTTTATTTTTTTTAAAGCAGTATCATCATAATCCAATTTGGTTAAATGATTCAAACAATTTGCTACTTCATTTGTAAATATAAAATAGTGATTAAAAACTAATAGGAACCACAAAAAGATAGGATTACGATAAATCGTTCCCTTTCCCTAGAAAGAACACATTTGAACTGAACCATTCATTTTGAAGAAAAACAAAAAATGTTACAAGGTGGCTGAGATTAAAATGGGTGCAACAGTGCCCTTTGCTTCAGAAGAACAAACCAGGACCAACCAGGATCATTTGGAGGACCTGTTACAGCCATTTTTGTACTTCAACATTTTTTTTTTAGTGTCGTTTTCTTGTTCCAATTGATTGAATTCGATAATCTTTTTTTCTTGTATAAAACAATTTCCCCCAAACTCTTCCTCTAAATTATAGAAGGATCTTTGATTTTCCCTTAAGAGTTCAAATATATCTTATTTTTTTATTTCTTATCAACTTTCGATATAAATTGATTTACTACTATTAATTTTCTACAATTTTTTCAGTAACAAAAAAAAAAAAAAGGATTCCAATTAATTCGAATTAAAACGTATTCCGATAAAATTTATTTTCAAAACAGTAGATCGTCATTTAAAATCGATTAACTGAATGTCGTGGTTAAATACCTGATAATTTACAACAAGTTAACCCCAATTTCCTTTCATTTGACTCTATTCAAAAGATGATGGGGTTTAGTAAAATCAAGAGAACTTAAAACTCAAAGGATATCATCGTTAAGATTCAGAATTAAACCCGGACATTAATAATGATAATATCTCGCCGCATTATACATTTAAAAAATAAATTCATAATCATATATATATATATATTTATACAATATCTGAGCAATCTAATTCAAATTTCTTTCTATTGATTAATAATTAATGGTATTGTAAATAATAAATATTATGCTTTTCTCAGATCATACCTGGTTTCATCGAGCCGCCGCTTTAAGTATGATCTGTGGATATAATATATATTTCTTAATGATTTTATTTATATTTATAAGATTTTGTATTTAAGGAAGCACTGTCTAACATAATTGCTGACATCATTTAAATTTCCTATTTTAAATTAAGAAAAAACTAATAACGATTATTTTTCCCAAGGCTGAAACTAATACAGATCGATTTTTCTTTATAAAACTTATTTATAGTGTGAATTTCAAAAAAATCCTTCCAGCGGTTTAATATTTCAAAAATTGTACATGTATATATATATATATATATATATTCAATTTTTGCTAGCATAATAAAATAAGAAAGATATACTCTAATTTTTTTTTTTTTAAATTTATTTATGGACTGATTTCTTTAAGTTATAGAATATTTTGTAATTTCTATACTATATTAATTCGATGGAAAGGCATATATTCTCATATTGAAATAATAATTTTTCAACGTAATAGATTATTTTATATTTTAAGTACTAGAAATTGAATTTTTAAAATTTAATTATAAATAGAGTACTTATAAAATTACCTGATTTTAGAAAAAAAAAATGAGTATAATGCCCCCCTGGATCCACCGTATATATATTATCCACTTACAAAAGGAAAGGTGGTAGAAGAGCTATTGATTATAGTTTCCAACTCTCTCTCTCCCTCTCTCTCTCTATAATAGTATAATTTTGATAGATTAAACGATTATTATTATTATTATTATTATTATTATTATTTGTATAATATTATACAACGGTGTGAATTATATTTCTTTTGAAAAAAAAAATTAAATTAAATAAAATAGAAAATTTCCTTAAATCTAAATATGTTTTACCTGAAAAAATGGTTGATTTCTTTTCTATGGATTTGTGATGTATTTACATTTCACTTTGCTATTTAAAAATCCATTCCTTTCGGAAGAAAAGTCGTTTAACTTAAAGTTCAAAGCTTTTGATCAGTTCTGTTTAATTTTGACCCACGCAACGTGTACTTTCTTAACCCTCGCACTAAATCCCCTCTTCTTCTCTTTCCGATTTTTCGAATTACCCCAATTTAGAAACTATTCTATGCTGATCGAAGCGTTTTCCTTTATTCATTAAAATAAAAAAACTGAATGGAAGTATCTTCTTCAAACGAAAAGATAAATTTATTTTTTCTACACAGGTGTTCAATTAGTTTGTAGACCGCAATTTCATATTACAGGAAATATAAAAATACAAAATGAACTTTAATAAAGAAAATGAGATACGTGCAAAGTATTTAATTACAAATTCAAATATTGAAATTTGTATTTTTTTATAATAAAATACAAATTCAAATATTGAAATTTGTATTTTATTATAAAATATTGAAATTTGTATTTTTTTATAATAAAATTTTCATGAATTTTTGTTTTTGTTTTAAAATCCTTATTTTATGGTAAGCTCTATTCAAAATTCTTAAATAAGAATCCAATCAAAATTTATTTTATAATTTATCTATCTCATTTCCTGAATACTTAAATCATCTTCCATCCCTACCTTTTCATAGAACTTCATCCAATACTTATCCTCGCCCGATTCCGTTATATATTGTTAATAAGTTATTATAATTTTTCTTATAACTTAAAATATATTTTTGTTTAAAATAAAAATTCCTATGATTATGTTTTCCTTTATATTTCAAGTTTACGCCCCCCTTCCATATACTTATATATTTATATCATCTTATTATACTAGCAAAAATTGTATATATATATTTTGAGACATTAAAACACTCTAAGGATTTTTTTGAAATTCACACCATAGATAATATTTATAAAGAAAAATTGATATGTATTGGTTTCAGCCTCAGGAAAAATCAACTTTATTAGTATTTTCTTAATTTATAATAGTAAATTTAAATATTTATTTTAATAATATTTTAGAATCAAATTACGAAATATATTTATTAATCTCCCACAAAAAAATAAAAAAAAATCCATGAAGTTAGCAACATAATGACACACATGAACAATTATAAAGGAAATAATTTCATATAAAATTTTGAATAAATTTGATCTAATAATATTAAATAAATTATATTATATTAATTAAAATGTTTTTTAGATTAAATTATAAATAATATAAATGATATTTGAATATTAGCTGGAGTGTCTCCACTCGACTATCTCACAATTTGAATTGGATTAAATAACATAAATAACATAAATTTAATTAATTATAAATTATAAATTAAAATTAATAGATAATATTTATTAAACCAGCGCATGATTGGCTCTTTGTTGATGGCACCACGTCACGTGTTGGCGCGTGATGTGCAGTGTTAAAAAATTAATTTCGGTACTTTCAGCGATTCAATCAAGCTGAAATTCTATATATAGCAGTTTTATACAATTGTTAATCATGTGAAAAACTATCAAACATATATCTTTATTTTTACGGTCACTTTAGAGGAAAAAAATGAAAACGTGCTAGGTAAAGACCATCTTCCGGTTGAGCTACATTTTTTAAAAGTTGATAGAAAACTACGAATTTTGAATAATGCCCGTATACCAAATTTCATGATTCTAGCTCAAACCGTTTTTGCGAAATCTTGTCTACATACATACACATATACACATACACAGACAGTTTTCTCAATCCTAGTGAAAATGATTCAGGAACCTTCAAAACCTATAAAAACATCAAAATCTCAACATCGAAAATTTTCGTGATCGCAATACTATCTCTGACGAGATAGTAAAATGAAAATAATATAACCTCTTAATTAAAATATTGACAAGTACAGGTGTCAATATAATTTCAGAATTTATATTATTATCAGTAGTAATCCTTGTGGGCGAAACAGTCTATTGCTACTTTGAAAAACATAAAGCCGAAGTCATCTAATTATAACAACATATATATATATATATATATATATAATATAGAATCAAATATTTTATCAACTAAATTTGAATAAATTAATCATCTTGAAATTAAAATAAAGTTATTTTAATTAATTTGTACCAATTTAGGAAACAAATTTTTGATGGGTCATTTTTAGAAAACCCAAATAACAATTGTAATAAATAATTTAAAAATTGCAAATTCTTTTATAGTTGATAATAATAAATTATTTATACATGTAAAAGGGTCGAGCGATAGCTTCGTGTTTCAGGTACTTATAAAATCGGATAAAATCGTTTGGGACTCCACCTGCCCAGATCACAAACAACAATTTATTATTTCTTGTATTATTAAATATAATTATTTGTTATTTAACAATGTAATTTATTATAAATCGAGGTTATTTTTTTTTTATTTGTAATTTCTAAGTTATATAGAAAATTAATAAATCCATTTATCGGTAATTTGAAATTTATTATTTAGAAACATATTCTTTGAAGTCAGAATAAAATAGGAAATTGTGAACTTAATAAAGTAGAAATTGTAGTAAGGCATATATCGATTGGATGGATATTTGGATGCAGTCATTAGGAAATGAATACAAATTATACTTAATTAAAAAGGGAGCGGGTCAACTCAATAGAGTTATTTACATTTTGATGCGACGTTTTTTTTTTCATTTCAATACTCTCCGAAAATGTCCACTTGTTCAACACTAGCCAATTTATTAACTAATTAAAAATAATTGTTTAAATCCTAATGCATCCTCTTAAGTGAACTCATCGCATAACTCACGTGGATAATTCTCAAGGGAGAACCCATGGAGAAAAAATGTCCTACTTCCTTTTTTTTTCTTTTCTTTTTTTTTTTTCTTTATTTGAATACTCTCTACACATTGAAGATAACAATCGTAAAATAAAAAAAAAATCTGATCAATGACATTTATTTTTCATATATATATATATATAACTACCCGATGGGTGGATCAAAGGCACAGGCATAAAACTAAGATTCCAAGGAATTGGAATAGGAATGGGAATGAGTTGGTTGAAGAAATAGGATTGCTGCGGCCAAGAGCTTAAAAGGTCAGTAGCGCCATAGAGATAAATAAGGAAAATGAAATATTAATTTATATTATTTTTTAATATACCTATACAGTATTTTCTGAATTTTATAAATTTTTACGGTGTAGTGAAAAACTCCCTCTGTTAATAAAATTCAAAGAATATATATAATTATATATATCTTATATATAAAATTCTCGTGTCACAAAACTTTGAAATGATACCCCTCCGAAACGGCTGGACCGATTCTTATAAAATTTTTTATGCATATTCAGTAGGTCTCGGGGCATGTCAGACTTCTTTTATTAAACTGCTAATTGCTAAGGTGTGCCCAGGGGGTGCCAATTAATTAAAAATAGTTTAGTTACCATACTAGATCATAGAGGCGCTGGTGGCGAAAATTTGACATCTTATATATATCCTTATAAGAGACTTGCAAACAATACTGGTTCATGGGTAAACCAGCTAGCGCGTCATCTTATGACTTTGCCCCCTCAGTTCGAAACTCGCAAAGGCACTATTTTTTTTTAAGTATTATATATTTTTTTTACAAATTTATTAATTTTTATTATTTTAATATTTTATTAAATTAAATTTTATTATTAAATTTTATTTTATTAAATTAATAATTATGTCAATTAATTTTTTCTGCATAAATAAACATATATAAAAAACTATAGAGATGGGACAGTGTAGGAGTTAGATGGTTATAGCTCAGAATAGGGGCACTCGGGGGGGGGGGTACAGAGGGCGGAGCCCCCGTCTAGGTGTGGAGAGCGCCGAAGGCGCTCGGAGCAGCTAGTATATATATATATATATATATATATATATATATATATATAATTAAAACGACCATTGGATATAGGTTCCCTTGGTTACAATATTAAACTAGATTCCAAAGAATTCGGAAAGAATGGGAATGTATGAAAGTGGCTTCGGATAGGGTTGTTTGGAGAAACATGGTTGCTGGGGCTAGAAAATTAAAAGATCATCACTAGCGTCATAGAGACATATAGACAGTGATGTATTGATTAAATAAGAAGTAAGGGAACGCATCGTGGAAGCAAAAAAAGTTATATTTTCAGTAAACTATTTTTTTCCATATAAGTTTTTATTTTTTCTTATTCTTACTATACAAAATAATAATGAACACAAAATAAGAAATTATAATAGTAGATTTGAGTAGGAGTTGTCGGGACATGAAAAAGTACTGGAAACCGTTCCGGTTCTGAAAAAAAGTAAGGGAACGTCGTTCCCACACGTTCCCCTCCCAATACACCACTGCATATAAATAAGTAAAATCAAGCACTAATTTATATTATTCTTTACAATATATTTACAACATCTCTCTGGATTTTTTTTAAAAATTAAATATAAAGTATAGTGAAAAGCTCCCACTTATTTAAATTCAATGAATATATATATATATAGAGAGAGAGAGAGATAGATAGATTGATAGATATATTTAATGAATACGTTTTATTTACCTATTATTATGGAATCACTCTTATTAAAATTATCTTAATAAAATTTAAAAATTTAAAATTTAATGATAATAAATTTATAATTTTTAAAGAATCTTTTCTAAGATTATCTTCTATAGTAGTTATATATATTTCTATTTTGTATTATACTAAATTAGAAATATAAAATTAAAAATTAAAAAGTAATACAACTTGTTTACATACATAGATTATAAATAGATAAAATAATAGATTGAGTAGATTTGCACAATCTTTGAGATCTTTTTAACTCTTTGATATAGTTTTCCCATAGTTATGCTTTGATAAGGATGAAATTTAGCTCCATAAACCTATTCAAGTATGATAGCCTCCGTTTATATCCTTTGATTTTGGCATAGAAAATTACTTTGATTTATTTGAAAATCATTAAAGCCATTAAAATTTATTAAATAGAAAGTGTAATATTATTTTATTATATTTTTATTTACTTTGGGATCGAGTAGTAAAAATTGTTAAATGGTTAAAGCTAAAGAATTGTTTGACTTTCCTTGATTATATATATATATACAAAAATTAATTTAAAGAAAAATTATTCTCCAGCCTCAGGAGTAGCGGGTGGACCCTCTCTATGATCCAGATAGAGGTAGGTCCACTTCAGGGAAGCAACCCTGCTCACGCCAGCCACGACTTTTCCTCACCTTTCATTGAGGAAGTCGCGTCCCAAACCCTAATCAATTCCCAACCCATCAATTCAATATTAAAAATCCTTCCCATATCCTGCTGAAGGTTCTCTTCGAGTTTCCATCACATATGGACAGGACCCTTTGAAGCTGTCCAAAGCAGCATACCCCGCAATGGACAAATGTTAGTAAGTAATCTATCGATCTCTGTGACTCTACGGAACTCGAAAGTTCTTGGCCGCAGCAACCACACCCCTCCAAGTATTCCTATTATGAGCCACAACCTTCCAGTCCCTATCTTCTCCCATCTCTCTCACATCCTTTCCCACATTATCCATCCACCGTGTCCTTGGTTTTCCAAGTGGATGTTTCCTACTCGGTCTCCCTACCAATATATTTTTTGCCATTCTATTTTCTCCCATTCTAGCCACGTGTCCTGCCCACCGTAACCTTCTCAATTTTATTACATTAACTATGTCTGAAGATGCATGGAGGTCATACAATTCCTCGTTATGCATCTTCGCCATTCCCCGGTGATCTTATCTTTCTTTGGCCCATAAATGCTTCGTAGAATCCTATTCTCAACTACTCTAAATCTACTCTCGTCACCTAAAGTCATAGACCATGCCTCACACCCATATAATACAATCGGTAAAATAATTGTTTTATATATTTTAACGTTTATCCCCTTTGATAATAATTTTGATGCGATAAGCCCCTTTATTGCATGATAACAGGCATTTCCCGATTGTAACCTCGCTTTAAACTCATCTCGAATATTATTATCTTTCGTTATCACAGAACCTAAGTATTTAAATTTTTCTACATTTTCAAATTCTATATCTTGTATATTAAGATTTTGTGTATTAATACTATTCCTAAGTAAGTAATATATATACATATATATATATATATATATATGTCTTGATTAAGAGTAAGAATTAATTATTTTTACCAATAATCTCTCTCAATTTTTGTTAAATATGTAGCAATAAATATTATATCTAAATTGAAGTGAGAGAACAGATTAATGTTATTCATTGATTTTTTTTTAAATAAATAAATAAATGTTAGATTAATGAGACAATTAATCACTTTTTTATTTTAATAGTATAATATCTTTTGGTGGATGATTGTACCAATTGAAATAATCTTTTACTTTATTATTAAATGAAAATCGATTTATTTATTTAGTAAATTACAAATTCTTAAATGGTTTCTTTTAATTTGATAAGTTTTTTCATTAGTAAAACCAAACAGTATGCTCTTTCTAGCTTATAAGAAGACAATAATATATTACGAAGATTGCCATCTTCCTAAAGTGGTGAAATAAGTTAAGCTTTCCGTGTTAAGGATGATACTTTCCTAAAGATGTTCTTTCGTGTTCAGATATCATATACAACGCGAATCCTATTCGAATTTATTAATTTTCATATATTTTTGTTCAGTGGATTTGATTTTTTTTTTTTTTTTTTTTTTTAAAAGAAAAATTTCCAAAATAATAAGATCATCATCATTAGGAAATGAAGATGATGGTGGGCTGAATTTTCGATTTCCCAATTCTCATGTGCCTGGCCCCTAATGAGCTAAAAAACAAAGACGTGACCTCGCTAGCAATTGTTGGATCGAAATGCACAGTGTGTGGTCAAAACTACGTCAAACCGCCTTCCTACGAGCCTCGAGGTATTAGTTCACCCTCCATTCTCTCCACCACCACCTGGAACACTTTCAAGTGGATCCAGTGATCTCGCCATTTACTTTCAAGACAGACTGAGTGAATGAAATATCCTCGATGTTAATACCAATCGATTCCAAGACCAATTAGTGAACGTTGGTGGATCATTTGTTTTGTCAAGTAATCCATGCAATCCAAACAACAAACCACCGACCTTTTACAAAAAATAATATTCGGATATTTTTTACTACTCTGTTTTTTTTTTCCCTTGTCATCTGAATAAGCATCATTAACTGGGAAAGGACATTTGTAAAAAGGAGGAGAAATAAAAGTCGTAGTCTCTTTCCCTCACTCTCATGGATGGCATTGTTGAAAAATCTCCAGAAAATGAACCTACATAATGTCTATCATAAATTAATCCTATATATGTAAGTAATTCACTTGAATTCAAATATGCTTCTGCACTTGAATGAGTAATTTACTCCACTTGGTGAAATAAAGACTTTCATTTTCATTTTCAAGAAATATAATAAACCTAAAAACTATCAAAAGTTAATTCTTGTCAATAACTTCGATAATTTTAACATCATTCCTAATAAACCAATCGGGGGATAGAATTAATAAATTAAAAAAACACCATTTAACTTCTCTAGACAATTGGGAGTTTCAGTCAACGGAGAATTAAAAAAAAAACTAAAAACAAAAAAAAATTAGCTGGAGTGTCTCCACTCGACTATTTCGCAAATTTGAATTGGATTAAATAACATAATATATTATATTGAAATTAAATTTAATTAAAAAATTAAATTATAATTTAAACTTAAATTTAATTAAAAAATTAAATTATAATTTAAAATTAAATTTAATTAAAAAATTAAATTATAATTTAAAATTAAATTTAATTAAAAAATTAAATTATAATTTAAAATTAAATTTAATTAAAAAATTAAATTATAATTTTAATAAATAATATTTATTAAACCAGCGCGTGTTTGGCTCTTTGTTGATGGCACCACGTCACGTGTTGGCGCGTGAGATTTGGAGTGTTAAAAAATTAATTCCAGTACTTTCAGCGATTCAATCAAGCTGAAATTCTATATATATAGCAGTTTTATACAATTTTTAATCATGTGTAAAACTATCAAACATAGATCTTTATTTTTACGGTCAATCAAAATCAAAACGTATTTTCTTAATTTATAATAGTAAATTTAAATATTTATTTTAAGAATATTTTAGAATCAAATTACGAAATATATTTATTAATCTCCCACAAAAAAATCAAAAAAAATCCATGAAGTTAGCAACATAATGACACACATGAACAATTATAAAGGAAATAATTTCAAATAAAATTTTGAATAAATTTGATCTAATAATATTAAATAAATTATATTATATTAATTAAAATGTTTTTTAGATTAAATTATAAATAATATAAATGATATTTGATTATTATAAATAATTAGCTGGAGTGTCTCCACTCGACTATCTCGCAATTATGATTACGAACAAACAATTTGAGCTAGAATCATGAAATTTGGTATACTGGCATTATTCAAAATTCGTAGTTTTCTATCCACTTTTGAGAAATGTAGCTCAACCGGAAGAGGGTCATTACCTACCACGTTTTCATTTTTTTCCTCTAAAGTGACCGTAAAAATAAAGATATATGTTTGATAGTTTTTCACATGATTAACTACGTGACGTGGTGCCATCAAAGAGCCAAACATGGGCCGGTTTAATAAATATTATTTATTAATTTTAATTTATAATTAATTAAATTTAATTGAAATATAATATATGTCATTTAATCCAATTCAAATTTGCGAGATAGTCGAGTGGAGACACTCCAGCTTATTTTAAAAGTACAACGTATAGTGGAAAGCTCCCACTTATTCAAATTCAATGAATATATATATAATAATATATACTAATATTTACTAATAATATACTAATATGTATATATATAATTTAAACGAGCGTTGGGTAGAATAACTTCGGTAATTTTAATACCATTCCTAATAATTCAATCGGGATATAATTTATAAATTAAAAAACACCTTTTAACTTCTCTAGACAATTGGGAGTTTCAGTCAACGGAGAATTAAAAAAAAAAAAAAACTAAAAACAAAAAAAAAATTAGCTGGAGTGTCTCCACTCGACTATCTCGCGATTTGAATTGGATTAAATAACATATATTATATTATATTTAAATAAAATTTAATTAATTATAAATTAAAATTAATAAATAATATCAATATCAACGGAGAATTAAATAAAAAAAAACATCAATAATAGAATATCAAACCACTTTCATTTTCCACCCTCATTATTTTTCCAATATTCTCTTGATTCGTTTATAGTTTATATTTATCTCTAAATATTTATTTACAATACGAGCGTTCGTTATCTAAAATAGAAAAAAAAAAACAAAAAATAACATTAACTATTGTTTAAGCGGAAGTCATTATAAAAATCCACCATTTAAGCCCTTTCAAAAGTGCTTACATCAAAGTTGATAAAATCTTATTGATATTAAAGATTATTTCATTGGATATTGAGTGAATTTAATTAAAATTGTTGGAACAGATTTTTAGAAAAATGAAAAAAAAAAAAAAAATGTAAAATCATTGATGAAAAATAATATGTACTTCCGGTCAGCTGACATGTATAAAAGTTGAAATAAAGAGCTGGAATGAAGGGACATTCAAATATGTATTTTCATGTGAAATTTCTTAATATCTTAGTAAATTTTTTAGGTCGATGGAAGTAAAAAATAATTTTATGAATTTTTATGAAAATCATATGTTAACAATTTCTCTACATTTCAATCCAAACGATTAACACCTCTGAAAGTTAATCTTATAACAGTTTAGGTTTTTTTTTCCTCTTTAAGTTTATGTCATGTTAAAAAAAAAATAAATCGAACTTGAAAAAGATTAGTAGTGGGGATTGAGAATGAGTCAAGCTGGCACATATGGCAAAATGTACCTTTAATACTCTTCAAACTTACTCATTTGTTAGAGCTATAGAAGAGATCGATTCTTGTAAAATAGCACATAAGAATTTACATATTTGAAAAAATTTTATATTTATTATTATTTTTTTTAAATAAATACGAGCCTGTAATATCCATTATTTTTTTTTTTTTTAAATTTAATATTTTAATTAGAACCTGGTTCACCGAGCTAGGTACTTTAAAAAAATTATTTCTTATGAACTATGAATATTGAAGATTAAGATTATTATTTAAAATAAATAAACGACAAAAATATATTAAACAATTTTAAATAATTTAAAAGAACATAAATTAAAACAAATAGTCATTAAACTTACGTATTATTGCACCGAAAGGCAGAAAAGTATGACCTGTGGATATAACATATAAAATATATTTTTAATTTTATTTTATTTATAATATTTTGTATTTAAGGAAGCGCTGTCCAACGTTGCCTGGTACCGTTTTTTTATTATTAAAATTTATATTTTTAATTAAGAAAAAACTAACTAAGATGATTTTTCTCAAGGCTGAAACCAATACAGATCGATTTTTCTTTATAAATATTATCTATAGTGTGAATTTTAAAATAAATCCTTCGAGCGGTTTAATATTTCAAAAATTTATATATATATATATATATATATATATATACAATTTTTACTAGTATAATAAGATAAAACATATAAAAATTATTAAATTTTTTTTTAACTCTAATTATGCTTTTAAATAAATTTCTTATGTATTTTCCCTCCTATGTTGAATTTCGATCCAATTATAATCGATTAAATTAAAATTTGAATAAGCGAATGTGATTGAATTAACTACCAAATGACCAATTAGAAAATAACCAATTTCATATATAAACTAAAAAAAAAAAAATTATTATTGGTAAAAATTTATATATCTATCTATAGGTATATTGAACATTTGAACATTTGAAAATTTATAAAGCCAGTTCAAACAAAAGCTACAATAATCATTTTCTATTTAATATTAATAACGAGCCAGTAAATACAATTTTCAAATAAATTTCAATTATTTTATTGATATAAGTATCATATTGAATTAAATTACATTAATTATTATTATTATTATTAATATTATTATCAATAATTTAAATTAGTAAAATGTAAATTTGATATTAATAATGATAATATTATCTAGCAAAGATCAATTGATATAATGATTTAGTAAAAATCGAAATTTTTTGTAAAAATATATATAAATAATGAAATATATAAATATATGTAATACATGTTTAATATTTTTGTATATATATATAAATATATATATAAGTAATGAATTATTTTCCTCATTGGTTTATGAATAATTTATTTCTATACTAATAATTCACATATGTATATATTCAAAAATCAATATACTATTCCTTTTATTTAATTCAATAAAAATATTACATTTTAGAGAAAGACGCCACCCAACCATTGAATCAAAATTGAGAATCAATCAAGAAAATCAAGATAAAGGTTGATCCGTTCTACTGATCATAAAACACCTCTACCCCCTTAGTCGAAAACTGACTTGATAGGCGCTGTCCTTTCGTCAGAGAGATTTATTTATTACATTTTTTTATTCACTGAACTCTTCTTCCTTATTCATATTGGAAAATACCATTCGTGCTTCATTACTTTTTCTTAAAAATATTTTTTTAAAAATTTAGTAATTTATTATTGTTTTTCATTATCCAATGTCAAAGTAGCATTGATAGAAAGACGGATGGGAGGAGGGGGTGTTGTTCACTCGCCTGATCCTTTCTCTCTTTCTACACCCACGATATCCTATAATTAATTATATCTTTATAATTATAGCTCAATATATTAATTAAAATAATATCATTATGGATTAAAATGTAATACAATATGTAACTATTGATTAGGATTTAATTATATAATAATAAAAAGATATTACTAGAGAAAACAAGTTTTTAAATTCGTATTAATTTTCAAGTAAGTCATTAATTAATAATACTCTCATTATGAATAATAAAATGATTATTATAATTATTAATAATAATAGTAATAAAACTTATATTAATTATATATATATATATTATTTCTATTGTTTTTTTTTAATTTTAAAAATTATTTTTCAGGTCAGAGGTTGAAAATTGGATTGAAAATAAATTCCTAATAACGTGTTAAAAATATTTGAGTAAATAGCCAAAATAATAAAAAAAATCTGGAGTGTCTTCAGTCAACTATCTCGCAAATTTGAATTGGATTAATTAACATAGATTATATTTAAATTAAATTTAATTAATTATAAATTAAAACTTATAAATAATATTTATTAAACCAGCGCGTGATTCGTTCTTTGTTGATGGCGTCTACGTCGCGTGCTGGAGCGTAATTCCCAGTAAACGTGTTAAAAAAATAATTCCGGTACTTTCAGCAATTCAATAAAGCTGAAATTTTATATATAGCAGTTTTATACAATTTTTAATCATGTGAAAAACTATCAAACATAGATCTTTATTTTTACGGTCACTTTAGAGGAAAAAAATGAAAGCCCACTTCCGGTTGAGTTACCTTTCTCAAAAGTTGATAGAAAACTACAAATTTTGAATAATGCCCGTATACCAAATTTCTAGCTCAAACTGTTTTTGCCTAATCTTGTTTACACACACACACACACACATGCATATACACAGACATTCTTCTCAATCTTAGTGAAAATGACTCAGGGACCTTAAAAACCTATAAAAACATCAAAATCTTGATATCGAAAATTTCTGGCGAGATAGTAAAAATAGACATGGCAAGGAAGTACTTTATAAATAAATAAATCTCTCACATACATCGGATATTAAATGAACTTATTTCCAGAATTCTTGATTGAGTATCTCCTTGCTAATTGTTTAAAGAATTAACAATTTTTTTTAGTTTTATTACATTTACTACACATTCCAATTTTAAGTTTAGAGTATTTTTACCGAATTGATGGTATTGTTTTCACACTAAATTACACATTTAGAGATTTCTACATATCAGAAGTGGTAGTTTATAAAGTATTAATTTTATATTCATTGTCGGAAAATGTTTCACTTAAAATACAGTAGTAATTAGTATTTGAGTAATTAAACTAAAAATAAAAACCCATATAATATAATTTAGTCATTTTATTTCAACTTTTAAAATTATTTTATTGTTGATAGTTTATATATATATAAAATGTTGTTTGGAAATCATTTTATTTCAAATCGTTGGCCGGTTCTATGCCTGGCCACAGCTCATTTTCATATATTCTTATGATAGTTTGAGGTAACCCACTTGTATGAATATATTCCCATATATCGACTATAATATTTTTTTCTGAATTTTGGCCTAAGGTCCAATCGAAAAATAACCTTATTTAATTATTCATTTCTTGATTTATTTTTTTATTCATTTATTTACAATTTTCCCTTCTCCTATTTTCTTTGGAACTTCATTAAATATACATAAATCAGGTAGAAACAAATATAATGTCGAATATTTTTTTTTCACTTCAATTATAAATAAAAATATATTTTAAAATATTTTATTTATCATATAATATATAAAATAAATTATAAAATAAAAAAAAATATTTATAATAGAATATTATATTCATCGGAGAATTAAAAGCTTAAGAGATATTATTATGATCATGGTTGGTGAAGAGGGAGGGGGGAAATCAATTTTGTTTACTAATTTTCGTACTCACCCATTTTAGAACGAATTTATTCCTTTCTTCTTCAGTTAAATAATAGATTCACAAAAATACTTAATTTTAAAATATTTAAATAAAAATCAGAACTAAATAATTATATATATATATATATATATGGAAAAAAAATAAATTTAGAAAATATCTGGTAAAGTATACAATCGTTGGCCCCGAGGCAGTCATTGGCCCCCTATCACTAAAACATAAATTATAAGAGATTTTTATTTTAAAAATTTCGCTATTAATTATGGTTATGAATTCGTTTATTGTATGATTGTATAATCACTATAGAATACCTAGGCCAATAATTATATCAGGGGGCCAATAACTGTATTTTTTAGGATTTTTTTTTTAAAAAGTGCTTATTGAAAATGTCATGAGAAATTTTTTTTTTTTTTTATTCATCAAAATGCTCATAGTTCCTATGTTCTGCAAACCTAATTTAACACAGATTGTTCCGCAATTTACCCAGATATGCATTAAAGATTGCTAGGAGTTGCTTAAGGGGGCCAACGACTGTATACTTTAACCTACATTAAAAATATTTTTAAAATTTTTAATTTTTTTTAATTATTATATGAAGTATTTATACAATATATATATGACAAATACAGATGGAAAAGGGAAAAATATCGAAAATACAGTGTAGTTTTACCTCAAAAAAAAAAAAAATTCAATATGAATTTCTTTCTTTTTCAAACAATCCTTCTATAGATTGATCAAAATTTTATTATGAATATATATATATATATATATTTCTATCTCTCTCTCTCTATATATATATATAAATATATATAGAGACAGATATTCCGTAAAAGAAATGTCTTTTAATTTTCCTTTTTTTATCATTATTTTTAGTGGCATGTATATATATATATATATATATAATATTCTCTCCAAATATATATATATATTTAAATTTGTAGGTGAAAGGATGAAATGATCAAGTATTGAATGTCTGGGATGAAACAAGCATAAAAGTTGCAAGTGAAATTATTTTCTTCCATTGTCCTTTCTTAACTTTTCACTGAAACTAATTTTCATTACCGTCAATCTTAGTTAACTGACTTTCTCCTTCCATTCTAATTCCAATGCAACGAATGTCTTGCCTTTCGTCCCCAATCATGCTCATTTTTCTTAAAAGCGAATTGTCGCCTTTTAACCATTCATTTTTTATTTATGTTAGAACTCTTGGTGTATTGGGTTGGGAGGGAAGAGGGGGAAGTGGTATGTGGATGGGGGGGGGGAGGACAAAATAGTTCTTTTAATGCTTTAGAATAGATAATGTTTTCGTGACACGATGTCCATCTAAGCTATTTGGTTGTGAATTTTTTAAATTTCTATTCGTTTCGCCCCGTTTTTTTTTTTTTTTATTTACTTTGTTTCTGATCTAAATAATGCAAGATATTTTGTTAAATAATCGTGATCGATGAATAAGAAAGAAGAAAAGATTAGGGATCATTTTCATTTTGGTAAAAAAAAAAAAATCGCGTTGAATGACAATGAAGAATGTTTTGTGGGGAGGGTTTGTGTCCAAAGTCCTAGGGCCATAAGCATTTTCCGGGATTTTGGACTTGTAGGAAAGAAGAACGTACCTGTAAATTGCACGACTAGCAAGACAAAGCATACGAGCAGGCACAAGCACACCATCCTCATGATTCGTTCAGAACAGACCGCGGTGGCACATGACCAACACACTTGGCTAGCGAGCCTCGCGGATCATCAGCACGTGCTTTGTTGCCGCTCAACGTTGGAGCAGCGATCGAGACGACGGCGCGACTCAAACTGAGTGTGCGGACGGGAGAGCGCAGGCGGCGTCGCCGACGGGGTGCGCACCCTCGACTATTTACTAATCCACGAGACCCACTCCCACTCCACCTCGGTTCCTCTTATTGCATAAGCTTGCCAATCACCCTGCTGGCGTACTGCCATCCAACCTGCTAAATACATCCAAGAACCACAGCTTACCTGCGATTCATTAACTACCCCCCACTCCTACTAAAGAACAAATAACATTCTTCGAAAACATTCACTTCTCTTTTGGAGAACTTAGATTAATGGATCATCGTGTTTTTCAATCTCCAATAGTTTTACAAAATGATATTGTAGAACTATAAGAAAATAAATAGAGCAGAGTTCAAAACATTCCCGAAAACATTTTTACAGACCGACGATAGGAAGGGAAGGTATTGTTTTCACACCGAATTTCACATGTGGAGAGTTTTATATATCTTCACGAATCATGCATTTTGTTAACAGAAAAAAGTATTTTTAGCATCCTGTCTGTCCGTCTGTCCGTTGTGTGTTCGTATAGCTTGAACAGCTCAACCGATATTGACAAAATTTGGTATATTTACTTAATGCATCAGTAGCATAAATTAATCAACTTATATCTAGAAACCGGAAGTGATATTTTACAGAGTATTAATTTTATATTCATTGTCGGAAAATATTTCACTTAAAATATAATAGTAATTAATAATTGAGTAATTAAACTGAAAATAAAAATCAAGATAATATAATTTAATCATTTTAATTGAAGTTTTTAAAATATTTTCTTTTATACTTTATATATATATATATATATATATATATATATATATATATAATGTTGTTTGGAAATTAATTTATTTCAAATTTGTGACTGGCCACAGCTCATTTTTTATTTTATAAATCAACCATAAGTCCGGGTAAGTCAAAATGAATACAGCGATTACAAAGGTCTATTTACTTGAAAGGAATTTCTCTGGACTTGACACACTCCAATTTCTTTCCCTGGAGTTATAGCAAAGACAGGGGAGTATGTGCTTCTCATGTATATAACAATAAAAGAACTCACACTAACCATTTGTAATGCGCTTGAGTCAGTCACTACACAAATCCTTCAGAATGTATGACGTTAAATGGAATACCACTTACAATTAGATATTGTCCGTAGGACATCAATGAGGTATATATAGAGTAAATCACTGTTTTGGTATTTTGGTAGGCAAAATACTACTGGATGTTAGTAATGGAACGTTGCTGAATTAAAGATAGGCAATGAATTTTCTCAAATCTTGGGACTGATTATAAAATGTTTATAGACCCAATTAAACAACAGTTGAGTATAAATGTCTTGAAATTCAAAAACAATCCATTTTTTTTTCAAAAAACTAATTCCAATCACAATCATACGCTACCAAATTGTTAACCTGCTGGTGTCTTGCCTACTAGTCACTAATCAGCTTGTTCTTGTTGTTATACTAAATTTTGAAAATCTGCTACACTCTGGATTAATTTTATCGACAATTTTTTTCCATTAAATAGTTAAATAGTTATATCCAATTTGATATTGTAGGGCCGGTGGACGGGTGAAAAAGGGGTATAATTGAAATGAAAAGAAACGAGATTGGTTAGAATTGTTTATTTTAACAATTCAATGGGCTATTTACAGCGAATAGTTGGTCTTAACAATTAAGATGGAAAATGAAACGAAGAGGGTGGTATTTGGAGATTGGCGAGTGGTTGGTGAGACCAAAAAGGATGATAAACCGGTGTAAAAGGTGAAAAACTAAGATGGAGGCAGAGGAATTCCCCGAAACAAGGGTGCTCTGGGAGGCGAAGTGTTTGCTTGGAGAGGTAAAATAGAACACGTCGCTCGGTCGACGGCTGGCCGCAATCAAGCCAAGAGGGGAAACGGTGGTACGTTCACTAACCACTAGATGGCGTCAGAATGCACGACTAAACAGATATATATATATATATATATATATATATATATATATATACTCTTTTATTTTAATATATATTTATGTACCAAAATTAATTAAATATAGTGGGAAACTTTTTGTAAAATAAATACACCTATAGATTTTTTTCAATTTGACGCAAGAAAATTATTCAAAATAGGGGTTATTTTATTTATTTATTTTTTTTCTTAGAAAAAAATAAGCGGGAGTGTCCTCCCCTAGACTTTCCCGCATATAAATAGGTATAAAGAGTTGTGAATGAATATTTAGAATGTGTAAACTTGGTACCTAAAAATATCCATAGGTGAAATTTGGTGTGAAAACAATACCTCCCTTACTATCGTCGGTCGGTAAAAAAGAAACGCTACTTGTATAGGTAAAATGTCACTTCCGGTAGTCAGATCATGATGAAATTTGGTATCTGAATTTTTTTCATATTTTTAAATCTATATACAAAATATGAAGCAAATATCTCGAAGCAAACTGGTACTTTACTTGAAAGGTAAACGCAACCAGTGTAGGTAAAGTACCACTTCCGGTTAACCGATTTTGACGAAATTTTGATAGAAATCTACAAACTGTGAATAATATCGGTGTACCAAATTTCGAAGTCCTAGCTTGATTAGTTTTTGAGTAAATTTGCTTACAGACATTACATACATACATACATACATACATACATACATACATACATACATACATACACACACACAGACATAATCCGAAAAATGGTATTTTCCGACTCAGGGAGGTCTAAAACGTCAAGATCTATTAAAATCTCGAAGTCGAAATTTTTGACGATTCCAATACTTCCCTTATACGAAGTATGCGGGAAAGTAAAAAAACAAAAACAAGTGGATTTCTCTTTTGACAATATCGTACAAAATTAATATTATATTAAAATTAATTGGTATGATTTATAATAGATTTATTTATCTTACAAAGATAGGATTAGTTGCAAGAATCAACAATGAGAATCATTTGAAAATTGAAAATGTTTATAACAAGGAAACTTGTTATCCTTAATTTTATTCAATCTAACGCTGGAAAGGAAGATTCGATATTAAAATCTATAAAACTATTATTTTTCCAGACATATTATATAGATGTAAAGCGTGGTACATGACTTTGTAGGACGAGTATTTGAAAATAAAGGGTTCTGTAATATTGATAAGCGTAAAAAACTTAAATCACATAAATCACATAGATAAAACACTAATAATATCAATAAATTAAAATTTTTTTTTGATCGTGTAGTGATAATACAAATATATTATATTTAATTTAATTTTGAAGGTTTTCACTTTATTTAATTAGTATCTATACCAATTATGATATAATTTATATTTATAAAATATATATATAGAAATTAAAATAAATAATTTTTTGAAATTTTATTATTTTATAAAATAAATTTATAGTTAATATATTATTTAAATATTTAATTATTAAAATTGATTGGCTTTTGTTATGATGATTTTTTTTTGAATGAAAACTATTAATTTGAAAAAAAATAAAATATTATTAAATTTGAAATATATATACTATATCATGATCATAAATTTAAAATATTATATTATATATCTCTAGTCAAAATAAAATGATTATTGAAATATCAAAATATGCACATAATTTATAGTTAAAAACAAATGAATAAAACAAAATTAAACCGTGTAAATTTAAAAGGTTAAGCAACCCTCAAAATTAATTATTTTTACTTTTTTTAAAGGATTTTAATTTTTTCTCTTCTTGAGTTTCTAGTTTTTTTTCTTTCTTTTTAACTATAAACACGCTATTAAATGAAATTCCTCCAACACGAAGTTGACTTTTGATCTTCGAAATAAGACAAAAGTATTTACAAGCTATTTTTGATTTTAAAACATTTGTAAACTTTAGCATTATGATTGTAGAAGATTAAATTTAAATTAAATTTTCAGTATTTGTGGTTCAGCTTTCAATCAAAATGTTGATTAAATCCGCCCTTAAATCAAAATGTATCCGCCAATAAAATGTATCTTAAGTATTTTGGATTCTATTATTTTTATCTAAATAAATATAAACTAAAGTTAAGCTTCTTAATTTTATTTTATTTAGAAATACACAATTGATTTAATTTAGTTACTTTATTTATATTTGTATTTCTGGATAATATGTAAAATTTGCTTAATAAAATATTAAATAAATTAATTAAAATAAATATTTAAAGAACAAATCATCCTAAAATAGAATATTATATATTTTATTAACTATTATATGATGGTATAAAAGTGAAAATAAATTCGATTGATAATGAAATGTGTCAAGATTCAATATTTCAATTCATTCTTGTTTAATCAAAGCATAAGTAAATGAATTTGATACTCATATTAAATTAAAGATTTAAATATGAAAGTAAATAAAGAAGTAATTATTATTAAATTAATAAAAAAATTATATACTATAAAATTAACAAATAATAAAATAATTAATTTAGAGAGATAAAAATTTGAAATCAAATTACTAATAATATATATCTATACTATTAGCATTTAATATCAGAATATTATGAGTGAAATAATATTATATTTTACGGAGATCGATTGAATTGTAGTTAAGAAAATTAAAAAGTATATTAGAGGTAAAATAAATAAATTAATAAAATTGAGAAATAAAAATTATAGATGTTTCTTCAATTTAATGAAATACTTTCATTGAAATACATTCATATCGAAATAAAGCTAATAATATCAAGCACTATAACTTTCTTCTTCTAGAGCCAGACCAGTGTGCCGCGAGATTTTCAAAGTGTGCTGCGAGATTATGACTACCGACTTTATTTTCTAAATTTTTTCAATTTGGTTGTAAAAAAAAGTTTAAACGTTTTTGGGACTAGGCTGTTAAACATTTCCGACTTTTTTCTAAATATTTTCAATCTGGTTCTAAGAAAAAAAGGTAAACCGTTTTTGGGACCACATTTTTCAATATGGTAAACTTTTGTGTGTCGCCAAATTTTTAAACCGTTAAAAGTGTGCCGCGGTAAAAAAAAATGTTGTGAATCACTGCTGTATAGGCTGGGAGAACTACGTCCCCATTGATCCGATAGAAAATTGTTTTTTTTTTTTTTAATTTATTTTTCCATTTTTTAGGGGTATAGAAATTAATTGATTTTAGAATAAGTTAATAACCATGATTTTAAATTTTTAAAAAACAACATATTTTTAATCAAAAATGTTATTAATCGTTTCTAATTTTTTCAATAACGATATATAATTAAATTTTTTTTCTAATTCCGTACCCTTGTAAATTGTCATTGAATTTTTACACTATTTTATATAATTTTGAATTTAATTAATTAAATAAAAATTAAATTTATTATATTAATAAACCTATAACTTTTGTTTTTTTTTTAATTAAGAAAACACAATTTAATGAATTGCTTTTTTGTTACTTCAAAATTTCAATTCATTAACTATTTATCGATTCTCGCGTAAATGCAACTCAAAAATTCAAGAAGAACGATTTTGTTGTTGATGAATTTTATTTATCATAATTATACGATAAAAGTCCAGAATCGAAATGAAAGTCAACGATCACCAACCAGTCAAACAGAACTACTTCATATTTTTATTAGAATTTTAAATAAAAAGATATAAAAATAAGATTGTTTTTATATTAAGTACTCTGGGTTCACAAAGTTCATATAACTTGTCAGGGAATGGATCCAAGTTTTCACATTTTTACTCTATTGCCTTGATCATAAACTCTGTCTGCACTTTCAGGCGCTGAATTAATAATAAATCTAAATATATATCACAACGTTTTAGTCCTGTTTTAAACTCACCTTGGAGGGAAATTAAGTATTAAATTGAATCACTTCTAAAGCTTTCTACACTATCTTTGTAAAACAATCACAAATATTAAATAAATAAATATAATAGATAAAAGAAATTAAAAAAAAAATTGAATTATTTTTTAAACTTTCTTCTATAAAACTAGAAAAAAAATTATTTTTCTATCTATTGAAATCAGTTTGTCTGTATACACTCTCTAACTACGTTTAAGGTAATTTATTCGATGTTATCCAATCCTATTTTTAAATAGCCTGAAATAAATCGCGTCCTTCAAAATAATGAACCGCTCCTCAAACTATATAATGAAAAAATCGAATTTTTTCTCTTAATCATTTTGCTGGTATAAAACTCTTTACAATAACATAATCACTATACAGTGATGCCTCGCATAACGAACGCCTCGCACAGCGAACGCTTCACACAACGAACCATAATTAACTAAACGCTTCACACAACGAACTCGCCCGAGCTTCCACAATCGCTGCCGTTGTATTGCATCCCCTTGCGCAGGCACTGCAGGCAGTCATTATAGTCACTGCACTTAACTTAAACACGTATCGCGGCAATCGTTCTTCATTACCATATTCAATTATCATTATCATTCAATATTTTTTTTATATCATGGCTTCTAAAAAAAGCAGGAAGGTGATTTCTGTTGAAATAAAACAGGAAATAATTAGAAGGAATGAATCTGGGGTAAAATAGTGTGACCTCGTCAAAGAGTTTGGCCTCAGCAAGACCACTATTTACACCATTTTGACAAATAAGGATGCAATCAAATCAGCCAAAGTAGCCAAAGGAGTATCAAAATTATTTCATGAAAAACATAGGTCTTCAATCCACGAGGAAATGGAGAGGCTATTAGCGATTTGGATTAAGGACAGGCAGTTGAAAGGTGACGTAACAACCCAAGATATTATCTGTCACAAAGCCAAGAGAATTTATGACGATCTAAAGAAAAACGTCCCTGGAAGTAGCAGCAATCAAGATAATGAAGAAGAATTCAAAGCCAGCAGGGGTGGTTTTTTAGATTTAATTATATGTTTTGTTTTTTTTAAATATGTATCTAAATAAAAATAGTAACAAAAATTTTATTTTTTATTATGTCATCTTAGCATATTTTATGCTACAGAACGAATTATTTTTTTTAACATGTATTGTTATGGGAAAACGCGTTTCACATAACTAACTTTTCGCATAACGAACTTGCTCCTGGAACGAATTAAGTTCGTTGTGTGAGGCACCACTGTATATTTTTTTTAAAATAAATAAATGATGTATAGAAATCAGTTTCACTTTATTCACTTTCTAACTACGTTTAAGGTAATTTATTCGATGTTATCCAATCCTATTTTTAAATAGTCTGAAATAAATCTCGTCCTTCAAAATAATGAACCGCTCCTCAAACTATATAATGAAAAAAAAATCGATTTTTTTCTCTTATTCATTTTGCTGGTATAAAACTCTTTACAATAACAAAATTACTATATATTTTATTTAAATAAATAAATAATGTATAATTATAAATTTGAATAAAATCTGAATTTATATTTAACCAATGTAATTTTATATTTTACAAAATCAAAAATTAAACAACGAAACAACATTGAATCCATTTTCTTATTTTTAATTTTTGAAATGATTAAAAAATATAATAACAAATTATATATATATATATATATAATCCGTAATTTACTTTTTGCTTAAATATTATTTCACCCAATCGGCTTAAGAAATATGCACGGCTATTGATTGAACTTTCATTTGAAAGAAAGAAGCAAGGCAGGAAAAGGAAATGCCTCTGAGGGAACCCCCCCCCCCCCCCCGAATGATAAGGAGATTATGTTATGTGGTGGTGGAAATATGCGAAGTACAATATTACTTATTGTTTATGCCGATCCCTTTTCTGAATAATCTCATTAAGATCAGTTATTTCTAATAAATTTATGTTCTCATATAAACTTTTCTTCAGCCTGTTTTTCTTATTTTTTTTTTTGAATTTTCCATACTTCCCTTCGACATAAAGAAAATCAACTTTTAATCTTCCAATGAAATCCGAAGAAAAGCTGAATAGACGATGATCAAGACATGTTTGCTTTTTTTTTAGATTTTTCATTCATACGATTAAATATTCTAGCTAGTTGATTGAATAGGATTCAAATATCAATTTTATTTTCATTTTTCAATTGAATATTTCTTTCTCTTTTATTTTTGATGTCTTTGAATATTAAAGCGTTATTACAAAAAAAAAAAAGAAAAATATTAATCAAAATTATATTAATTGTGAATAAAAAAATATAATTTATGTTAAATATATGTATATCTATTATCTTATTATACTAGCAAAAATTGTATATATATATAGTAGTAACTGGTTATCCGAGTCACCGTTCAAATAATTTAAAAGAACATAAATGACTAATAAGACATATACTCCTTAAAAGAATATACAATTAATGCACTGAAAGACAGAACAATAGGCCTGTTGATGTAAAACATATATATTTTCGTAAATTTAATTTATCTATTGTATATATAGAAAAAAAGATTTTTGTCTGCACATTGGTGCGAATTTAAAATTTTTTGCATATCTTCGTGTTTCATGACATCTAGAATCCAAAAGTGACTTTAGAATTGTTCATGTCTGTCTCTCCGGAAATTTTGACGTTATAGAATCAAAATTGGCTGAAACGATTTCGATGAAATTACATCACAATATTCTTGCATATCTCAGAAATTAGTTTTTTAAAATTTGATATATATTATATATATATTGCAACTATAATAAGATTAAATATATATGAAAATAGTAAATTAATATAATAAAATTTATTATATAATTTATAAATGATGTATTTATTATTTGTATATGTAATATATAATTAAAAAAAAATATAAAAAATGTTTATTGGTTTATACTACCTATCCTAGAATTGTAAAAAATTAAATATATAAATTAGTAATAGATAATTAAGATATCGAGGGTAAAGCTGAAGTATAACCCCAAAAGATGTTAGAAAAGAATTGAGAAAAGGATTGAAAAATATTGAATAGACAATAAAACAATTATAACATCATTTTTAAGTACGAAAAAATTACTATTTCTTAAAAATATCAATAATAATAGAAAAAATAATAATCATACTTATTCGAAAGATTTGGATGGGTAACGGGTAGTTTCTTCTCTATGATCCCAATAGAAAAGATTTCTACTTCAGGGAGTAGCGTCCCTGCCCTCACGTGAGCTCATGATTCCTTTCTTGCATAGGAGGCGAATCATGTCCTTTACCCGTTGACTCCTTTCCATCCATTCCCTTACTCTTACCCCCCACCCCCACCCCCACCCTTGACCCTTCAAAAAATCAAGTTTATTTGGATGAAGGAGAATACCTAGCATAGATTCATTAAAAAGAAAAAAAAATGAAATATTGTCTCTTATAGGAGACTCTTCTAGAGTCTCCTATATATATTTGAATTAAACCCCCTTCGGGAGTTTAATTCAAATATATCCAGATTACGTCAATTCTTCAACTATCAAAACCCGATAAATTACCAGTGAGACATTTGTTAGGAGTGCCTCTGAGAGGACCCACCTCTCCAACGCTTCACATTAGTAGAAAATTTGGAACTCCTATTTATTGTACTCTTTGGAGAATTAGAAAAACCAATCAATTCCATGTTTTACATTTTATTAAAATTTTTGACTAAATTTTGTAAAATGGGACCGAGACAACACAATTGAACAATATTTTAGCCAGATTCTAAATAAAATTGATTTTTCGTATCATTAATTAGAAATTTTTAATTAATTTTAATATCAGTTTGTTTTTACAGTTCAACAAAAATCTTGCCTCATAACAACAGGTAAAACCAATACGAATCGATTCATTATGAAACGTAGATTCATTTTCACTACTATTATATAATTTTACGGTGCTTCGTTAATTAAATATTAATTATTGAATTTTGACAGATTGCGAAGATTTGCCGCCATGTTGACCCCTCCGCCACCTCCCCTCTCCTCCCACCCAACCTCTCGCCTGGCCTGCCTGCCGATCTGCTTCGAGTGCTTTCAGTTCCCATTCCCTTTCAAGTGGAAGACCAGACGTTGACCGGCCTCACCACCGAAATCATCCCTCAATCAAGAATTAATTGTAAATTTATTTATTCTTATCAATTAAATTGAAGTTTAATAAAATTTAGAAAAGATTATAATAAAAATTTAATTTTTTAAATTATAGAATTATAACTTGTTACTGATATATTAATTATATACGATTGATAAATTTCGCAGCCATGTTGATTGGCGGGCACCTCCAATGCTTTGCTTATCCGTGACCTTGAAGGGGATAGCATAGCAATCTCTTGTTTACCCCCAATGGATGGGATTCAACTGCTCTCTCTCTCTCTCTCTCTTTTGGCCTTATTTCCTAAATTCACACTCGCTATCGACTCTACATTAATTTTACATATTCATCTTCAATTTTAATATATTATTTGGTTTCATTAAGTTAAAGTATTATAAATTATTATAATAGAAACCAGTATTTTTAATTTTTTATATCTTATCTTATTATACAAGCAAAAATTGTATATATATATATATATGTAAGGTGGCTTTCAAATGAGAGAAAGGTTTCTTCGTTTTTGTCGTGATTTTATTAATTCTTAAAGAATATTTACAATTATTATACAATTATTAGAATATTTACACATTTAAATAATACATACCTAAAAGAATAATTAAATTAAACATTATTTATAGAATATTATATACATAAATGCTGTATTATCTTACATTAATACTTAATAAATACTTAATAAGCCCTCTATCCTAAACTATATATACTAAGGTTAACAGAAGCTATAAATATAATTTATATATATATATATATATATATATATATATATATATATATATTTGTATTTTTGAGAAATTAAACCGCTCAAAAAGGATTTTTTTGAAATTTACAATATAGATTATTTTTATAAAGAAGAATCAATATGTATGGTCCGCCTCGGGAATAATCATCTTTGTTAATTTTTAAAATAGGAATTATAATAATAATAAAAATCGCGCTGGGCAACGCCCGATAGTGCTTCCTTAAATATTATAAATAAAATAAAATTGAAAATATTTATTTTAATAATAGTTTGTATTCAAATTACAAAATATATATTATGTTATATCTAGAGGCTATACTTTTCTGTCTTTCGGTGTATTAAAACGTACGTTTAAGGGCTGCATGTTTTATGACTATTTTTTTTAATTTATGTACTTTTAAACTATTTGAAATTGTTTTATATATTTTATTTTAAATAATAATCTTAATTTTAATTTTCATAGTTCATAAGGAGTATCTAGCCGCGGCTCGGTGAACCAGGTACTATATCTACTCGTATAAACCAGTAAGGGATGCCTGTCCATTTATCATACTATCCCGTATAAATATTAAGATTATAAATCTAATTTCTGCTAAACTAAATAAAATATTGTAAAATATCTAATTTTTTTTTAATAGCATAAATTGAAATCTGTTGGTATAAATGTTTTTATAAAAATGTATGAATTTCATAAAAATTTCAGTCTCGACGTTTCGGCGCCCATCTTGACGCCATTTTCATGTTAGTTTTGAGATGAATTCTCTGTCTTATTCTATGAACCAAAAGTCATTGTTGATATTTTGGGTTGAATAGGTGGGTAATTTTTGTCTTAAAATTATAAAGCTCTGAAGAATTTCCGGCAGTAGCAACATAGGTCCAATTTTCACCACATCTCTTGGTTACACAAATTAATTGCAAAATTGTTCTTGTTAAAATTCTTTTTATAATGTGAACAAAATGGGCACCGAAACGTTGAGATACAGTTCTCACAAAAACACATGAAAATACCTTGGAAATAGTTTTATATATATATATATATATTCTAAATATATATATATAGAATACATACTTCTCAATATTTTCAAAGAAATTGTCTCTCTGTACAAATATAAAAATACATTTTTTTAATAATCTATTATATTTTTTATATTTGGGAAATATTAAAATTGTCTTTCTAAATACAGTTATTTGACTCGTTTGACTTTTTACTATCTCGTTTGGAAGGTCCCTGAATCATTTTCACTAAGTGGGAGAAAAATGTCTCTCTGTGTGTGTGTGTGGGGGGGGGGGGGTGTAGACAAGATTACGCAAAAACGGCTTGAGCTAGAATCATGAAATTTGGTACATGGACATTATTCTAAATTCGTAGTTTTCTATCAACTTTTGCGAAATATAGCTCAACCGGAAGAGGGTCATTACCTACAACGTTTGGATTTTTTTTCCTCTAAAGTGACCGTAAAAATAAAGCTATATGTTTGATAATTTTTCACATGATTAAAAATTGTATAAAACTGCTATATATAGAATTTCAGCTTGATTGAATCGCTGAAAGTACCAGAATTAATTTTTTAACACTGCAAATCTCACGCGCCAACACGTGACGTGGTGTCATCAACAAAGAGCCAAACCTGGTTTAATAAATACTATTTATTAATTTTATTTATAATTAATTAAATTTAATTTAAATAAAATATTATGTTATTTAATCCAATTCAAATTGCGAGTTAGTCGAGTGGAGACACTCCAGCTAATTTTTTTTTACCATCGTACAATTTTTTTTCTCTCTCTTTCGTAGTAGAAGCAGTTGACCAATGCTTGGAGAATAAATCGTCGATTATCTCCAACCACCTATTCTCTTAGATAGGAGTACCTTGGTGACATAGAGCAGTGCAACCCTCTCGGAGGGAAAACTTGTGTTTGCCTGGTCGGCACTATGATAGGGGCGCCAAAATCCTTATCGTTAAATTAATATTGCGAGACTCGAGGAAATTAAACTCCACAAAAAATACTTAAAGAGAGAGTAAAAATGTCCAGACAAAAAATAATAAATATTAGATTAAATAAAAAAAAAGAAATACTACTTTTATTTTTATATTATATAAACTAATTTATTAATATTATTATTATTATTATTATTATTTATTATTATTATTATCCATGTAGATGCATAAATCAATGGTTCCTTTTGAAGATTTCACACTAAAATTATTATCTATTTCTATATATATATATATATATATATATAATGATTGATATTTGTGATCAAGATAATCAAAGTAAAATTTGAGAAGACTGATCAAAGAACACCTTTACCCCGTTTACACTATTCTTTCGTATGATGTAAAAGTGTTTTTTTTTATAGTTCATTTTAGATAAACTATTTTTATTTATATTATTCTATAAATTTATTTCAAAAATATTTGTACTAATACAACTTTCTATATAGTAACTTTTAAAATATTTTTATTTACTATAATTTTTTAATTACAATGTTTATAAATAATCATTTATCTTATCTTATTATACTAGCAAAAATTGTATATATATAAACCTCTAACTTTGTACGTACTTCGCAAGGACAACGCCTATCAAGCCAGTTATATCAATGAGGTGTCCTATGATCAGTAAAACGGGTCCTCTCAACCTTTACATTGATTTTCTTGATCGGAGGCGCTATCAAGTAGCTTTTCCCCAAGGTTGTTCCCGGAGGCTGGGTTGACTCCCTCCCATAGACTCCAGCTAGGGAAATTCCCTTGCCAGGCCCGGGACTTGAACCCGGGACCATGTGAATGTGAGGTAGGTTCGCTACCCACACGCCCAATGGCGCCTTTATATATATATTTGTATTTTTGATATATTAAAGCACGTGAAGGATTTTTTTGACGTCAGACAGCGCTTCTTTAAATACAAAATATTATAAATAAAATAAAATTAAAAATATATATAATGTTATATCCACAGGCCATACTTTTCTGACTTTCAGTACATTAATACATACGTTTAAGGGTTGTATGTTTATGACTATTTTTATGTAATTTATGTTCTTTAAAATTTCATATATTTTATCTTTTATTTCGGTCAGCGAACCAGGTATATATATATTTATATAATTTTGAAATATTAAATAGCTCTAAGGAATATTTTTACTATCTCGACAGAGATTTGAAGGTTCCTGAATCATTTTCACTAAGGTTGAGAAAAATGTTTGTGTGTATGTATGTAGACAAGATTACACAAAAACGGTTTGAGCTAGAATAATGGAATTTGGTATACCGGCATTATTCAAAATTTGTAGTTTTCTCTCAACTTTTGAGAAATGTAGCTCAACCGGAAGATGGTCATTGCCTACAACGTTTTGATTTTTTTTTCCTCTAAAGTGACCGTAAAAATAAAAATATATGTTTGATAGTTTTTCACATGATTAAAAATTGTATAAAACTGCTATATATAGAATTTCAGTTTGATTGAATCGCTGAAAGTCGCGCAATTAATTTTTTAACACTGCAAATCACGCACCAACACGTGACATGGTGCCATCAACAAAGAGCCAAACATGCGCTGATTTAATAAATCATATTTATTATTTTTTTTTTTATAATTAATTAAATTTAATTTAAATATAATATATGTTAATTAATCCAATTCTAATTTGCGAGATAGTCGAGTGGAGACACTCCACGTAATTTTTAATGAACGAGCGGCTGCTCGGTGAACCACATACTTTATATTATTACAGAAAATACACATGTTTTTGCAGTAAAATTTTATTTTCTATTCCTTTAAAGTGAAATATATTCGTGATTGATGTTAGATTCCTTGAATATCTAATACAATTGTCTTCTAAATGGTATAAATTAAACATATTCCGCTTTATCGTTAGAAGAGCTAATTTAGATATTTAATATGGTACTTTAAATATGAATAAATGATTATGTAATAGGATAATAGATTTCTATAATCTTCTTTGTTTCTTTAGTCTAAATCTTAAGCAGATTTCTCTGTTTCTCTTGATAATCAATCCGACGTTGGGCGTTCTTCCCGGTGGTCGCTTTCCAATGGGTTGAGCAATAAAGTTGTGCTTGAATGCTTTGTTCACCTCTTCGAGATCTTACTATCCTGCTTATCTAAAGCAGTAGTTCTCAATGGGGCTTTTCAAGAGACAGCCACACGATACCATAATCCAAAAAATCAAATGATCATTGATTTTTTTTGATAAAGAGACTGGTTTATAGAACCTATTACCAAGTTTATTTTTTTCTAATTGATAATACATTAATCAATTAAAAATGAATCTTGATTCCCAAGAAGACACAAAATATCCAATATATATAGATTAGTTTTTATTTCTATGTTTTTTTCATCAAAAGTAATGTTAATTGTCACGAAAATTATTTTTTTAAATATTATTTGTAATCATATTATTACTTAAATTGAATTATAAAATAAGAGTTAAAAATGTAATTTGCCGACAGTAGCGCAATCTAACAATGATAAGAGTAAAAACACATAAGGTTTCCCGAAGTCAAATTTGCATGTCACTCACCTGTTTGCTATCTTAAAGAGAAATATTTTCTTGTTATTTTAATTGTAAATCAAAATCAAAATTTAAAACGTTTCTATCACAGACCCCATCTGGTTTATATTACTTATTACCTAATATATATTTTATAATTGTTAACAAATTAATCAATTAATAAGTTGACCTGTGGCCAGGTCCGAACCGACCAACGGTTTGAAGTAAATTAATTTCTAGCTACAGAAACAATTTCAAATAATTTTAATATATCTATTAATGTAATAAAAAACAGATATGAATACATAAATAATAAATATAAACATTTTTAATTTTATTTTATTTATAATATATATGTAAGACCAGGCTGTGACGTCATGAATGGCTGGATGACGTCATATAATTTTAAATAAAAAAAAAAACTAATAAATATGATTTTCCCGAGGATAAAACCAATACAAAGTGTATGATTCGTGGTAATATATAAAAAAATCTCCTCATGTGAAATTTGGTGTGAAAATAACCCTTCCCTTCCTATCGTCGATCGCTAATACTACCACTTCCGGTTTCCGGATTTGCACCAAAAGTTGATCAATTCATCCCACTGATGCATTAAGTAAATATACCAAATTTCATCAAAATCGGTTGAGCCGTTCAGGCTGTACACATCTATACGGACGGACAGACGGACAGACGGACGGACAGACATCATGCTAAAAATACTTTTTTCTGTTTAGAAAATGCATGATTCGTGGAGATATGTAAAAATCTCCACATGTGAAATTTGGTGTGAAAACAATACCTCCCTTACTATCGTCGGTCGGTAAAAATGGATCTTGATTCAAAAGAAGACACAAAATATCCAATATTTATAGGTTATTTTTTTATTTCTATGTATTTTTCATCTAAAGTAATGTTAATTGTCACTGAATTTTTTTTTAATATTATTTGTAATGATATTACTCCTTAAATTGAATTATAAAATAAAAGTTAGATACATAAAAATATAATGATTTTTAATAACAAAAACAATTATTTTTTTAGGTCCTCTATATTCTTGTGTATATTGCCATACCAATTTTATAAGTGAGGAATTTTTATCGAAACATCTAAAAAAATGTTTTCATAAAAAAATATTTTCCATTTTAGAAAATGAGGTAAAACTCAAAATGGATACAGAGAAATATTTAGACGAAAAATTTAAAGAAGAAATTGATTCACTCCATACAGAAGACAGGCGTTTTCAATGTAATTATTGTAAAAAGAAATTTAATCAGAAATCAGCTATAAATACACATTTATTAATTCATACAAAAGAAAATCCTTTTGAATGTAATTATTATGAAAAGAAATTTAATCAAAAATCACATTTAACATTCATTAATTCATACAGGCGAAAAACTTTTTGAATCTAATTATTGTGAAAAGAAATATAAAGATAAATCAGCTTTAAATAGACATGTATTAAATCATACAGGAGAAAAACGTTTTGAATGTAATTATTGTGAAAATAAATTTAATCTGAAATCAAATTTAAATAAACATTTTTTAATTCATACAGGAGAAAAACGTTTTGAATGTAATTATTGTGAAAATAAATTTAATCTGAAATCAAATTTAAATAAACATTTACTAATACATAACGTTTGAAAAATAGGCTTAATAATGTAAACCACATTTTCTTTAAATATAGCTTATATACTTTATAGCACAAGTTTAAATCAATAAAAATTTGATTTATTTAACTTAGTTTAGTATTTATATTTACTATTTTATTTGCCGATTAATAAATAAATACATTATTACTAATTATCTATTATATTTAAGATTTCTATCATTTTTTTATCCATATGTTAATTTATTTCTTATTTATTTATACGAATCTAAAATATGTCGATGATTCTTTCATTTTACGAATCTATGTTGTAAATAAAAAAGAAACTTTATAAAAATCCTTATTTTAATTCTGTCAATTGTCAATTTCCCGCTAGACAACATCGATTGCATTTTTTTCATCTTTTTTCTCTCGTAAGACATTTTTTACACTGATTGTAAGAAAACGTTCGTCGCACCTAAATATTTAAAACCAGAACAATAGACTGTCTCGAAGACATTTTTCGGGACGCCGGGTCAGAGCACCTAAAATCGGGACAATCCCGGAAAACCGGGACGTTTGATCGCACTAGCTCATTAGCTGTATTAACAGTATTTTCTTCAACTTACTTTTGCGAATTTTTATTTTCTCAAATAAATGTAATTTTAACCAAAATCAGAAACAGAACTGCTAGTGACAATTCCGAGGCTTGTGTTGCTTTGAAAGTAACCAATTACATACCAAATATAGACCACTTAGCGTCACAATTTATACAAATTAGCTGGAGTGTCTCCACTCGATTATCTCGCTATTTGAATTGGATTAAATAACATAATATAATATATTTAAATTAAATTTAATTATATAATTATAAATTAAAATTAATAGATAATATTTATTAATCCAGCGCAGGTTTGACTCTTTGTTGATGGACCACGTCACTTGTTGGCGCGCGACTTGCAGTGTTAAAAAATTAATTCTGGTACTTTCAGCGATTCAATCAAGCCGAATTTCTATATATAGCAGTTTTATACAATTTTTAATCATGTGAAAAATTATCAAACATATATCTTTATTTTTACGGTCACTTTAGAGGAAAAAAAATCAAAACGTGGTAAGTAATGACCCTCTTCTGGTTGAGCTACATTTCTCAAAAGTTGATAGAAAACTATGAATTTTGAATAATGTCCATGTACCAAATTTCATCATTCTAGCTCAAACCGTTTTTGCGTAATCTTGTCTACATACATACACACATACACACACACACACACACACAGACATTTTTCTCAACCTTAGTGAAAATGATTCAGGAACCTTCAAAACGTATAAAAACATCAAAATCTCAACATCGAAAATTTTCATGATCGCAATACTATCTCTGGCGAGATAGTAAAAATGAAAGCCCACTTCCGGTTAAGTTACCTTTCTCAAAAGTTGATAGAAAACTACAAATTTTGAATAATGCCCGTATACCAAATTTCTAGCTCAAACTGTTTTTGCCTAATCTTGTTTACACACACACACACACATGCATATACACAGACATTCTTCTCAATCTTAGTGAAAATGACTCAGGGACCTTAAAAACCTATAAAAACATCAAAATCTTGATATCGAAAATTTCTGGCGAGATAGTAAAAATAGACATGGCAAGGAAGTACTTTATAAATAAATAAATCTCTCACATACATCGGATATTAAATGAACTTATTTCCAGAATTCTTGATTGAGTATCTCCTTGCTAATTGTTTAAAGAATTAACAATTTTTTTTAGTTTTTGCGTAATCTTGTCTACATACACTCATACACACACAGACATTTTTCTCAACCTTAGTGAAAATGATTCAGAAACCTTCAAAACGTATAAAAACATCAAAATCTCAACATCGAAAATTTTCGTGATTGCAATACTATCTCTGGCGAGATAGTAAAAAGATCTCATACTGGGCAACAGTAGAAAATATAGTGTTTCTTTCTAATTGAAGTAAACTTTTATTGTTTAATTTTTGATATATTATTTTTTATTGTTTAGTTCGTGATATTTTTTTTTTTTTGACTTTTGAGTTTTGAAAAAAATATAAAAACGAAAACTAAATTTTAATTTCTGATATTTTATTATTATTTTATTTTATGGCACGTCAAAAAATATTGGTTTGAACAGAAACATCTTTTTTCGCACGATACCCAATATCTAATTTCGATCACTGGTCTAGAGTCTAGAATTTTCAGGCACGTCAAAAAATTTAAAAAATTAAGTAAAAAAATTCCTTATTTTAAAATAATTTCTGGTTTTTTTTAGCTTGATATAATTCTCATATATACTTTAATGAGTTTTTAGTTTTACTAAAATTTTTTTTTTTATGTTTAACTTTAAATGAAAATTTTTTTTGAATTAAAATAATACCAAAATAAGTTGACCTGTGGCCAGGTCCGAACCGACCGACGGTTTGAAATAAATTAATTTCCAGCTACAGAAACAATTTCAAATAATTTTAATATATCTATTAATGTAATAAAAAACAGATATGGATATAACATAAATATTTTTAATTTTATTTTATCTATAATATATAGCTGAAGTAGCCGGCGTTGCCGGCGTTACCCGAGGCTGTGACGTCATGAAGGGCTGGGTGACGTCATATAATTTTAAATTAAGAAAAACATAATGAAGATGATTTTTCCCGAGGATAAAACCAATACATTCGTGGTGATATGTAATAAAATCTCCTTATGTGAAATTTGGTGCGAAAATAACCCTTCCCTTCTTATCGTCGATCGCTAATACTACCACTTCCGGTTTCCGGATTTGCACCAAAAGTTGATCAATTCATCCCACTGATGCATTAAGTAAATATACCAAATTTCATCAAAATCCGTTAAGCCGTTCAGGCTGTACACATCTATACGGACGGACAGACGGACGGACAGACGGACAGACGGACAGACAGACATTATGCTAAAAATACTTTTTTCTGTTAAGAAAATGCATGAATCGTGGAGATATGTAAAAATCTCCACATGTGAAATTTGGTGTGAAAACAATACCTCTCTTACTATCGTCGGTCGGTAAAAACAAAAACTTCAATGCTGCCTGTGCTCTGAAATTATTGTATGTCGAACGTCTTCTATTAAGCGACACTTTAAAACGAACCATAAAGACATCGCCGAAAAACATATTGAAGAAAGAAAAGAACTAATTTCTCAACGGTTATTAGCTGAAAATCGATCGAATTTATTATCAAAATTTGTAAAAACCTAGTTTTGAAATTTCTATATTTAATTAATATTATCACATGATCTCTAGTATTACAATTTATTTCCTTTTTTTTTATTGTTTTTTTATGAATTATTATAATCCATTAAAAATTGCATATAAATAAAAATATTCTCTAGAAGAAAGAAGAAAGAAGAAAGTTATATGATATTATTAACTTTATTTTGATATGAATGTTTACCAATGAAAGTATTTCATTGAAGAAACATCTATAATTTTTATTTCTCAATTTTATTAATTTATTTATTTTATTAATAATTCACCTCTAATATACTTTTTAATTTTCTTAACTACAATTCAATCGATCTCCGTAAAATATAATATTATTTCACTCATAATATTCTGATATTAAATGCTAATAGTATAGATATATATTATTAGTAATTTGATTTCAAATTTTTATCTCTCTAAATAAATTATTTTTTATTTGTTAATTTTATAGTATATAATTTTTTATTAATTTAATAATAATTACTTCTTTATTTACTTTCATATTTAAATCTTTAATTTAATAAATATCAAATTTATTTACTTATGCTTTGATTAAACACGAATGAATTGAAATATTGAATCTTGACACATTTCATTATCAATCGAATTTATTTTCACTTTTATACCATCATATAATAGTGAATAAAATATATAATATTCTATTTTAGGATGATTTGTTCTATAAATATTTATTTTAATTAATTTATTTAATATTTTATTAAGCAAATTTTACATATTATCCAGAAATACAAATATCAATAAAGTAACTAAATTAAATCAATTGTATTTCTAAATAAAATAAAATTAAGAAGGTAAACACATATAGAAAAACTTTAGTTTATATTTATTTAGATAAAAATAATAGAATCCAAAATACTTATTTCAAGTAACTTCTCATTTTGATCATGAAGAGTATACCTCCTTCTCCGAGATTCCAACTGACGAAAAATTCCCTTGCCAGACCTAGGAATTGAACTCGGAATCAATAGATTGAGAGTAAAACGATTTGCCTCTCAGAATGCGTTTTATAATTATACGAGGGCAGGTCAATAAGACAGACAGTCACTTTTTTAATGAAACCGATTTTTTGTTAAAAAAAAATATTTTATTTTTCAACGTTGTCTCCTTTGAGCTTTATACACTTCGTCTAACGTTTCCCCAATTTTTTTATCGCTTCCAAAAAATTAAATTTGTCGACGACATCAAAATTGATTTGTTTGTGAGATGATTTCATCGTTGGAGTCCGCCGAGCCATTTCTTCAGATTTAAAAACAAGAAATAGTCAGTCGGGGCTGAATCCGGAGAATAGGGCGGATGAGTGAGAAGAACCATGTTGAAAAAATAAGAAAAAAATGTCGGAAATGTTTAAGAGCCTCATTCCGTTTGTAATAATTTGGCGGCACATTTTGATAATCTCGCGGCACACTTTTGAAAATCTCGAGTCACACAAAAGTGCCGCGGCACAGTGGTTGAGAATCACTGCTATACAGGATCAAAATTTGGAAGGTACTTGAAATAATTAGTAGCGGTCTTCTCATCTAATATACTTTTTAATTTTCTTAACTACAATTCAATCGATCTCCGTAAAATATAATATTATTTCACTCATAATATTCTGATATTAAATGCTAATAGTATAGATATATATTATTAGTAATTTGATTTCAAATTTTTATCTCTCTAAATTAATTATTTATTATTTGTTAATTTTATAGTATATAATTTTTTATTAATTTAATAATAATTACTTCTTTATTTACTTTCATATTTAAATCTTTAATTTAATAAATATCAAATTTATTTACTTATGCTTTGATTAAACACGAATGAATTGAAATATTGAATCTTGACACATTTCATTATCAATCGAATTTATTTTCACTTTTATATCATTATACAACCATATGCATCATATAATAGTTAATAAATGGATAGTTAATAAAATATATAATATTCTATTTTAGGATGATTTGTTCTTTAAATATTTATTTTAATTAATTTATTTAATATTTTATTAAGCAAATTTTACATATTATTACGCTTGACCATTTTCCAAATTTGCCGATATACGGCCACAAATGTTGGAAAAAGTTATCGAAAATTGGACGTCCAGATTGGACTACATCCGAGCCAGCCGTGGCGTTCCTATGCCAGAAATCATATATAAAATGTAATGCCACAAGATTATCTTTCGTATAAATAAAATTCATGTCAATCCATCGTTGTTTTATTGCAATTTAAAAAGTTCTATACCCCGAAAAGAAACACCCTTATTAATAATATATGTCTTTTTAAAATAAATTCGTATAATCATTATAAAACCTACGTGTACATACATACATACCTATCAAGTCATAGAAATAAACAATCTTATATATATATACATTTTTAACAATGATATCTATTAATTTATTCTATTAATACTAAAGAAAGGTAAAAATCGTTATTCTAGTTTTTTTTTTCTTCTATTTTCATTTCATTTCATTTAAATTGATCAGTAAATATCTAGTTTTAAATTGAACCCAAATAATAGAGACAACTTCGAAAGCAGAAGGGATATTATGAAGGAAGGGTGGCACATTAAATGGATTGCTTGAATATTATTATAGCAGTCATTGTCTCCGTTTCAACTTAGAGCATAAATGGGTTTGAATCTCATCTAGTATCTTAGAGGATATTGATGTTGCAGTAATGAATTTAATCATTCTTAACCTTTATAAGTCTCAAATTTGTTTAATTTCTTCGTATCTGCAATTTTAAATGAAAATAAAACCAATTTGAATATATGTTTCAATTTTTCAATTTAAAGAGTATGTTTATTAGTCAAAATTTTTACAATCGTTGATTTATCACAACATACAAAGATCAAAGTTACAATATACCTATCCCCTGATTTACACGGTACTTGTTTTACACGTTTTCGCTTTTACACGGTTTTCCAAATAAGTTTTTTTTTGTTTTTATCGCACTCTACTAAATGCGCTGTGTACACCTCTCACGGGGAATCCCGAGCTTATGTGCTGACTTGCTGCACATGCACACTGTGTCTGTATTTCTTCGCATAAAATTAAAGTTTTATCTAGCAATTGTTAATAACCGATTTTATTACCACCTCTCAGAATGTAAATATTTCTGCTTCAAACATCGAATCGGCACAAATAACTTCGAGTGATGAAAGTGAATTCCAACCTTCGATTCCGAAAAAAAGAATGAGAGTAATTTCTGATAGTGATGAAGGATAATAAAACACCTTTGGTTTTATTTTTTGTTCTTCTGTTTAATGTATTGTAATTAAATAAAAAACAGTGTTTCCGTAATACCTGTCAATGCATTTTATTTTTATTTCTGTGTACACCTAAAAATATTGAAAAAATCACAACTGTTAAATAGCAAAATTATGCATTTTCTGCAAGCTTTTCGATTTACACGGTTTTGACTTGAAAATTTTTAATTTTCGATTTACAGGTTTTTCTCAGGAACGTATCTACCGTGTAAATCGGGGGATAGGTGTATTTACAAAAATAAATTGTTCCTTTTGCGACCATTGATTGATACGCTATTACAATTTTACTTAATTTTATTTACATTTGTTTCCTTTTTTTACTTAATCAGGGTTGTGATTGTCAACTCACCAGGAAAGGCTGGCAAAACCTGGAGATTGAATTTAAATATATGTGGTAGTCCCCATCTGACTTTTCAATCGATATATACAGTACATTAAATATATTTGTTTCCATTGGCTATTCTCTTTCAATTTATAGTTAAAAAATGTTTTAACCAATAAAATAGTAAAATATTTTAAAAAAGTTTATTTAAAAAATTAAAAAATAATATTATTTAAAATTTACTAAAATGTAAAAAAAAAATATATATATAAAAGTGAATTTGAAAATGTTTAATAAAAAAAATCGAATTATGGTGTATAAATTATTGAAAAATAAAAATTGAATGAGCGATTAAAAGCAAAGTGAACGGAATGAAAATGCGGTGCGAGCACACACCCACACATATGCACCAACAGGAATAAGAATCGGTTTTTTTTTTTTTACTTTTTGTAACGATTTTATTTTTCAAAAAAAAGAGGAATTATAAATTTTGTGCGAAAATAATTTAAATGTTAATAATATTTTTTGATTATCTGTCATTAAGTATTTATGCAATACACTATTTCAATTTCACCATATATGTAACTCCAATAATTATAAATAATTATAAGCAGTCTGGAGGCAATACATTTGATTCTAATTTGAAGTTCAAAGGAAATTCTTTCTAGCTGTGTCTATTCGAACAAGGTTCATCCAGCCTATTTGATCAAAATCGGGAGGCTACTTGAAATAAAAAGTAGCGGCCTACGATCAAGAAAATCAAGATAAATGTTTCGAGCGTCAGATTATGAGCAGAATACTTAAAAACAAATTGTAAAAATTAATGATTTATATAAAAAAAAAATTTGTGTCATGTTATAAAAAATCTTCATAAAATCAAGCATAAGATGTGAAAGAGCCCAAGTTTTTATCTAGAGGAAAAAAGAAGAGTGTCACAAAAAGTTGTGATGGTCATACAACACCTTTACTCTGCTAAAGCGTCAACCGACTTGATAGGCTCTATTCTTTCCTACGCTGTACAAAATTGGCTGAAACGATTTCGATGAAATTACTTCACAATATTCTTGCATATCTCAAAAATTAATGTTTTATAATTTGATATATATTATATATATATTGCAAGTATAATAAGATTAAATATATATGAAAATAGTAAATTAATATAATAAAATTTATTTTATTTTTTATAAATTATGTATTTATTATTTGTGTATATGTATTTAAAAAAAATATAAAAAATGCTTATTGGTTTATACTACCTATCCTAGAACTGTAAAAAATTAAATATATAAATTAGTAATAGATAATTAAGATGTTGAGGGTAAAGCTGAAGTATAACCCCAAAAGATGTTAAATAAGTAGATTAATTGAGAAAAGGATTGAAAAATATTGAATAGACAATAAAACAATTATAACATCATTTTTAAGTACGAAAAAATTACTATTTCTTAAAAATATCAATAATAATAGAAAAAATAATAATCATACTTATTCGAAAGATTTGGATGGGTAACGAGTAGTTTCTTCTCTATGATCCCAATAGAAAAGATTTCTACTTCAGGGATTAGCGGCCCTGCCCTCACGTGAGCTCATGATTCCTTTCTTGCATAGGAGGCGAATCATGTCCTTTACCCGTTGACTCCTTTCCATCCATTCCCTTACTCTTACTCTTTCCCTCCCCCTCCCCCACCCTTGACCCTTCAAAAAATCAAGTTTATTTGGATGAAGGAGAATACCTAGCATAGATTCATTAAAAAGAAAAAAAAATGAAATCTTGTCTCTTATAGGAGACTCTTCTAGAGTCTCCTATATATATTTGAATTAAACCCCCTTCGGGGGTTTAATTCAAATATATCCAGATTACGTCAATTCTTCAACTAGCAAAACCCGATAAATTACCAGTGAGACATTTGTTAGGAGTGCCTCTGAGAGGACCCACCTCTCCAACGCTTCACATTAGTAGAAAATTTGGAACTCCTATTTATTGTACTCTTTGGAGAATTAGAAAAACCAATTAATTCCATGTTTTACATTTTATTAAAATTTTTGACTAAATTTTGTAAAATGGGACCGAGACAACACAATTGAACAATATTTTAGCCAGATTCTAAATAAAATTGATTTTTCGTATCATTAATTAGAAATTTTTAATTAATTTTAATATCGGTTTGTATTTACAGTTCATTAAAAATATTGCCTCATAACAACAGGTAAAACCTATACGAATCGATTCATTATGAAACGTAGATTCTTTTTCACTACTATTATATAATTTTACGGTGCTTCGTTAATTAAATATTAATTATTGAATTTTGACAGATTGCAAAGATTTGCCGCCATGTTGACCCCTCCGCCACCTCCCCTCTCCTCCCAACCAACCTCTCTCCTGGCCTGCCTGTCGGTCTGCTTCGAGCGCATTCAGTGATTCAGTTCCCATTCCCATTCAAGTGGAAGACGCTGACCTGCGTCACCACCGAAATCATCCCTCAATCATTCCCTAATCAAGAATTAATTGTAAATTAATTGTATGCTGTACAAAAATCGGAGTTTTTTTTTATTATTATTATAAGTAAAAATTATAACCAATATCAAAACTCTGCGTATATATATATATATATATATATATATATACGAAGGATGAAAGCTATCGCATCTGGCTTCCATTCTCGTGGTCCCGGGTTCAAGTCCAGGGCCTGGCAAGAGAATTTTTTTAGCTGGGATCTATGGGACGGAGTCAACCCAGCCTCCGGGATCAACAGTGGGAAGCTACTTGATAAAAAGTAGCGCCTTTCATGAAGAAAATCAAGGTAAAATTGATAGGACCCGTTCTACTGATCATAGGACACCTCATTGATATACCGACATAATAGGCGCTGACCTTGCGTAGGATATACAAAAGCCAGAGCTTATATATATATATATATATGTGCAATGATGTTAATTCGTAAATAGATATGAAATTCTAAATTCAATTAAATTTGTAGAGTTTATTTTTCGAAAGATTTGTGAATTTAATACTCGTCGCTCCCAAAGGATGCCAATAAAACAAACTTAAAATTTGATTGAAGTTTTTTTTTTATTTGAAAGCGCAAACTTACTAAAGAAATGTCTATTTATTTTCCACTTTCAATTACCACCATCCTATTTATTCATTAAATTGTATTTTATTTTTGTTGTAATTAATTAATTAAGAAACAGACTGACTATTTATCATTATTAATAATATTAAAAATACATCTAATAAAAATTTTAAGCTTCGAATTATTGAATATTGTCATTATTATTAGAGTACGCTATTACTAGATTAAGTAGAGATATAAGTGAATTTAGAGAGGATAATACAGGGTGTCCCAAAATGAAAGAGCAGATTTCAATTTCGTATGACAGACAAACTATGTAAGATAGAAACCCCTTGCGCATGCCATTGGATAGAGAAAGTTTTGACACTATATCATACACTACATAATGCGAGTACACTCTACATGAGCTTCATGTGTTGCTCGAGATACATCGAAACGGTAGTCCATTTCATTCCATACACGCATCAACTGGTCCCTGTTTATTGAATTAACAGCTTCAATAATTCGATTTCACAGATCTTGAAGTGTAGCTGGCATAGGTAGGTCAAACACTGTCTCTTTTATATGGCGCCTCTGGTGGTTCAGTTAAGAAGTTGACACTCAACATGAAACTAATTATTCTAGAAATTCCCATACAAAGAAGGTTTATAATATTTAAATTTTTATTTTAAGTTCTAATATTCAATAATATTAAAATTAAAATCAATTTCAATTAAATTAAATTAAATCTTATTTCTAATTTTTTATTAAAACAATATAAGTAATTTTTTTTATATTTAAATTTTTAATGTAACTAAATTTATATATGTTCATTTGTCAACGCCACCATAAAAGATTAAAAATAAAACACAAATATGATTCCAAATTATATTGAATCAAATTAAATCAACAATTTAATGTCAAATTGTATTGAATCTTTTAAATAATTTTTTTTTTTTGTTAATATTGTGATTGTTTCTTTTAAATTAATTTCAATTAAATTAAATATTAATTAATTAATATTTTCTTATTTAAAACAAATTTGGTAATATTTTTTTTTATTTAAATTTATATTTTGAAAAATTGTGCAGTATGCAAATAGGAGTGAAAACGAAGATCCTAATGAGAGAAAACGTTGAGAAGAGCACTACTAAAAAGTAGTAGTAAAAATTTATAAGGTAGCCCATTTTATTTATTTTTATTAAATATTTTTTTTAGCTAAGATGTCCTATGATGATATAAATTAAATGTTCATTTTTCTGAGGACATCTATACTGAAATTTTCATAAAATAATAGAACGTGTTTTCATTATTAATATCGTATATAAACAATTTAAAATCGAAAAAAAGAAAATATACTACTCAAAAGTGATCAACAAAAAAGGAGTTTAATTATATACACTGAACCCCTTCGTTGACGGGGCCTTTTCACTATATTTTCAATAAGAATACAAAAATATATAATTATTTTAATACACTGATTGAATTAAAATTAATGATAACCTTTTCCATAAAGACTTTCAACCAAATACTATGTATTACTTCGGGGATACAGGGGGCAGAGCCCTCTGCCTAGGAGCGAAGCTAGTTTATACATACTTGTATAAATTATTATTATTTGTTTAGTTTTATAAAAATTGTTATAAATTTTTAAGACAGTAAACTTTTTTGTCTTTATCAGTTTTTTTTTATTAAAGCTTTAAATTCTTTTCTAATGAATTTTTGTTTTTACTTTTTAATTTATTTTTAAATCTTTGTTATTTCTTAATAATAAATTTTAAAAATTGAATAATTATTTTATATATAAAATTCTTTCATTTTTTTTTAATTGTTGTTTACTATCACGAAAATGTACAATGTCGAGATTTTGATGTTTTTATACGTTTTGAAGGTTCCTAAGTCATTTTCACTAAGGTTGAGAAAAATATAGTGTGTTTGAGCTAGAATAATGAAATTTGGAACACGGGCATTGTTCAAAATGTGTAGTTTTCTATCAACTTTTGAGAAATGTTTCTCATTCGGAAGGGGACCATTCCCTAACACTTTTTAATTTGTTTTCCTGTAAACTGACTGTAAAAATAAAATAATAGGTATGGTAGTTTTTCCCATATCGAGTAAAAGAGGATGCGGTAGCAGTGATGTATTGGTAAAATAAGAGGTAAGGGTAGTGGGAGCAAAAAAAGTCCTATTTTCAGCAAACTATTTTTTTCCATATAAGTTTTTATTACCGACCGATGATAATAAGGGAGGTATTGTTTTCACACCAAATTTCACATGTGGAGATTTTTACATATCTCCACGAATCATGCATTTTGTTAACAGAAAAAAGTATTTTTAGCATGATGTCTGTCCGTCCGTCCTTCTGTCCGCCTGTCCGTCTGTCCGTCTGTCCGTCCGTATAGATGAGTACAGCCTGAACGGCTCAACCGATTTTGATGAAATTTGGTATATTTACTTAATGCATCAATGGGATGAATTGATCAACTTTTGGTGCAAATCCGGAAACCGGAAGTGGTAGTATTAGCGATCGACGATAGGAAGGGAAGGGTTATTTTCGCACCAAATTTCACATAAGGAGATTTTTTACATATCACCACGAATCATGCACTTTGTATTGGTTTTATCCTCGAGAAAAATCATTTTTATTAGTTTTTTCCTTAATTTAAAATTATATGACGTCCAGCCATTCATGACGTCACAGCCTGGTCTTGCATATATATTATAAATAAAATAAAATTAAAAATGTTTATATTTATTATTTATGTATCCATATCTTTTTTTTTTCTTATTCTTACTATACAAAATATTTACGAACAAAAAAAAAAAAAGAAATTCTAACAGTAGATTTAAGTGGGAGTTGTCGGGTCATGAAAAAGTACTGGAAGGCGTTCCGATGCTGAAAAAAGGTAAGGAAACGTCGTTCCCCTCCCAATACACACACCTGTGCGGTAGACAGACAGGCAACCTAACAAAAAAATTGGACCCATGTGATGATAAGAACAATTGGATGTTGTTATGTCCATCAACTTTCATATGGATTAGCGCGACCGAAATAAATCGATATATAGATTAAAATAAAATAATATCAATTCATTTCATAAGTATTTACGGATCAGAACATTCGATTAAATGGTGGATCGAATGGCAAGTGACAGTGTCAGGATTGATAACCGAGCGATTTGAACTTTCCTATTTCATCTCGAGTCTAGAGTGAGCATTATCTTATTGGATTGGGCCACAGGTGGATTGATAGGTTTTTATTTCCAAAAGCGATTTAAATTTGATATTCCATTCGTTTGGAATGGTCTCATAAAACTAGATATATACCTATCACGCTATTAGATATTACATTCTAATTAATTATTGAATTTTATTACATGCCATGAATGTTTTATAAATAGTGCTCTTCCAATTATTAATAAGTTTAGTAATATATTCATTATTACTAGAAATAACATTTTTATAGTTAACATAAAAACCATTCATTTTTTTTTTTTTATAAAATACATTTTTATATTTAATTAAGAATGTTGTTTAGGTTTTTAAACGAGAAATATGATTTTTATTTTAAAATTTACAATTCCTGTTATAGATATAGAGGAGGACACTGTTTATGTTTATATCCGATATTTTGGTAGGCAAATCGCATATATTGACAATGTTATGTTGAGGTTAGGCAATAAATTTTCTTAAAACTTGGGGTTGATTATAAAATTTTTAAAACCAAATTAAACAACAGTTTAATGGAAATATTTTGAAATTTAAAAAAATCTTATATTTTTACCAAATATTAATCAGTTTTCACAATTATTCTGTACAATATTGGTAAACCTGCTGGTTTCTTGCCAGTTTTCTAACAGTGACGTCAGCTTGTTCACTTCTATACTTCGCCAAGGACTTTGTGTATTAATAAACTAGCGAATTGTTGTTTTAGAAACAAATATATTTATAGTCATTAACCACATTAAAAATTGGTTTTTATAGTCGATTAATACAATATGAAAGTCATTTAATATAATATAATATATGTTTTGTTTTATCATAGTTTTTGTTTTTCAAGACTTAAGTAAAATTACTATTACCAACTTTACAAACAGTATCACTCTATTAAACACAACTCACTTGTAATATGAATATATTTTATATATACCATATATTCGTATATTTATTTATTTTTAATTTATTTAAATGTAACCTTATTATTTATTATTATTTATTCATTTATTATTATTTAATTATTTTGTATCTACGTTTAATTATTATTATTATTATGTTATTTATTTATGCTAGTCATACCCAGGATGAACCCTTTTATAGTCCCCCATTGGGCTATTTATATCATTATTTATTCTAGTCATAGCCAACTTGGACCACTTTAAAGGCTTCTGATTATTCTATGATATATTTTGTCATATATATTATATATTTTTTTATTTAATTATTTATTAGTGAAGAAGATTGGAGTAAAAATTGTTTTTCCATCTGTGTGACCTAGATAGAGCCTGAATCATTGGTATAGGTTGTTAACAGTTTATTTGCTGTGTCCCTGAAAAGATGGCTCAATACTTCCTCAAGGGGTTTCGTGAATTGAATTATTGTTAATGACTGAGAGAAATGATGGATCAATATGACAATGCCCAAATGGTCTTTGTCATTGAAGTGCCTTATAACCTTCAAATTATAAATATATTATTATTATTATTATTTGCGGATAAACCATGAGGATCACGAAGAGCTTTAAAGAGAAATGATTAATTTTTGGATTTCCCTAGGCCAGAACTCGAGTCTTCAGTGATGGACTGTCGTGCTAACCACTAAACCACTGAAGAGTCTATATTAAATATATATATATGTATATTTATTTATCGATCTCAATTCAAATAAGTTTAAGTATTCTTATTTCTAATTTTAACACTCACGGTAGAACTGCATGTAATCTGTTATATATACCTATATCTAACTCTAACTCAAAGTTCATGATCATAACAATCACATTCCTCCAACAATACACTAAGTGCCTCTTTATTTTATAACAGATTTAAATTTTTTTTCTGAAACTACAATTTCGAAGTCTAATCTGAGGAATATTTGGGTTGTTTTATTGGTCTGAATAGAAGAATAGAGAAGAGATATAATTTATCTATCTACCTTTGTGGCTCTACGGAATTCGAAAGTTCTTGGCCGCAACAACCACATTTCTCCAAATGTCTCCATCCTGAACCAATAGAAGATATAATAGATATATAAATGTTTATGGAGACAAATAATATAGTAAAAGTCATGTAACTTTTATCAACGCTATTATTTAAATTTTGAAACTTAATTTATACAATTTATAGTAAAGTTCTTTTTCTCCTATCTTTTTATTTCCCAATCTCTTTATATCTACTAATAGTTCAATAGTTTTTCAATAAAACGTTAGAATGAATGATCATCAAGAACGCAGCAATAATAAATTCATTTTATTTTCTGTCAAAAAACAAAAAAACCATTGAATGAATTTCAAATTTTAATCATAAATTTAATTAAATATCAATATTTAAAAATTATTTTTCCTGATTCTGATTGAAATCGACTTTTTTGTTTTGTTTTTTTTTCTTTTTTTTTTTTTTTTTGTTTTTGTTTTTTTTTCTTTTTTTTTGTTTAATGTTCTTTAGTCACAACAAATTTCAGAATTCCAATACGATTATTTGGTTTATACTGAATGGGCGGATAGCTTTGGCTTCGACTACATTGTTTGTGTACACTGTTCAATTTATGGCAAGCCTCTCTCTAGTTAATTTTTGATTTATCCATTGGGCCAAGCTGTTGAGCAGCTCAACAAATGAAACGGAATGGAATTAAATGTGGCCGAGGGATTTTTGATTGTTTCGGGGCCAGCACACGTACTATGGTCCAATGGATCCATATGCTCCGTCATCGAAGGGTGGTTAACAAGTAGCAAGAGAATGGGTGTTGCAACACCTTGAAGCCACAAATCATTAGAAGTCCCCCGACAAAAGAAGGAAGGCTATTGGACAGCAATCGTTGGAAATAGCCATTCTTAGGACTATTCAGACTAGTGTCAATTTAAAAAATATGGATAGATCGGACAAAAGGAACAATCCTCCTCTCAGCAGACTTATTCCTTGTTCGACACGACGACCTTCCTATATAATTCATTTGCTTTTTATATTTGAACCCGTCTTAATAAATTTATATATTATTTAATCTTAATATACTAGCAAAAATTGTATATCATGTATATATATATATATATCTTAGCTTATTATACTAGCAAAAATTATTATATATATTTATATATGTATATATATTTGTATTTTTAAATATTAAACCGCTACAAGGATTTTTTGAAATTCACACCATAGATAATATTTATAAAGAAAAATCGATCTGTATTGATTTCAATCTCGGGAAAAATCACTAGTTTTTTCTTAATTTAAAATAGTAAATTTAAATGATGTCAGCAACTAGAAATCCTTAAATACAAAATTTTATAAATATAAATAAAAATATTTATTTTAATAATATTTTGTAATTCAATTACGAAATATATATTATTTTATATCCACAGGCCATACTTTTCCGTCTTTCGGTACATTAATACGTACGTTTAAGGGCTGTTTGTTTTATGACTATTTTTTTTAAATTTATTTTCTTTTAATTTTAAATTATTTAAGCGGCGGCTTGGTGACTCAGGTATTAATATTATCAGCCAAACCCGATAATAAGGAATATTTTTTTTTAATGACCGAGAGGTGGCTCGGTGACCCAGGTTTTATATATATATGATACATATAATTTATGATATGTATTTTTTTTAATTCCTACCTAATTAAATATTTAAACATTTCAACTTAATGAGTTTTTATTTTTGTTTTCCATGTAATTTCCCATAAGCCATATCCCTGTATGGGTAATATCTTCCGCCCCTGATAGGGATATTGTGAAATAGTTGATTTTTTTATTTTTGTAAATTTTAGTAATTTTTATTTTAAGAATAAAGCTCTAATTTTTAAAATGAATACCTTATTTTTCTATGTACCATTAACACCAATAATTATATGATAATAGGTTTTAGCTAATCTAATAGTAACGTTTCCATTCCACTTCTCTCTGAGAATTGGGGCTAATCATTTTTAACAATAATCGAAAATAAATTTTATTTATTTTTTCGAATTCATATCTGAAATAAAAAAAAAATAGATATAATTAAAAAATTTAATAATAACAAATGAATATGTAAAAATAATTATTTTTATAGAACATGTAAAATTTTGTTAAATTAATTTGTATATTTATATATATATAGATGGATAGATAAATATTTTTTAAATAATTTCCCAAACATATTTCCATTAATAATTTAAAAGGTATAATATATCCAAAATTATGACTGCTATCACATAAACCATTCTATTTTATCTATTATGAAATCCAGAAAATGAAACCACTATTCATTAAAAAGAACAAATTTACACAAAAAAAAAAAAAAAAAAATGTTGCTCAATCCCTTTTCTGGTGGTCTTCCCATTTAGACCCCTTTAATCCCTCTCCCTTCCTTTCTTCTATATTTTAGTTTATGATAAAATGTACTAATATCACCAGGTAATTATTGGAATAAATGCAATCTTGTCTATTTATATTTTAACCTTGTAAGCAAATATAATTGACGTTGAGTCCATCTATTTTTCTTTATTTTTTCATTTCCATTATAGCTCTCCTATTATTAACGATCTTCATTTATTTTGACACTTGCGCCATACTACATGCATGTATGTTTATTTCAGACGAAAATAAATTAATTCAAATTTCAACTCTCTAAATCATTCTATTTTTGTTTTATATACGATATTTCTATTTTTATTTTCATGATAAAAAAAATAAAATAAAATAAAAATAAAATATTTTCGAATCATAATAAAAAGGTATTAATCGTTAATAATTACTCTTTGAAAAAAACCTCAGATTTTTGTTCATCCTACAAGTCGTTTATATTACTGAGGTGTGCTATGATCAGTAAAACGGTTCCTATCAGCCTTTACCTTGATTTTCTTTATCGGAGGCGCTACTTCTTATCAAATAGCTTCCCAATTTTGATCCCAAAGGCTGGGTTGACTCCCAAATAGAAATTCCGTTAACAGGCCCGGGACTTGAACCCGGGAACACAAAAATATGTGTTAACCCAGTTAATCTTTTTTGTTTAAAAAGTGTTTATTGATCCAATAATTTACAAAATATATTTTTACAAAGAAAATTATACCTAAACACATATGGGATATATGCAATTTAATTAAAATAAAAATTTATAACAAAATTGTGCAATATAGCACATTCGTTGTTAAACGAAATATTACAAATAAAATGTACTTAGAAGCTAATTTATTATCTTGTTTCCTTTTTCTTTTTTAATTTAATTTATAATGATTAATTATACAATTAATGATAATATTATTAATTTAATTAAGGAAAAAGGCAACACAGTTAACCAACACCCTACGTGGAGTCTATCTTACTCTTTAAATATAGAAATATAGAAATATTTTAAACATTTTTTTTTTCTCTTACAAAGATGAAATAAAATTGAATTGTCTTAGTTAGTCTCTCAATCTTTTTCTTTTCTTCAAGAATAACGGACACAAAGAAAAATCGTTCAAATTCATTCGATTTCTTTGCTTTCACCTCAACTAAATAGTTAAACTTACCTTTGAATTTTTTTTTTTTCATTATTCTCTTCTACTTTCATTATTACTATTTATTTATCAATTAAAATTATAAACTTTATTTTAATTTTTTATATTTTTTTATATTATAAAATTATTTATAAATATATAAATATGTAAGCAGAGTTGGGAATTAGAAATTTTGGATTTTTTTTTTCATAATTTATAATAATATTATTTTTTGCTTGAAAATATACAATATTATATATAAAATATCTCTTTTTTATTGACGTCACCTCGCATTTTTCCTTCTTAAGATCTACCGTATATCATTTATTAAAATTTGTCTTTTTTTCTCTGAAGTTAATGTTACTTTGAATTAATTATTCTGTTTGTTCATCGAATGCACACCATGTGATAAAAATCCAATTAATTGTTATTTTACACAACAAAGGGATTACGTAGATCTCTTCAAAGTGGAAGTGTTTTCATACAAGGAAGGAGAATCATTCAAATAGGTAATCACCTGGTCCGTCAGTCTATTTGAAAGACATTCACAAAGACTTCTTTTTGATGAGAGAATACTAATTTTTATTTTTATATTATATAAAGTTTGAGTCCTATCTCCCTCTTTATTAAATTTAAGCAATTATAAAATAATGTTTAATACTATACTATATTTTTACTATCTCACCAGAGATAGTATTGCGATCACAAAAGTTTTCGATGTCGAGATTTTGATGTTTTTATACGTTTTGAAGGTCCCTGAGTCATTTTCACTAAAGTTGAGAAAAATATCTGTTTGTGTGTAGACAAGTTTAGGCAAAAACGGTTTGGCTAAAACAGTGGTTCTCAACCTTTTTTTTACCGCGGCACACTTTTAACTGTTTAAAAATTTGGCGGCACGCAAAGAAAACCATATTGAAACAAACTGGTCTCAAAAACGGTTAAGCTTTTTTTTTAAGATCCAAATTGAAAAAACTTAGAAAAAAAAGTCGGAAGTCATAATCTCCCGGTACACTGGTTGAGAATCACTGGACTAGAAACATCAAATTTGGTACATATGGGCATTATTCAAAATTTGTAGTTTTCTATCAACTTTTGAGAAATGTAGCTCATCCGGAAGTGAGTTTTAATTTTTTTTTCCTCTAAAGTGACGGTAAAAATAAAGATATATGTTTGATAATTTTTCACATGATTAAAAATTGTATAAAACTGCTATATATAGAATTTCAGCTTGATTGAATCGCTGAAAGTACCAGAATTCATTTTTTAACACTGCAAATCACGCGCCAGCACTTGGCGTGGTACCATCAACCAAGACCCAAACACTCGCTGGTTTAATAAATATTATTTATTAATTTTAATTTATAATTTAATTAATTTAATTTAATTTAAATATAATATATGTTAATTAATTCAATTCAAATTTGCGAGATAGTCGAAACCATCCCAGTTGATTTTTACAACGAAATACGACAGACCATCCGTAGTGCGACCTGTCGGGCGTCTACAGAGTTATCGGTTGGGCGCCTGGAGCGCCACCATGCCGGGTAAGCATATGAAAAAATCTTTGCTTTAAAAGTTGGTTTATTTTATTTAAAATGGCCTAGCAGTCTGAACACACTCCCAATCCTACCAACCTCAAATTATCTTATATCCCTACTTGTGTTGGAGGTGAATATAATTTACATATACTTACATAATAATCGTAAGATTATTTAGTTATTCTTTTTGAAAATAAAATTTAAAAATAACAATATAGATTGAAATTTTTTTTTTTATTTTTTAAATTCAAATTTTATTATCATATATAAACAATCCTATTCAAGCCCCTAAGGTTTGATGTTTTCATAGAGTAACAAATCAAATTATTCAAGAATAATAATCAAAATTTTATTTATTTGTTTTTTAATTCTATATATCTTTATTAGAAGGTTTGTTTAAATGTTTATTGGTGTAGAAATTAGAAGGGCAAGAACCGATTCAAACATTCATTTACAATTGATTCTCCTTAATATCAGTAATCAAACTATAATTGCTTATGATTGGATGTAGATCAATCCGATTAGTCAACTACTAATCTCTATCGAAATTTATTACGATCCTTTAATACCCCAAGAGATTTCATGTCGACAGACACTCACACTTCACATGTTTTCACCCTTTACCAGCCAGGAATTTTTCACCCTTTTTCTTCTTTCTCTCTTTCTCTTTTTTTTCTGACTGTTTCTCTTAATCGAAGTTTTACACCTTTTTAAAGTTAACCGAAATATCTTTATTTTCGTCTTTAATCCAAGAGTTAAACTTTTTCTCGTAACCTATGCAAGCTCTTCACTTTTTTTTTCTGAAATTTGTTTGTTTGTTTTGTTTTTTTATGTTTTTTTTTTTTATTTATTGATTTTCTTCTCAATCCATTTCATTGGTATACTCAATTGAAATGTATTTTTTCATCGTTTGAAATTCTTACCTAAAAATAATTATAGTAAAGATTTTTAAAAAATAAAATAAATAAATAAAAATTGATTTCGAACTCTTAAGATTCTTTTCAAGTTGTAATATTCTTTATTGGAAATGAATATTGTAAAAGGGATTTTGTAAATCAAATATTGGAAGAGGGGATCTCTCTCTCTTTTTTTTTTTTGTTTGTTAATATCCGCCCGGTCTTTCTCTACTTTGTCTGTGGCCAATATTAACGGTTACTTCAAGTGGGGCAAATAAGCAAATGAAAACAATTATATTATTGGTTGTTTTTAAAAATCAAGTGATAGGTTCAAGCCAATGGGTAAAAGGGACACCCACCGTCCTAAAAAGACTAGTCCCGAAAGTCAGTCCTGCCCATGATACAAGTACACAAGGTATGTCCACGCGCAGCTTTTCCCCCTCTCTCTAGCTCACTGTGACGTCAGGCGGCAGACAGATGGTCGTTCCACTATTGAAATGATAGGAGCGCAACATTTATTCGTTAATATTTTTCTATATTTTTATCTGTTCATTTATTTCTACTGTATCGTAGTTATAAAATGATAATAATAGATTGTAATCACTTATTTTTTACAAAATAAAATTTACTTTTAAAAAAATAATCATATTTAAAAGTAATCATATCTGTTTTGTGTTTATTTTCATAAAATTTGTTAAAATACTGAAACAAAACTGTGATTTACATGCTACTTCGCGTAACAAACTTACTTATCTGCCTGCCGAATGACGTCATGCGCAGAATAGGACGAGTTTTCGCTGTGAAGTGAACATACCTTGTTTTCTTGTATCATGAGTCCTGCCCAGATCACTATCAGGGGGGGGGCACTCAAATTGGAGATTGCCCTGCAAGTGCTAATTCAAATTTTTTTTTACAGAAACAATTGAATGACTAATGAATTGATGAAAACATGGATTACAAATGGCTGATCTCTGCTGTCAAATCGAAGATCTACAATCATGTTTTATAAAGTAAATATAATTTTATTATTTAGAAAATTATATATTATATGTACATATATTTTTAAATAGTTATTGCAATATTAAAATGTATAAAATTTGGTATTTTTGTCAGATCTACTTGGTCTCCTATTAGGGAAAATGCTTAAATACTGTGTATGTAGCCTTCTTTTTGAATACCACAATTTTTGTACAGTGTAGAAGAAAAGAGTACAGAGAAGGATACCCCAGTATGTACATCAAGATGGTATGTTTTATGAAAAATTAAGTGGGATGTTAAATGAAAAATGAAATACTATGTGTGACAAAACAATATTTAAAAAATGTATGTTTACTAGTGAGATCATCACAAATTTTGGAAATACTATTTTGTAATTTTAATTGATTTTCAAATAAATATTGTATATTATATAGAACGTTTCTTTTAGAAATGTAAATTACATAGAAAATTGTGTAATTTTCAGTTAATTAAAAAATTATTTATTTGGATATAAAACCAACATTACGGTAATACTCTGAAAAAAACATAATTGATTGCTGAAATGTCAGTTTTATCTCCAAATAAATAATTTTTCACTTAACTGAAAATTCGACACTTTTTTAATTTCCAATATTCCTTCTAAATAAAAATAAATTTAAAAAACCTGCCAAGCCCGCTTTTTTTATCTAGTTCTTCTTAGTGCCCCTTGTTTCAAAAATTAACATTGAGTGTCTGAGTCTGATGAGCATGGATTGTGACTATCAGATTCGGACACTCAATGTTAATTTTTGATACACTGTTTTTAGCCCCTCATGGTATGTTAGACAGGACTAATTAAAAAAAAATAAAAAAGAGAGATTAGCAGGTTTTTTAAATTTATTTTGATTTAAAAGGAATATTGGGAATTAAAAACATTAACAATCCTAATCTAGCTGAGATAAAAATATTTTAAAATAGCTTAAGATATAATTTAAAACAAATAATAGTTATAATAGATAAAAAAACATTTATAATTTTATCTAAATATATGTACATATATAATATATAATTTAATACATTTTAAAAATCATTTTGTTGACATTTGATATTAAAATGATTACAGAAGAGGCCAGCCATGTTTTCACAAATTATTTGAAAACCAATTGTTTCTCTGCGTAAAATTTAAATTAGCCCGCCACTGCAGCGCGATCTATCGATGCTGGGAAGAAAACAAACACGGTTCATCTTGTCCCATCGAAGTTCCCCCCTGGTCCTGCCGAGACTTTCCCCTTAACGAACGGACGTCTTCCTAAAGGGATAACAATTTTTACTAAATACACTCCCTTCTTATAACTGAAAATAGGAATTTAAACTATTTCATATTTTAAGGAATATTTTATAAAAACCAAAATAGGCTAGCTTTCTATTATACATATTTACCCTCAGCAGTGCCGGATTAAAGAATTTTCGGGCCCTATGCTAGGACAGAATTCTGTGGGCCCCCCACCCATAAAATAACATAAAATCTATTATTTATTTTATTTTTCATTTAAACAATTTTTTATTGAGTACTTTTTTGAAATAGCAGAGGTGGGCACACTTGGTGATATTTAGAGCCTGAAAAATCGTGATCGCAAAAATCATTTTACTTTTTTTTTAGACCTATAATGAAAAAATTTTAAAAAAGTCGAAAATATTTAAAAGTCTGATCGCAAAAATCACTTGACAATTTTTTTTTAGAACCATATTGAAAAAATTTTAATCGTTTTACGGGCCCCCTGAAATTAGGGGCCCCTCAGTTCCTGAAATCATCTTACAATAATTTCCCTTCCCATATTATTTTATAATAGTATAATTAATATAAATATATTCCCTAGTGTATATATTTCTTTTGTAAATATAATTTCAATATTAAGAAGACATTGTTTCACTTTCTTCCCCTAAAATAATTATTAATCATAACCCCCATTACCCCCATAAATTTATTATTAATCATTTTTTCTCTCTTTTTATTTATTCTTTCCTGATGTCCTTCCTTTTGCTAATTTAGAAAAATAAACCTGGCGCTCAACAGACATTCTTTTTATTTTCCCTTTGCTCATTCCCCTTTTAAGGTCCGATTATCCAACATACCCCCCTCCAAATTAGTGCACCCATCGGGAAACTCGTTGGCTACATCTCGTCTCCTTACAATTTACAATTACATAATATTAAGTGTATAAAAGGTCGAAAAGTTATTTAGAGACTATTCAGAGAAACCACTTTATTTACAATAACGTGCAATTTCATTTCAGTTAATTTGATTTTATTTGAAAGGCCCTTTCAAAGGAAATTATTATTTTCTTTCATGGACTTTCTATGAGTAAAATCGATCAAGGGGCGTAATAATGATCAAGAATTTTACAATCCAAAGCACCAGCTGCATTTCATGGCATTATCCAAATGACAACCATTTGCAATACATATATATAATATATTTAAACCCATTCTCCATTATTCTATCTATTTTTTTTATAATTTATAATTATTTGATTAATCAACTCTTAAATAACAATAAAATTTGAAATTTCAACACTTTGCTAGAATTCATTAATTAATATAAATATATATTAAAATATCTTCAAATTTTGTTCTTGTTAATATTTTTAGTTTTATAAAGTTGACGCACTGGTTAAATAATTATTATAATTTAAAACAGTGATTCCCAAAGTGGGCGCAACCGCCCCATCGTGGACGCTGGAGCGATCCAAGGGTGCGGAAATGTCACAGGTGCATTTAGAGAAAATTACTTGTATATTACTTTTCTATTCTGAGATCAATAAATAGATATATAAATTTAATGTTTCTAATTTACATCTTTATTTATAATATTTTGTAAATAGGTATTATCTTTCTGTTGAGTTGTTATTAAAATTAAAAAAAATATTTCTGGAAAGGGGGCGCTTGTTCAAATAAGTTTGGGAATCACTGATTTAAAAGGAAACAAATCTTTATACTTAATGAATAGATTATTATTAATATTATTTGCGTCTGGACCAACTAGGATCACGCAAAGCTCCCATATACAAGGGTATTGATGTTAAGTGTGTCCATATATGATTGTTCTTTAGGTGTTAACATCATTCTTCTTTTTTTTGTGTGCTCATGAAGATCCGGTGTTATTCTCATCACGAACCATTGTTGCTTGAATTTGGTGAGAATCGAACGCCGACTTCTTGTGTAGATGGTTGCCACGCTACACTCTCGGCTAAGCCACCTCCCTGATGAATAGATTAGTTTATAAGGAATAATTTTCTTGGTCATTTAACCATTCAAAAAAAGGATTTTAAAATTTTTTTATATATTATTTAATACATGTATAATAAAGGAAATTTAATATTTTCACATATTTAATTAACAATATAAATGATCTTATAAATATTTGAATGTCAATTACAAGTGTGTCAACTTTACAAAACTAAAATCCATAGCATAGACAAAATTTGAAGATTATATATATATATATATATATATATATATATATATATATATATATATATATATATATATTGATTAATCATTTTCTAATAAAGTTATATTAATTTTTTTTTCTTTTTTAATAATTCAATTCAATTTTAAAATCTTGCTCCGTCATTCATTGCATTTAAACAAGGAACTTTGCCAATGTAACTCTCAAAGCAATAGCTAAACATTCTGGAGGGGGGAGATGGAGGGGGGGGGGCTAGAAGATAAGATCAAAAAGCTCTTTCCTTTGAGAGTGACTTATACAGAATAAACAACGAAAGAGAACAGCGGAAAAACGAAAAAAAAAAAATGTCCTCTCATTGAAAATAAGGATGAAAGTAAGAGAAAGTGAAAATAGTTGAAAGATGTTATCAGGAAGATGCTGTTAGGCAAATTATTTCGAAACAATACCAAAAGTGATAAATAAAACAACCATGCGAAATTCTTGCTCGAGGCGAACTTCATCCTCATCAGCTAAGCGAGAAAGGAAAGTGATTTGATTTAAGAATAGCAGGGTTTCATATAAAAAATAACAATATATATATAATAGAACGCCCTCGAGTAAAAAAAGTTGATAAAAATAAATGTGTTTTTGATTTTAATAAGAAAATAGTTACAAGCATTTATTATTGACAAATTTGGGTATAAGAAAATTAAAATAATAATTAATTAAATAATTTTCCTAAATCCAAACCGAACTTATAAAAAAAACACTGAAAATTAGTGGAGCCCTCTGGTGGTCAAATAATAAAACATGGCAACATATGCAAACTTTTATAATTTTTATATCGTAAACTAGAAGCGACCGCCACATACCGCTTAAGGAAAGTTTGTTTGAAATCAAAAATGGAATCTACTGGTAAAGTTTTATCCAAATCCATCATACATCGGTTAGAATAAATAATTACTAACGTATTTTTGGATAAAAACAGATCTGCACTTGTCCCACTTCACCTTAATTGTTTTTCTATTATTTTCTAATATTTTGTTAAGTCCTGTAATTTATTCCATTAATTTGACAACATGCAATGTACGACTGATGTTATCTATTAGGATTATTAGGATTATTAGGATTATTATTATTATTAAATATTTGCTTAAGTATTGAATAATTACTCATAAATGTCTTTAATATTTTAAATGGAAACCACACATAAATAATAATTGGTTAATTTTAGACAATCAAATTAATAATTGGTGAAGGAGCATAAATGTAGAAGATCGTAATCGGATTGGTTTGATAATCCAAAATGCCAGCTGGCATTTGGTTTCCGAGGCTGGAGCTTCTAAGTTAGTAAGACTTGACACTAAACGAGCGTTATAAATAAATAAAACATTTTATATGTTGTCAGATATTGCTCCGACTGAATGTAAATCATGATATATGATGAAAATTAAATGAATATTACTTCAATGTTGAAGTTTTAAATTATTTTCTCGCTTGTGGATTATAAATAGCATAAAATGTCATTTTTAATTAAGTTTGATTTATATTATTGACATGTTTGAATGGGATAAAAGAATAATAAATATATTTAAAAAAAAAAAAATAACAAAATGAATAGTTAGATGAGAATTAATTGATTTTATGATTTTTATGAAAAAAATATCATACACTGGGATTTTACATTAGGAAATCGAATCATTGATTTTTATTTTTTTATTATTTATTTTTATTTTTATTTTTTTATTTTTTTTTTTTTTTTTAAATAGAGAAATCAACATTTCCCTTATAAGATCCATTCACTGTCATAGGCAGAATTCTTCTTTTTCTGGTTTTTATTGTCTTCACAATGGTTTGATTCCATTTGCTCATAAAATTAAATTTAATAATTTAAAAAAAAAAAATAAAAATAAAAATAATATATTATATATTAGGAATAATTCAAATATAGATTTATTTATTTTTAAATTAAAAAAAAAACAACAAAAAAGCACTTTTATTCCTATTCACCCAAGTTTTTCTAATTCAATCAGAACTAAGAAAAAATAAGTTGACCTGTGGCCAGGCGCAGAACCGACCGACGGTTTGAAATAAATTAATTTCCAACTACAGAAACAATTTCAAATAATGTAAATGTATCTATTAATGCAATAAAAATTAGATATGAATATAAAATAAATATTTTTAATTTTATTTTATTTATAATATATAAGGAGGCGTTGACTGTGACATCATGAAGGGCTGGGTGACGTCATATATTTTTAAATTAAGACAAAACTAATGAAGATGATTTTTCGCGAGGATAAAACCAATACAAAGTGCATGATTCGTGGAGATATGTAAAAAATCTCCTCATGTAAAATTTGGTGTGAAAATAACTCTTCCCTTCCTATCGTCGATCGGTAATACTACCACTTCCGGTTTCCGGATATACACCAAAAGTTGATCAATTCATCATACTGATGCATTAAGTAAATATACCAAATTTTATCAAAATCCGTTGAGCCGTTCAAGCTGTACACATCTATACGGACGGATGGACAGACGGACAGACATCATGCTAATAATACATTTTTCTGTTAAGAAAATGCATGGATTCGTGGAGATATGTAAAAATCTCCACAAGTGAAATTTGGTGTGAAAACAATACCTCCCTTACTATCGTTGTTCGGTAAAAATTTATAAATTTATAAATTAATATTTATTAAATCCCTAATAGTGGACATCAGTAATAAAGGATTAAAAACTACAATAAAAATTTCCAATAGATAAATAATTTTTGGATAAATTATTAAATATTTATCACGAATGTGTACTTATTAAAACTTTTGTGGTTTTAATCATCATTATTGAAGGGACTTTTATTAAAAGACCACATATTATATTATAAAGTTTTTATCAACTTCACGTCATGTCTGTCTGTCTGTCTGATCGCTTTTATGACAAATTGGAATTGATTTTTCATCAACTTTAAATTGAGATAGACTTTTGAAAATTTTTATAGATATTTCAATGGATCCCTAACAAGTATGGAAAAAATATAATTGAATTATAATTAATTAATTTTAATGTAATTAAACATTAATTGTTTTAATATTTGAATTTTCATTCACGCCATTTGACGGATAACTATTGACAAGGAGATAGTCAACTATCCTGGTACGATGGGTAAAACCCACCCATTTTTTTAATTAATAACTTATGACTAAATATCACATATATATATGTATTTAAAATAAAACAAAAATGCAACTTTCAGTATTATTCAGAAATTATTACTAAATAACAATTGGTAATACTGAAGGTAACCAAAATAATATTGACTAATAACCAGTGGCGTACCTAGAACTTTTGCCGCCCGGGGCGATCTCCAGTTTGCCGCCCTTTTTATTATAAATCAATCAAATAGTGGTTTTTATAAATTAATACACATAAATAAATTATTAAATTATTTAATCAATATTAATTAATACACAGAGTAAATTTTTTTACACATATTTGTATGCACTCGTAAACATATTTATATAATATTTACTCTTCTAGCTTTCATACTAGAAAAATCGTGTATAATGCTCTCAAAATTTATATTATTTGGAATTTCTTGTTCTATTGACAATATTGCAAAATTTTGTAGTCTTAATTGACTCATTGTAGAACGAAGATAATTTTGCCGAACAAAATCTTAAAGATGCGTTTACGAATTCAACGAATTTTAATGAATACAATAAAATAAAATTATTATCCTGTTCTTGGAATTAGAATTCAAAATTTACACTAAAATGCATTTATATTAATAATATTCGAAATCATATAATTAATCATAATTTATATAAATCAATAATCATAATAATAATTTATTATTCAAGAAAGAAAAAAAATAAATATGAAATGAATAAGTTGCTTTTTACAACTATAACTAAATATAAAAAATGCCGCCCCAAGATAAGTGCCGCCCGGTGCGGACCGCACCCACCGCCCCCCTTAGGTACGCCACTGCTAATAACACAATTATGTTTAGTTTAAGATATAGGATTTATTATATATATATATATTCGTATAAATTAAAAAAAAAACAAATATTTAGTTATTTTAAATTTGTTTTAATGTATTTAATATTATATATAGTAGAGACTCCATGTAGTCATGTCCTAATCCTGTTAAAGAAATTCCTTTGGCTGGAGTCAATAAGACGCACTCCACCCAGCATTCGAAATTGTGAAGCTACTTGATAAAAATTAACGCCTCCGATTAAGAAAAATCAAGAGAAAGATTGAATATGTTCTACTACTGATCATAGAAAGCCTTGGGCGGCAACCTGCTTAGTAGTCGCTGCATTTTGGTAAAATGTACTCAAATGACAGAGTTATTATATATTATATTTTATATTAATTTTTAAGGATGTTTTGAGTAATAAAATACCATTCGTAAAATGATTAGATGACAGAATATCGAGTTAACGGTATCGCAGAGCCATCTGTCGAGTTAATGTAAAATCGCTGTTGGTATCCTAGTTAAGACAAGATTACGAAAAACGGTTTTAGCTAGAATAATGAAATTTGGTTTACGGGAATTATTCAAAATTCGTAGTTTTCTATCAACTTTTGAGAAATGTAACTCAACCGTAAGAGGGTCATTACCTACAACGTTTTGATTTTTTTTTCCTCTAAAGTGACGGTAAAAATAAAGATCTATGTTTGATAATTTTTCACATGATTAAAAATTGTATAAAACTGCTATATATAGAATTTCAGTTTGATTGAACCGCTGAAAGTACCGGAATTAATTTTTTAACACTGCAAATTACGCGCCAACACGTGACATGGTGCCATCAACAAAGAGCCAAACATGCGCTGGTTTAATAAATATTATTTATTAATTTTAATTTAAATATAATATATGTTATTTAATTCAATTCAAATTGCGAGATAGTCGAGTGGAGACAGCTTATTTGATCTATTTTGATGTTATTGCTCTCATATAAATAACACCGATATTTTGGTCAAAAGTTTTACAAAATTCAAGAATCTATCATGTTTAATCTTTCTCTACTACGAAGATTTCTAATAACAGATTTATAACGGTGGGATCGGATCCGATCTTCTCATTATTTATTTCTATTTTATCCATAGAAAGACTTAATTATTAGGAATTTAAAAATTCTCAATTACAATATTACAATTACAAATATTAATCCGAATATAATTTTTATCGAAATAATAAATTTTGATGTATCACATGAGTTATTTTCATAAATTATTATATTATTATAATTAATTCTTAGTTGTTAATTTTATTCATATTATCATTTTGCTTTATTTTTTATTAAATTGTTTTTGTTTTGTTATATAAAATAACCCCCCCCCATGTTTTATTATTTTAAACCCACAATATTTAAATTCTCTTACAATTCTCATTTCATTCTTTGGACAAATTATTATTATAACATTGTTAGAGGGGTCCCTTCCAATTTTACTTAACGAATTATAATTTTTCAGTTTGCCTATTTTTATATAAAATACACACGGTCATTTATTCCGATTAATTTAATTAATTATTATTTTTATTTATTTTCAACACTTTTACCCCCCCCCCCCCCATTATCATTATCCTCCACGCTCGGGGATCCTGTTTTACCTGTGAATCTTATTGTCTTATTCAGAGATTTTCCCAAAATTTCCTTTTGTTAACATTTGTTTCAAGCTCCTGCGGGTTTCCACTACTTTAACTATTTTATATAGTAAGTATAATACTATAATATTTTAATTTCGCGCTTGTTATAATTAATTTAATTTAAATTTTTAATTTTTATGAACTTAGATTTAACTCCTGGAATTTGCGTTTTGTTGATCACTGTTCACGAGGACGTGAATTTAAAAATTAAATAAATAAATAATCTTTTTTGAATAATTGCACTACTGACGGAGTATGTTGGTAGTGTCGAGTTCCCATTTAAGGAATTTTTAATTTTCATAAGTTGGCAAGGCTCGCACTCTTTTCAACCTGCCTCAGACCTGAGTTACGAAGCTATCTTGCTTTTTTGCTTTCTACATTGATTCAGTACGGACGAGACAGTGATGTATTGGTAAAATAAGAAGTAAGGGAACGCATAGTGGGAGCAAAAAAAGTCCTATTTTCAGCAAACGATTTTTTTCCATATAAGTTTTTATTTTTTCTTATTCTTACTATACATAATATTAACGAACACAAAAAAAAGAAATTCTATCAGTAGATTTAAGTGGGAGTTGTCGGGACATGAAAAAGTACTGGCACGCGTTCCGGTTCTGAAAGAAGGTAAGGGAACGTCGTTCCCCCGCGTTCCCCTCCCAATACGCCACTGAGACCAGATAAATCAATCATTTTTTATAGCTTTAATAAAATTATTTTAATTTTATTAATAATTTATTCATTCTTTTGGATTGTTTAAAATATTTGTCATTATATCAATTTGATATTGTAATTCATTTACCCTTTCCAATTTAATATTATTTTTAAATTGAAAATTTGTTTAATTAGCCAATTATAATAGGAATGTTGATTTATCTAAAAAAGTTTTTATATCTTTAACAGTTGTAAATCGTATTAAAAAAGGTATTTATACAGAGTGGGGCAGTCAAAGCGCACGTTTAACAAAGCTGGTAGAGTGGAGGGTATGTGCAGTGAGGGAAATAGACGGTAATCCAACCATTCTACACATTTGGAAATTGTTCTTCGATTTTTTTACTTATCTCATCCATTGTGGCAAAACGCTTTCCTTTCATTGGTCTTTTCCGTTTTGAGAATAGGAAAAAGTCGCACGGAGCCAAATTTGGTGAATACGGTGATTGAGGCATGATTACGGTATAATTTTTGGCCAAAAAATCACGAACTAGCAATAATGTGTGAGCTGGTGCATTATCGTGATGCAGAATCCATGATTTGTTTTTCCACAATTCCGATCGTTTGAGCCGTATTGCTTCACGCTTACATTGCATAACTTCCTTGTAGTATTTTATTTAAGTAAAAAAATCGAAGAACACACAAAAACGTAACTAACTTTTTCAGTTGTTTAAAACAAACTACTAATCCAAAATAGCTGATAATGTCAACATATGAGAAACATATGTGTACCAACATAACAAAAATAAACTTTTGATAATCGAATGTACTCAGTCCGAAAAAAAATTAAAATTCATTTTTACCGACCGACGATAGTAAGGGAGGTATTGTTTTCACACCAAATTTCACATGTGGAGATTTTTACATATCTCCACGAATCATGCATTTTCTAAACAGAAAAAAGTATTTTTAGCATGATGTCTGTCCGTCTGTCCGTCCGTCTGTCCGTCCGTCTGTCTGTCCGTCCGTATAGATGTGTACAGCCTGAACGGCTCAACCGATTTTGATGAAATTTGGTATATTTACTTAATGCATCAGTGGGATGAATTGATCAACTTTTGGTGTAATTCGGGAAACCGGAAGTGGTAGTATTATCGATCGACGATAGGAAGGAAAGGGTTATTTTCACACCAAAGGAGATTTTTTTATATATCACCACGAATCATGCATTTTGTATTGGTTTTATCCTCGAAAAAAATCATATTTATTAGTTTTTTCTTGATTTAAAATTATATGACGTCATCCAGCCATGCATGACGTCACAGCCTGGTCTTGCATATATATTATAAATAAAATAAAATTAAAAATGTTTATATTTATTATTTATGTATCCATATCTGTTTTTTATTACATTAATAGATATATGAAAATTATTTGAAATTGTTTCTGTAGCTGGAAATTAATTTATTTCAAACCGTTGGTCGGTTCGGACCTGGCCACAGGTCAACTTATTTCTTTTTAACACACTTCGTATTTCTGTATAATAGATTATTATCCTGATCATTTTCTTTTCCATATATAAATTTAATTTATTAAAAAATAAGATATATTAGTTTAAAAAATATAAAAAGAAACATACACAAACCTCTTTTAAAATATCCATTTATAAATAAATAAATCTATTATTTTTTTTTTTTTAAATTTTAATAAATGAATATTTTGAAAATTAATGAAATTGTTGCGTTCCGTCACCCCTTCGAATTTGCCTTCCACCTATCTATATATCGGTATAGATATATTATATATCTGTACTCGTTTTCAATTTTGCTCGTCGACGAAACAACCTAACCTGTGATAAATTAAACGCCAATAAAAATCCTTGACAGATTAAACATGGCGCAGCCCAAAGCTATACATGAGCACATTCATTATCAATTGACTTGATTAACTAATTCATTTCCATAGAAAACAAAAACAACCCCAAATTCCCTTTTCACAATATATATCGTCCAACCTTTATAGATAATATATCCCTAAAAATAATGAATGAATATTTTCCAATATATATTGGCAACAAAACGATTGCTTGTAAACATTTATAAAAAATGGGCTTCTTTTAATGCCTGGGCATTCAAAATTAACAAATTTCACCTCATATTTCATATTTCAGCGGTTCATGAGTGCCATTTAATTTATAACCCAATTAATATGTTATTAATTTTAACGAGATTATGAATACACGGTAGATTAAATTAAATACAAAATAGATATTCAATAAAATATTCTGATAGAAAATACAAGTTCAATTTTCTTATTTTTTCAAATCTTTAAAAACTATCTTAATCAGAAATGTATTTATTAAAGCTTTTGTGATTATTTTGATAATTATTAAGCGAATTTTTATTAAAAGACCACATTGTTTGTATAAAATTATTTATTAAATTAAAATAACTGTACAACGTTTCGACTGCTTATTCTGCAGTCGTTTTCAAGTTCCGTACGCTTGCTCCGATTCAAGCGGACTGACTCATGATGGGTGATGCCAGCTCTTATATAGGCAGTGATATTGGCGCCAATATTTTCCCGCCAGTTTTCAAATATCACCATGAAGTCAGCAGCTATTATCAAGCAGTCGAAACGAGATGTACAGTTATTTTAATTTAATAAATAATTTTCTACAAACAATGTGGTCTTTTAATAAAAATTCCCTTAATAATTATCTTAATCAGAATTATTAAAAGACCAAATATTCGTATAATTGATTTATTGAATTAAATAAAGTACAACGTTTCGACTGCTGATTTTATAGTCGTTATCAAGTACCATATGCTTTTGTTTCGACTCAAGCGGACTGAGCGTGAGCAAGCGTACGGTCCTTAATAAACAATCGAAACGTTGTACTTTTATTTAATTCAATAAATAAATTATACAAATATTTGGTCTTTTAATAAAAATTCCTTTAATAATCATGAAAAAAACACACAAGTTTTTATAAATACATTTATGTTAATCACCTTATCTATTTAATGTGCAGTAGTGGAATTAATAGTTTTGGTTGTTGTTTCCACATTCCTACAGCTATTCCTATTCTCTCTCAATTTCTTTATATTTATTTTATACCTTATAATTAATCATATCTAAAAAATGAAAGCGTGGGCGCCAAACATGCAGGGAAAAACGAAAATTCTACTTCAAATCGACATAGTTATCAAGTATAGAGGAATAAGAAAAAAAACACAGAAAGGTTTGGGCTTGTGCATATACAATGAATTGTCCTTCGTATTCTTTTCTTTCCCTGCATGTTTGGCGCCCACGCTTTTATTTTTAAGATATGATTAATTGTAAGAAAATCGTCGTGTGCGTGGAGAAATTATTTTCTCCTTTTTTTTTTAGGGCATTTAAATAAAAGCGTCTTTTTTTATTTTCTAATTTTTAGTCTTGACAGAAATTTGGCCTGATTTATGATTTCACGTACCGGGAGCTTAGCCGCGAGGTTATAGTGACCGCCGACTCGAGTTCGAGGGTTCCAAACCTCGCCGAGTGCATCGATATATAAATATAAATATAAATATAAAAAAATAAAAATAATAAACAAATCTGAGAAAGCTGACTAAATGGAGATATATTCCGAAAAAGCCAAAAAAATAAAAAAAATATGATTTCACGGGTTATAGTGTTAAGAATTAAATAATTTATAACCTCCGAGATTATGTCATGAACTTGACTATTGCATTGTCATCGGAGTTACATACGTATGCAAAATTTCATCTCATTCGAACATTGGAAAGTGGATCAAGTTCACCTTGCAACAGAACGACAGGAAACGATGTGAAAATAAATAAAAGCGTTTAATAAAAAAGAATTCTTGATAATGAATAACTTTAATAACTCTTTTTTTTGTGCAATTGAAATCAAGGCGCATTCACACACTAGAACCCTATTTTCTCAACAATAGATAGATTGGTTGATTTAATATTCCGTAATTAGCCTGGGATTTTGATTATTCGAAGCGGACCAACCGGACAAATGAACCCACGTTGATTCAGCTGATTATTTCTTTCCTTTAGCTATGCCAGGCGTGAGCGGATTTTTTTCATTGTTTTATTTTTTTTTCCTTTCACCCTTCTTTTCACTGCCCGATTTTTTTTTTTTTTTTTGTTTGTTTTGTTTTTAAGAAATAGGGCAAAAAAAAAGGTTGAGAAGGAGGAGAGAGGAGTTTTATTTTTCTTTTTTTTTTATTTATTTATTTTTTTTTTCTTATCAAAAGCGCATAGTAATGGGAATTCGAATAATACTCAATTGAATAAGATAAAACAGCCATTCACTTTAATCACTTATTGTTGTCCAGTTGTTTCTCACCTCTCAATGGCCAGCACAACACCAATTCGATATTGTATTTCTCTAAATCAATAATTAGATTAACATTTTCGCCACCCTTCCCAGACAGAACAATATATCTTGTATTATATTAGAACAATAACTGGAATCAAAGAGGTTTTACTCATTTCATTTAGCAAATCTCTTTTCACTCTTAGAAAATTGTAACACAAAATAACCACTACTAAATCTTTTACAACAAAATTAATTTCAAATGGATTCTTTCTAACAAATATTTATTATTATTATTATTATTATTTTATTTTATTTTTTTTTTAATCATGTGAAAAATTATCAAACATATAACTTTATTTTTACGGACACTTTAGAGGAAAAAAAGTCGTCACGTGTTGGCGCGTGAGATTTGCAGTGTAATAAAATTAATTCTGGTACTTTCAGCTATTCAATCAAGCTGAAATTCTATATATAGAAGTTTTATACAATTTTTAATCATATGAAAGACTATCAAACATATATCTTTATTTTTAAGGTCACTTTAGAGGAGAAAAAATTAAAACTCACTTTCGGATGAGCTACATTTCTCAAAAGTTGATAGAAAACTACGAATTTTTAATAATTCCTGTAAACCAAATTTCATTATTCTAGCTCAAACCGTTTTTCGTAATCTTGCCTATATACTCTCTCTCTCACACACACACACACGGCAGACATTTTTCTCAATCTTAGTGAAAATGATTCAGGAACCTTCAAAACGTATAAAAACATCAAAATCTCAACATCGAAAATTTTCGTAATCACAATACTATCTCTGGCGAGAAAGTAAAAACGTTACTCGATTAGAAACGCTTTTTATTAAAGCTTATTTGTGATATTTCCGATCAAGAAAATCAAAGTAAAGGTTGATAGAACCTGTTCTACTGATCATAGGACACTTCATCATTTTTATAACCGACATTATAAGCGTTGTCCTTGCGTAGCACATACAAAGTCAGAGTTTGTTTGTTTTTTTTTTGTATATATTAGGTTGGGGAAAAAGAAATCCATTATTTTTTCGGTAGATGGCTGTAGTGATCGATATCTCGTAAATTATCGATCAAACAATTTCAAATTTATACTCGTTGTCAAGGTAACAGTTCGCACTAAAAGAATTCGTTTGCAGTTTTTTGTTTTGTCCATTCAGTTCTGAGTTACACGGCGTTAAAGATGGAAGTCAACAAAGAGAAAATTCGGTACGGCTGAAAATGTGAATAGTGTTTATGGTCCCGATACTGTAACAGCTAATTACGCGCAATTTTGGTTTCGTCGATTCCGTTCGGGTATTTTTGACGTTAAGGATGCCCCTCGCACAGGCAGGCCCGTCGTCGAAAATGTCGACAAAGTCACTGAAATCATCGAAGTGGACCGGCATGTTAGTAGTCGTAGCATCGCCCAGCAGTTAAAGATCGACCACAAAACAGTTTTAAACCATTTGCACAAAGCTGGGTTTAAAAAAAAGCTTGAGAGATGTTTGGGTGCCACACCAATTAACACCAAAAAACATGATGGATCGAATTTCCATCTGCGAAGCCTTGGCCAAACGTAATGAAATCAACCCATTTCTTAAACGGATGGTGACTGGGGATGAGAAATGGGTCACATACGACAACATTATGCGAAAGCGATCGATTTTTAGTGATAAGAAATTGGCATCAAGGGAAGAGTGTGAAAATCAATTGCTGGAGTTTTTCGCTAATAAGGACCAAGACTTTTATGAGAGAGGCATAATGAAGCTCCCATTAAAATGGCAACAAATTATAGAACAAAATGGTGCATATTTGACCTAAATCGGACAATGCAAAACATGTTAAATAAAGTCTTGAAGTTCACGTAAAAATAATGGATTTCTTTTTCCCCAACCTATTATATCATTTTGAATATATATCATATTTATAAATAATTATATATTTAAAAAATTTCGTACTAAAAAAACTCTTGAAAATGTCGTCAATATGGACGCCAAAACGTCGAGACTCAAATCTCACAATAAAATGATAATATTTTAAAGCTTGTAAACATGATATCAATAAAGGATATAAAAAACGACCAAGACTTGAATGAGATAGAAATCAAAAATTCAAATAAAATAATAAGCAAGGGAGATATATATTTTAAAAATTTGAATAATAGATCTAGAATATATGTATCGAAACTTTTTGGAATTAATTTAATCAAAACTATTCACAATTATTATGGACATATAGGAGAACAACATTTAGCTAAAATATTAAGACCTCACTACTACTTTAAAAATACGGACGTAATGATAAAAGAATTTTGTGTGTGTGGGGGGGGGGTGTAAACTATGCATAGAAAACAAATCTAGAAGAAAAAGAACAATTGGTAAACGATCACAACTAGGTCCGGCAACGAAACCTTTTCAAATAATGTCTATTGATACGATAGGTGGTTTTGGAGGCTGTAGATCCAAAAAAAAATAAGTTGACCTGTGGCCAGGTCCGCACCGACCGACGGTTTGAAATAAATTAATTTCCAGATACAGAAACAATTTCAAATAATTTTAATATATCTATTAATGTAATAAAAAACAGATATGGATATAACATAAATATTTTTAATTTTATTTTATTTATAATATATAGCTGAAGTAGCCGGCGTTACCCGAGGCTGTGACGTCATGAAGGGCTGGGTGACGTCATATAATTTTAAATTAAGAAAAACATAATGAAGATGATTTTCCCCGAGGATAAAACCAATACATTCGTGGTGATATGTAAAAAAATCTCCTTATGTGAAATTTGGTGCGAAAATAACCCTTCCCTTCTTATCGTCGATCGCTAATACTACCACTTCCGGTTTCCGGATTTGCACCAAAAGTTGATCAATTCATCCCACTGATGCATTAAGTAAATATACCAAATTTCATCAAAATCCGTTAAGCCGTTCAGGCTGTACACATCTATACGGACGGACAGACGGACAGACGGACAGACGGACGGACAGACATCATGCTATAAATACTTTTTTCTGTTAAGAAAATGCATGATTCGTGGAGATATGTAAAAATCTCCACATGTGAAATTTGGTGTGAAAACAATACCTCCCTTACTATCGTCGGTCGGTAAATATTTACATCTGCTAGTTGACCATTTTAGTAGACATGCTTGGATTCTTACAACAAGTGCACAAACAGCGGAAGATTTTATAAAACTTATAAATCCAATAGCAAATAAGAATAAAATAAACATGTTATTAGCGGATCAATACAGTGGATTATAAATTCTAAATTATTTAAAAATTATATATTACATCTAAAATGAATATTAAATTAATATTCACCACTGTAGATAACCCAAGGTCAAATGGGTTGAACGAACGTCTAAATCAATCTCTATTAAACAGAATTTGTTTAAGATGGAATGAACATAATAAAAAAAGCCTTGGCCTGGTATAGCAAAAACCTGTGTAGAGGAATATAATAAAACTGTACATTCATCTACGGGTTTTGCTCCAGATTATTTAATGTTTGGTAGAAACACCAATATTGTACCTATTGGATTAAGTAAAGAAGTAAATTTGCAAGAAGATAAAAAATTAGCAATAGAAAATGTTAAAAATTCATGTGAAAAAAATAAGAAGAGAGTTGATAAAAAAAAAAATAGAACATATTATAAATTTAATATAGGAGATCGAGTATATGTAGAAACAGGAAATAGGTTAAATAAAACTAAATTGAGTAAAATAAGAGATGGTCCTTATAGATAATAAGATGCATTTCAAATTCAATTTATGAAATAAACAGACAAAAAAAAAAGTTAAACAAACTACGTTTTTTTATGCAAACATAAAAATATAAATTTTTTTAAATAATTTAAAAAAAAAAAAACTAAAAAATTTTATTGGGAAGGTTTTATTTTTTCAATTGAAAGTTAAAAATTAAGGGTTGAAATTTATCCTGGAGGAATTGGAATTTTAAAAAAATGAAGAAAAAACCATTGTTCAATATAAGTGCCTAGATAAGATTGAACAATAGATAATGAAATTAATTAAATAATATCTAAGAGAAATTATAATAAATTGAAAAAAGGGTGTTTTTTAAAAAAAAAAACACCTATTGGTGAGTTAGAGCAAAATGGATGAAATTTTTATTCCCCCTATACATACACCCCTATGAGAAATATCAATTAAAACAATATCCGATCATAAAAAATAGGGGTTGATTGTCATAAAATTTCATCAAATTTTTATAAAAAAGTGAATTTTTACTATGCCCCTTAGAGACAGGCAATTAGTGCGACGGCTGCACGCGCGCACTAACCACCCACTTTCCACCCGCTTTTCATATTTATCATTAAAATTTCTATATTTTTCATCCAATTTCAACCAAATTTTATTTCTAATCAATAAATATCATTCTTTATCCTATTTCGCTAATTCAAATTTATTTACTTATATATATATTATAAATTTATATATATATATTATTAATCTTATTATGTACTTACCTTGCTGATAAATTTTTTATTTCTATTTAAAAAAGTAGCATTTTCGCTAAAATCTTAATGAAAAATGTCGTTTTTTCTATGAAATCCACGAAAATAATTGAGATATCGATGAAATTTGAATTTATTCGTGTTTAGAATAAGAAATAAATAAGAATGATATATAATTCATAAATTTTATATTTCTATTTAAAAAAGTAGCATTTTCGCTAAAATCTTAATGAAAAATGTCGTTTTTTCTAGGAAATCCACGAAAATAATTTTGATATCGATGAAATTTGAATTTATTCGTGTTTAGAATAAGAAATAAATAAGAATGATATATAATTCATAAATTTTATATTACTATTTAAAAAAGTAGCATTTTCGCTAAAATCTTAATGAAAAATGTCGTTTTTCCAAGAAATCCACGAAAATAATTGAGATATCGATGAAATTTGAATTTATTCGTGTTTAGAATAAGAAATAAATAAGAATGATATATAATTCATAAATTTTATATTTCTATTAAAGAAGTAGAATTTTCGATAAAATCTTAACGAAAAATGTCATTTTTTCTATGAAATCCACGAAAATAATTGAGATATCGATGAAATTTGAATTTATCGTGTTTAGAATAAGAAATAAATAAGAATGATATATAATTCATAAATTTTATATTACTATTTAAAAAAGTAGCATTTTCGCTAAAATCTTAATGAAAAATGTCGTTTTTTCTATGAAAACCACGAAAATAATTGAGAAATCGATGAAATTTGAATTTATTCGTGTTTAGAATAAGAAATAAATAAGAATGATATATAATTGATAAATTTTATATTTCTATTTAAAAAAGTAGCATTTTCGCTAAAATCTTAATGAAAAATGTCGTTTTTTCTAGGAAATCCACGAAAATAATTTTGATATCGATGAAATTTGAATTTATCGTGTTTAGAATAAGAAATAAATAAGAATGATATATAATTCATAAATTTTATATTTCTATTTAAAAAAGTAGCATTTTCGCTAAAATCTTAATGAAAAATGTCGTTTATCTATGAAATCCACGAAAATAATTGAGATATCGATGAAATTTGAATTTATTCGTGTTTAGAATATGAAATAAATAAGAATGATATATAATTCATAAATTTTATATTTCTATTTAAAAAAGTAGCATTTTCGCTAAAATCTTAATGAAAAATGTCGTTTTTCTATGAAATCCACGAAAATAATTGAGATATCGATGAAATTTGAATTTATTCGTGTTTAGAATATGAAATAAATAAGAATGATATATAATTCATAAATTTTATATTTCTATTTAAAAAAGTAGCATTTTCGCTAAAATCTTAATGAAAAATGTCGTTTTTTCTATGAAATCCACGAAAATAATTTTGATATCGATGAAATTTGAATTTATTCGTGTTTAGAATAAGAATAAATAAGAATGATATATAATTCATAAATTTTATATTACTATTTAAAAAAGGAGCATTTTCGCTAAAATCTTAATGAAAAATGTCGTTTTTTCTATGAAATCCACGAAAATAATTGAGATATCGATGAAATTTGAATTTATTCGTGTTTAGAATAAGAAATAAATAAGAATGATATATAATTCATAAATTTTATATTTCTATTTAAAAAAAGTAGCATTTTCGCTAAAATATTAATGGAAAATGATAATTTTTCTATGAAATCCACGAAAATAATTGAGATATCGATGAAATTTGAATTTATTCGTGTTTAGAATAAGAAATAAATAAGAATGATATATAATTCATAAATTTTATATTTCTATTTAAAAAAGTAGCATTTTCGCTAAAATCTTAATGAAAAATGTCGTTTTTTTTATGAAATCCACGAAAATAATTGAGATATCGATGAAATTTGAATTTATCGTGTTTAGAATAAGAAATAAATAAGAATGATATATAATTCATAAATTTTATATTTCTTTTTAAAAAAGTAGCATTTTCGCTAAAATCTTAATGAAAAATGTCGTTTTTTCTATGAAATCCACGAAAATAATTGAGATATCGATGAAATTTGAATTTATTCGTGTTTAGAATAAGAAATAAATAATAATGATATATAATTCATAAATTTTATATTTCTATTTAAAAAAGTAGCATTTTCGCTAAAATCTTAATGAAAAATGTCGTTTTTTTATGGAATCCACGAAAATAATTGAGATTTCGATGAAATTTGAATTTATTCGTGTTTAGAATACGAAATAAATAAGAATGATATATAATTCATAAATTTTATATTTCTATTTAAAAAAGTATAATTTTCGCTAAAATCTTAATGAAAAATGTCGTTTATCTATGAAATCCACGAAAATTATTGAGATATCGATGAAATTTGAATTTATTCGTGTTTAGAATAAGAAATAAATAAGAATGATATATAATTCATAAATTTTATATTTCTATTTAAAAAAGTAGCATTTTCAATAAAATCTTAATAAAAATGTCGTTTTTTCTATGAAATCCACGAAAATAATTTTGATATCGATGAAATTTGAATTTATTCGTGTTTAGAATAAGAAATAAATAAGAATAATATAATTCATAAATTTATATTACTATTTAAAAAAGTAGCATTTTCGCTAAAATCTTAATGAAAAATGTCGTTTTTTCTATGAAATCCACAAAAATAATTGAGATATCGATGAAATTTGAATTTATTCGTGTTTAGAATAAGAAATAAATAAGAATGATATATAATTCATAAATTTTATATTTCTATTTAAAAAAGTAGCATTTTCTCTAAAATCTTAATGAAAAATGTCGTTTTTTCTATGAAAACCACGAAAATAATTGAGAAATCGATGAAATTTGAATTTATTCGTGTTTAGAATAAGAAATAAATAAGAACGATATATAATTCATAAATTTTATATTATCTATTTAAAAAAGTAGCATTTTCGCTAAAATCTTAATGAAAAATGTCTTTTTTTCTATGAAAACCACGAAAATAATTGAGAAATCGATGAAATTTGAATTTATTCGTGTTTAGAATAAGAAATAAATAAGAATGATATATAATTGATAAATTTTATATTTCTATTTAAAAAAGTAGCATTTTCGCTAAAATCTTAATGAAAAATGTCGTTTTTTCTATGAAATCCACGAAAATAATTTTGATATCGATGAAATTTGAATTTATTCGTGTTTAGAATAAGAAATAAATAAGAATGATATATAATTCATAAATTTTATATTACTATTTAAAAAAGTAGCATTTTCGCTAAAATCTTAATGAAAAATGTCGTTTTTTCTATGAAATCCACAAAAATAATTGAGATATCGATGAAATTTGTATTTATTCGTGTTTAGAATAAGAAATAAATAAGAATGATATATAATTCATAAATTTTATATTTCTATTTAAAAAAGTAGCATTTTCGCTAAAATCTTAAAGAAAAATGTCGTTTTTTCTATGAAAACCACGAAAATAATTGAGAAATCGATGAAATTTGAATTTATTCGTGTTTAGAATAAGAAATAAATAAGAATGATATATAATTCATAAATTTTATATTTCTATTTAAAAAAGTAGAATTTTCGATAAAATCTTAATGAAAAATGTCATTTTTTCTATGAAATCCACGAAAATAATTGAGATATCGATGAAATTTGAATTTATTCGTTTTTAGAATAAGAAATAAATAAGAATGATATATAATTCATAAATTTTATATTACTATTTAAAAAAGTAGCATTTTCGCTAAAATCTTAATGAAAATTTCGTTTTTTCTATGAAATCCACAAAAATAATTGAGATATCGATGAAATTTGAATTTATTCGTGTTTAGAATAAGAAATAAATAAGAATGATATATAATTCATAAATTTTATATTTCTATTTAAAAAAGTAGCATTTTCGATAAAATCTTAATGGAAAATGTCATTTTTTCTATGAAATCCACGAAAATAATTGAGATATCGATGAAATTTGAATTTATTCGTGTTTAGAATAAGAAATAAATAATAATTATATATAATTCATAAATTTTATATCTCTATTAATATTAAATTAAATATTAAAAAAATATATTATTGATATTTCTGATGAATAATTATTTTTTTATGCCGAAAACCTAGGGTCATCCTACGATGACCTTTCATAATTTTTACGGGAAAATTAAAAAATGAAATTTTTAAAAACAAATAATAAATTCGTTCATTTTACATCATAAAAATATTAAAAAAATATATTATTCATTTTTCTAACTAAAAATTATTTTTTTATGCCCAAAACCTAGTGTCATCCTACGATGACCTTTCATAATTTTTACGGGAAAATTAAAAAATGAAATTTTTAAAAATAAATAATAAATTCGTTCATTTTAAATCATAAAAATATTAAAAAAATATATTATTGAAATTTCTGATGAATAATTATTTTTTTATGCCGAAAACCTAGGGTCATCCTACGATGACCTTTCATAATTTTTTCGGTAAAATTAAAAAATGAAATGTTTTAAAAAAATAATAAATTCGTTCATTTTACATCATAAAAATTTTTAAACAAATACATTATTGATATTTCTGATGAATAATTATTTTTTTATGCCGAAAATCTAGGGTCATCCTACGATGACCTTTCATAATTTTTAAGGGAAAATTAAAAAATGAAAGTTTTAAAAATAAATAATAAATTCGTTCATTTTACATCATAAAAATATTAAAAAAATATATTATTGATATTTCTGATGAATAATTATTTTTTTATGCCGAAAACCTAGGGTCATCCTACGATGACCTTTCATAATTTTTACGGTAAAATTAAAAAATGAAATTTTTAATAATAAATAATAAATTCGTTCATTTTACATCATAAAAATATTAAAAAAATATATTATTCATATTTCTAACTAAAAATTATTTTTTTATGCCGAAAATCTAGGGTCATCCTACGATGACCTTTCATAATTTTTACGGGAAAATTAAAAAATGAAATTTTTAAAAATAAATAATAAATTCGTTCATTTTACATCATAAAAATATTAAAAAAATATATTATTGATATTTCTGATGAATTATTATTTTTTTATGCCGAAAACCTAGGGCCATCCTACGATGACCTTTCATAATTTTTACGGGAAAATTAAAAAATGAAATTTTTAATAAAAAATAATAAATTCGTTCATTTTACATCATAAAAATATTAAAAAAATATATTATTCATATTTCTTACTAAAAATTATTATTTTATGCCGAAAACCTAGGGTCATCCTACGATGACCTTTCATAATTTTTACGGAAAAATTAAAAAATGAAATTTTTACAAATAAATAATAAATCCGTTCATTTTACATCATAAAAATATTAAAAAAATATATTATTGATATTTTTGATGAATAATTATTTTTTTATGCCGAAAACCTAGGGTCATCCTACGATGACCTTTCATAATTTTACGGGAAAATTAAAAAATGAAATTTTTAAAAGTAAATAATAAATTCGTTCATTTTACATCATAAAAATATATAAAAAAATATATTATTCATTTTTCTAACTAAAAATTATTTTTTTATGCCCAAAACCTAGGGTCATCCTACGATGACCTTTCATAATTTTTACGGGAAAATTAAAAAATGAAATTTTTAAAAATAAATAATAAATTCGTTCATTTTAAATCATAAAAATATTAAAAAAATATATTATTGAAATTTCTGATGAATAATTATTTTTTTATGCCGAAAACCTAGGGTCATCCTAGGATGACCTTTCATAATTTTTTCGGTAAAATTAAAAAATGAAGTGTTTTAAAAAAATAATAAATTCGTTCATTTTAAATCATAAAAATATTTAAACAAATACATTATTGATATTTCTGATGAATAATTATTTTTTTATGCCGAAAACCTAGGGTCATCCTACGATGACCTTTCATAATTTTTACGGTAAAATTAAAAAATGAAATTTTTAATAATAAATAATAAATTCGTTCATTTTACATCATAAAAATATTAAAAAAATATATTATTCATATTTCTAACTAAAAATTATTTTTTTATGCCGAAAATCTAGGGTCATCCTACGATGACCTTTCATAATTTTTACGGGAAAATTAAAAAATGAAATTTTTAAAAATAAATAATAAATTCGTTCATTTTACATCATAAAAATATTAAAAAAATATATTATTCATATTTCTTACTAAAAATTATTATTTTATGCCGAAAACCTAGGGTCATCCTACGATGACCTTTCATAATTTTTACGGAAAAATTAAAAAATGAAATTTTTACAAATAAATAATAAATCCGTTCATTTTACATCATAAAAATATTAAAAAAATATATTATTGATATTTTTGATGAATAATTATTTTTTTATGCCGAAAACCTAGGGTCATCCTACGATGACCTTTCATAATTTTACGGGAAAATTAAAAAATGAAATTTTTAAAAATAAATAATAAATTCGTTCATTTTACATCATAAAAATATATAAAAAAATATATTATTCATTTTTCTAACTAAAAATTATTTTTTTATGCCCAAAACCTAGGGTCATCCTACGATGACCTTTCATAATTTTTACGGGAAAATTAAAAAATGAAATTTTTAAAAATAAATAATAAATTCGTTCATTTTAAATCATAAAAATATTAAAAAAATATATTATTGAAATTTCTGATGAATAATTATTTTTTTATGCCGAAAACCTAGGGTCATCCTAGGATGACCTTTCATAATTTTTTCGGTAAAATTAAAAAATGAAGTGTTTTAAAAAAATAATAAATTCGTTCATTTTACATCATAAAAATATTTAAACAAATACATTATTGATATTTCTGATGAATAATTATTTTTTTATGCCGAAAACCTAGGGTCATCCTACGATGACCTTTCATAATTTTTACGGTAAAATTAAAAAATGAAATTTTTAATAATAAATAATAAATTCGTTCATTTTACATCATAAAAATATTAAAAAAATATATTATTCATATTTCTAACTAAAAATTATTTTTTTATGCCAAAAATCTAGGGTCATCCTACGATGACCTTTCAGAATTTTTACGGGAAAATTAAAAAATGAAATTTTTAAAAATAAATAATAAATTTATTCATTTTACATCATAAAAATATTAAAAAAATATATTATTCATATTTCTTACTAAAAATTATTTTTTTATCCTGAAAACCTAGGGTCATCCTACGATGACCTTTCATAATTTTTACGGGAAAATTAAAAACTGAAATTTTTACAAATAAATAATAAATTCGTTCATTTTACATCATAAAAATATTAAAAAAATATATTATTGATATTTCTGATGAATTATTATTTTTTTATGCCGAAAACCTAGGGCCATCCTACGATGACCTTTCATAATTTTTACGGGAAAATTAAAATATGAAATTTTTAAAAATAAATAATAAATTCGTTCATTTTACATCATAAAAATATTAAAAAAATATATTATTCATATTTCTTACTAAAAATTATTATTTTATGCCGAAAACCTAGGGTCATCCTACGATGACCTTTCATAAATTTTACGGTAAAATTTAAAAATGAAATTTTTAAAAATAAATAATAAATTCGTTCATTTTACATCATAAAAATATTAAAAAAATATATTATTCATATTTCTTACTAAAAATTATTTTTTTATCCCTAAAACCTAGGGTCAACCTACGATGATCTTTCATAATTTTTTCGTTAAAATTAAAAAATGAAATGTTTTAAAAAAAATAATAAATTCGTTCATTTTACATAATAAAAATATTTAAAAAAATATATTATTGATATTTCTGATGAATAATTATTTTATTATGCCGAAAACCTAGGGTCATCCTACGATGACCTTTCATAATTTTTACGGGAAAATAAAAATATGAAATTTTTAAAAATAAATAATAAATTCGTTCATTTTACATCATAAAAATATTTAAAAAAATATATTATTCATATTTCTTACTAAAAATTATTTTTTTATGCCGAAAACCTAGGGTCATCCTACGATGACCTTTCATAATTTTTACGGGAAAATTAAAAAATGAAATGTTTTAAAAATAAATAATAAATTCGTTCATTTAACATCATAAAAATATTAAAAAAATAAATTATTGATATTTCTGATGAATAATTATTTTTTTATGCCGAAAACCTAGGGTCATCCTACGATGACCTTTCATAATTTTTACGGAAAAATAAAAATATGAAATTTTTAAAAATAAATAATAAATTCGTTCATTTTACATCATAAAAATATTAAAAAAATAAATTATTGATATTTCAGAATGAATAATTATTTTTTTATCCCGAAAACCTAGGGTCATCCTACGATGACCTTTCATAATTTTTACGGGAAAATTAAAAAATGAAATTTTTATAAATAAATAATAAATTCGTTCATTTTACATCATAAAAATATTAAAAAATATATTATTGATATTTCTGATGAATAATTATTTTTTTATGCCGAAAACCTAGGGTCATCCTACGATGACCTTTCATAATTTTTACGCAAAAATTAAAAAATGAAATTTTTAAAAATAAATAATAAATTTGATCATTTTACATCATAAAAATATTAAAAAAATATATTATTCATATTTCTTACTAAAACTTATTTTTTTATGCCGAAAACCTAGGGTCATCCTACGATGACCTTTCATAATTTTTACGGTAAAATTAAAAAATGAAATTTTTAATATTAAATAATAAATTCGTTCAGTTTACATCATAAAAATATTAAAAAAATATATTATTCATATTTCTTACAAAAAATTATTATTTTATGCCGAAAACCTAGGGTCATCCTACGATGACCTTTCATAATTTTTACGGAAAAATTAAAAAATGAAATTTTTAAAAATAAATAATAAATTCGTTCAATTTACATCATAAAAATATTAAAAAAATATATTATTGATATTTCTGATGAATAATTATTTTTTTATGCCGAAAACCTAGGGTCATCCTAAGATGACCTTTCATAATTTTTACGGGAAAATTAAAAAATGAAATTTTTAAAAATAAATAATAAATTCGTTCATTTTACATCATAAAAATATTAAAAAAATAAATTATTGATATTTCTGATGAATAATTATTTTTTTATGCCGAAAACCTAGGGTCATCCTACGATGACCTTTCATAATTTTTACGGGAAAATTAAAAAATGCAATTTTTAAAAATAAATAATAAATTCGTTCATTTTACATCATAAAAATATTAAAAAATATATTATTGATATTTCTGATTAATAATTATTTTTTTATGCCGAAAACCTAGGCTCATCCTACGATGACCTTTCATAATTTTTACGGGAAAATTAAAAAATGAAATTTATAAAAATAAATAATAAATTCGTTCATTTTACATCATAAAAATATTAAAAAAATATATTATTGATATTTTTGATGAATAATTATTTTTTTATGCCGAAAACCTAGGGTCATCCTACGATGACCTTTCATAAATTTTACGGTAAAATTAAAAAATGAAATTTTTAAAAATAAATAATAAATTCGTTCATTTTACATCATAAAAATATTAAAAAAATATATTATTGATATTTCTGATGAATAATTATTTTTTTATGCCGAAAACCTAGGGTAATCCTAAGATGACCTTTCCTAAATTTTAAGGGAAAATTAAAAAATGAAATTTTTAAAAATAAATAATAAATTCGTTCATTTTACATCATAAAAATATTAAAAAAATATATTATTAATATTTCTTACTAAAAATTATTTTTTTATTCCGAAAACCTAGGGTCATCCTACGATGACCTTTCCTAAATTTTACGGGAAAATTAAAAAATGAAATTTTTAAAAATAAATAATAAATTCGTTCATTTTACATCATAAAAATATTAAAAAAATATATTATTCATATTTCTTACTAAAAATTATTTTTTTATGCCGAAAATCTAGGGTCATCCTACGATGACCTTTCATAATTTTTAAAGGAAAATTAAAAAATGAAAGTTTTAAAAATAAATAATAAATTCGTTCATTTTAAATCATAAAAATATTAAAAAATATATTATTGATATATCTGATGAATAATTATTTTTTTATGCCGAAAACCTAGGCTCATCCTACGATGACCTTTCATAATTTTTACGGGAAAATTAAAAAATGAAATTTATAAAAATAAATAATAAATTCGTTCATTTTACATCATAAAAATATTAAAAAAATATATTATTGATATTTTTGATGAATAATTATTTTTTTATGCCGAAAACCTATGGTCATCCTACGATGACCTTTCATAAATTTTACGGTAAAATTAAAAAATGAAATTTTTAAAAATAAATAATAAATTCGTTCATTTTACATCATAAAAATATTAAAAAAATATATTATTGATATTTCTGATGAATAATTATTTTTTTATGCCGAAAACCTAGGGTCATCCTAAGATGACCTTTCCTAAATTTTAAGGGAAAATTAAAAAATGAAATTTTTAAAAATAAATAATAAATTCGTTCATTTTACATCATAAAAATATTAAAAAAATATATTATTAATATTTCTTACTAAAAATTATTTTTTTATTCCGAAAACCTAGGGTCATCCTACGATGACCTTTCCTAAATTTTACGGGAAAATTAAAAAATGAAATTTTTAAAAATAAATAATAAATTCGTTCATTTTACATCATAAAAATATTAAAAAAATATATTATTCATATTTCTTACTAAAAATTATTTTTTTATGCCGAAAATCTAGGGTCATCCTACGATGACCTTTCATAATTTTTAAAGGAAAATTAAAAAATGAAAGTTTTAAAAATAAATAATAATTTCGTTCATTTTAAATCATAAAAATATTAAAAAAATATATTATTGATATTTTTGATGAATAATTATTTTTTTATGCCGAAAACCTAGGGTCATCCTACGATGACCTTTCATAATTTTTACGGTAAAATTAAAAAATGAAAAATTTAATAATAAATTCGTTCATTTTACATCATAAAAATATTAAAAAAATATATTATTCATATTTCTTACTAAAAATTATTATTTTATGCCGAAAACCTAGGGTCATTCTACGATGATCTTTCATAATTTTTACGCGAAAATTAAAAAAATGAAATGTTTTAAAAAAAATAATAAATTCGTTCATTTTACATCATAAAAATATTTAAAAAACTATATTATTCATATTTCTTACTAAAAATTATTTTTTTATGCCGAAAACCTAGGGTCATCCTACGATGACCTTTGCTAAATTTTACGGGAAAATTAAAAAATGAAATTTTTAAAAATAAATAATAAATTCGTTCATTTTACATCATAAAAATATTATAAAAATATATTATTGATATTTCTGATGAATTATTATTTTTTTTATGTGGAAAACCTAGGGTCATCCTACGATGACCTTTCATAATTTTTACGGGAAAATTAAAATATGAAATTTTTAAAAATAAATAATAAATTCGTTCATTTTACATCATAAAAATATTAAAAAAATATATTATTGATATTTCTGATGAATTATTAATTTTTTATGTCGAAAACCTAGGGTCATCCTACGATGACCTTTCGTAAATTTTACGGTAAAATTAAAAAATGAAATTTTTAAAAATAAATAATTAATTCGTTCATTTTACATCATAAAAATATTAAAAAAATATATTATTCATATTTCTTACTAAAAATTTCATAGAAAAAAAGAGAATTTCTCATATTAATTCAGGCAAAATCCTACTTTTTTAAATAGAAATATAAAATTTATTTTTTATATATCATTTTCTTCCATTTTTGATCCTATATTCGATTTGATTCATATTTCATTGATATCATAATTTTTTTCATTAATTTCATCGAAAAAACATGAATTTGTTATATTATTTCACGCAAAAAGCTACTTTTTTAAATAGAAATGTAAAATTTATTTATTATATATCATTCTCTTCCATTTCTGGTCCTAATCACGAAGTAATTCATATTTTACCGATATCATAATTTTTTTCATTGATTTCATAGAAAAAACATGAATTTGTTATATTATTTCACGCAAAAAGCTACTTTTTTAAATAGAAATGTAAAATTTATTTATTATATATCATTCTCTTCCATTTCTGGTCCTAATCTCGAATTAATTCATATTTTACCGATATCATAATTTTTTTCATTGATTTCATAGAAAAAAACAGAATTTCTCATATTAATTCAGGCAAAATCCTACTTTTTTAAATAGAAATATAAAATTTATTTTTTATATATCATTTTCTTCCATTTTTGATCCTATATTCGATTTGATTCATATTTCATTGATATCATAATTTTTTTCATTGATTTCATAGAAAAAAACAGAATTTCTCATATTAATTCAGGCAAAAAGCTACTTTTTTAAATAGAAATGTAAAATTAATTTATTATATATCATTCTCTTCCATTTCTGGTCCTAATCACGAATTAATTCATATTTCATTGATAAAAAATAATTTTTTTCATTGATTTCATAGAAAAAAACAGAATTTGTCATATTAATTCAGGCAAAATCCTACTTTTTTAAATAGAAATATAAAATTTATTTTTTATATATCATTTTCTTCCATTTTTGATCCTATATTCGATTTGATTCATATTTCATTGATATCATAATTTTTTTCATTGATTTCATAGAAAAAAACAGAATTTCTCATATTAATTCAGGCAAAAAGCTACTTTTTTAAATAGAAATGTAAAATTAATTTATTATATATCATTCTCTTCCATTTCTGGTCCTAATCACGAATTAATTCATATTTCATTGATAAAAAATAATTTTTTTCATTGATTTCATAGAAAAAAACAGAATTTGTCATATTAATTCAGGCAAAATCCTAGTTTTTTAAATAGAAATATAAAATTTATTTTTTATATATCATTTTCTTCCATTTTTGATCCTATATTCGATTTGATTCATATTTCATTGATATCATAATTTTTTTCATTGATTTCATAGAAAAAAACAGAATTTCTCATATTAATTCAGGCAAAAAGCTACTTTTTTAAATAGAAATGTAAAATTAATTTATTATATATCATTCTCTTCCATTTCTGGTCCTAATCACGAATTAATTCATATTTCATTGATAAAAAATAATTTTTTTCATTGATTTCATAGAAAAAAACAGAATTTCTCATATTAATTCAGGCAAAATCCTACTTTTTTAAATAGAAATATAAAATTTATTTTTTATATATCATTTTCTTCCATTTTTGATCCTATATTCGATTTGATTCATATTTCATTGATATCATAATTTTTTTCATTGATTTCATAGAAAAAAACAGAATTTCTCATATTAATTCAGGCAAAAAGCTACTTTTTTAAATAGAAATGTAAAATTAATTTATTATATATCATTCTCTTCCATTTCTGGTCCTAATCACGAATTAATTCATATTTCATTGATAAAAAATAATTTTTTTCATTGATTTCATAGAAAAAAACAGAATTTGTCATATTAATTCAGGCAAAATCCTAGTTTTTTAAATAGAAATATAAAATTTATTTTTTATATATCATTTTCTTCCATTTTTGATCCTATATTCGATTTGATTCATATTTCATTGATATCATAATTTTTTTCATTGATTTCATAGAAAAAAACAGAATTTCTCATATTAATTCAGGCAAAAAGCTACTTTTTTAAATAGAAATGTAAAATTAATTTATTATATATCATTCTCTTCCATTTCTGGTCCTAATCACGAATTAATTCATATTTTACCGATATCATAATTTTTTTCATTGATTTCATAGAAAAAAACAGAATTTCTCATATTAATTCAGGCAAAATCCTACTTTTTTAAATAGAAATATAAAATTTATTTTTTATATATCATTTTCTTCCATTTTTGATCCTATATTCGATTTGATTCATATTTCATTGATATCAGAATATTTTTCATTAATTTCATCGAAAAAACATGAATTTGTTATATTATTTCACGCAAAAAGCTACTTTTTTAAATAGAAATGTAAAATTAATTTATTATATATCATTCTCTTCCATTTCTGGTCCTAATCACGAAGTAATTCATATTTTACCGATATCATAATTTTTTTCATTGATTTCATAGAAAAAAACAGAATTTGTCATATTAATTCAGGCAAAATCCTAGTTTTTTAAATAGAAATATAAAATTTATTTATTATATATCATTCTCTTCCATTTCTGGTCCTAATCTCGAATTAATTCATATTTTACCGATATCATAATTTTTTTCATTGATTTCATAGAAAAAAACAGAATTTCTCATATTAATTCAGGCAAAATCCTACTTTTTTAAATAGAAATATAAAATTTATTTTTTATATATCATTTTCTTCCATTTTTGATCCTATATTCGATTTGATTCATATTTCATTGATATCATAATTTTTTTCATTGATTTCATAGAAAAAAACAGAATTTCTCATATTAATTCAGGCAAAAAGCTACTTTTTTAAATAGAAATCTAAAATTAATTTATTATATATCATTCTCTTCCATTTCTGGTCCTAATCACGAATTAATTCATATTTTACCGATATCATAATTTTTTTAATTGATTTCATAGAAAAAAACAGAATTTCTCATATTAATTCAGGCAAAATCCTACTTTTTTAAATAGAAATATAAAATTTATTTTTTATATATCATTTTCTTCCATTTTTGATCCTATATTCGATTTGATTCATATTTCATTGATATCATACTTTTTTTCATTGATTTCATAGAAAAAAACAGAATTTCTCATATTAATTCAGGCAAAATCCTACTTTTTTAAATAGAAATATAAAATTTATTTTTTATATATCATTCCCTTCCATTTCTGGTCCTAATCACGAATTAATTCATATTTCATTGATATCATAATTTTTTTCATTGATTTCATAGAAAAAAACAGAATTTCTCATATTAATTCAGGCAAAATCCTACTTTTTTAAATAGAAATATAAAATTTATTTTTTATATATCATTTTCTTCCATTTTTGATCCTATATTCGATTTGATTCATATTTCATTGATATCATAATTTTTTTCATTGATTTCTTAGAAAAAAACAGAATTTCTCATATTAATTCAGGCAAAAAGCTACTTTTTTAAATAGAAATGTAAAATTAATTTATTATATATCATTCTATTCCATTTCTGGTCCTAATCACGAATTAATTCATATTTCATTGATAAAAAATAATTTTTTTCATTGATTTCATCGAAAAAACATTAATTTGTTATATTATTTCACGCAAAAAGCTACTTTTTTAAATAGAAATGTAAAATTTATTTATTATATATCATTCTCTTCCATTTCTGGTCCTAATCACGAATTAATTCATATTTCATTGATATCATAATTTTTTTCATTGATTTCATAGAAAAAAACAGAATTTCTCATATTAATTCAGGCAAAATCCTACTTTTTTAAATAGAAATATAAAATTTATTTTTTATATATCATTTTCTTCCATTTTTGATCCTATATTCGATTTGATTCATATTTCATGGATATCATAATTTTTTTCATTAATTTCATCGAAAAAACATGAATTTGTTATATTATTTCACGCAAAAAGCTACTTTTTTAAATAGAAATGTAAAATTTATTTATTATATATCATTCTCTTCCATTTCTGGTCCTAATCACGAATTAATTCATATTTCATTGATATCATAATTTTTTTCATTGATTTCATAGAAAAAAACAGAATTTCTCATATTAATTCAGGCAAAATCCTACTTTTTTAAATAGAAATATAAAATTTATTTATTATATATCATTCTCTTCCATTTCTGGTCCTAATCACGAATTAATTCATATTTCATTGATATCATAATTTTTTTCATTGATTTCATAGAAAAAAACAGAATTTCTCATATTAATTCAGGCAAAATCCTACTTTTTTAAATAGAAATATAAAATTTATTTATTATATATCATTCTCTTCCATTTCTGGTCCTAATCACGAATTAATTCATATTTTACCGATATCATAATTTTTTTCATTGATTTCATAGAAAAAAAGAGAATTTCTCATATTAATTCAGGCAAAATCCTACTTTTTTAAATAGAAATATAAATTTTATTTTTTATATATTATTTTCTTCCATTTTTGATCCTATATTCGATTTGATTCATATTTCATTGATATCATAATTTTTTTCATTAATTTCATCGAAAAAACATGAATTTGTTATATTATTTCACGCAAAAAGCTACTTTTTTAAATAGAGATGTAAAATTTATTTATTATATATCATTCTCTTCCATTTCTGGTCCTAATCACGAATTAATTCATATTTTACCGATATCATAATTTTTTTCATTGATTTCATAGAAAAAACATGAATTTGTTATATTATTTCACGCAAAAAGCTACTTTTTTAAATAGAAATGTAAAATTTATTTATTATATATCATTCTCTTCCATTTCTGGTCCTAATCACGAATTAATTCATATTTTACCGATATCATAATTTTTTTCATTGATTTCATAGAATAAACATGAATTTGTTATATTATTTCACGCAAAAAGCTACTTTTTTAAATAGAAATATAAAATTTATTTATTATATATCATTCTCTTCCATTTCTGGTCCTAATCACGAATTAATTCATATTTCATTGATATCATAATTTTTTTCATTGATTTCATAGAATAAACATGAATTTGTTATATTATTTCACGCAAAAAGCTACTTTTTTAAATAGAAATGTAAAATTTATTTATTATATATCATTCTCTTCCATTTCTGGTCCTAATCACGAATTAATTCATATTTTACCGATATCATAATTTTTTTCATTGATTTCATAGAAAAAAACAGAATTTCTCATATTAATTCAGGCAAAATCCTACTTTTTTAAATAGAAATATAAAATTTATTTATTATATATCATTCTCTTCCATTTCTGGTCCTAATCACGAATTAATTCATATTTTACCGATATCATAATTTTTTTCATTGATTTCATAGAAAAAAAGAGAATTTCTCATATTAATTCAGGCAAAATCCTACTTTTTTAAATAGAAATATAAAATTTATTTTTTATATATCATTTTCTTCCATTTTTGATCCTATATTCGATTTGATTCATATTTCATTGATATCATAATTTTTTTCATTAATTTCATCGAAAAAACATGAATTTGTTATATTATTTCACGCAAAAAGCTACTTTTTTAAATAGAAATGTAAAATTTATTTATTATATATCATTCTCTTCCATTTTTGGTCCTAATCACGAATTAATTCATATTTCATTGATATCATAATTTTTTTCATTGATTTCATAGAAAAAAACAGAATTTCTCATATTAATTCAGGCAAAATCCTACTTTTTTAAATAGAAATATAAAATTTATTTTTTATATATCATTTTCTTCCATTTCTGGTCCTAATCACGAATTAATTCATATTTTACCGATATCATAATTTTTTTCATTGATTTCATAGAAAAAAAGAGAATTTCTCATATTAATTCAGGCAAAATCCTACTTTTTTAAATAGAAATATAAAATTTATTTTTTATATATCATTTTCTTCCATTTTTGATCCTATATTCGATTTGATTCATATTTCATTGATATCATAATTTTTTTCATTAATTTCATCGAAAAAACATGAATTTGTTATATTATTTCACGCAAAAAGCTACTTTTTTAAATAGAAATGTAAAATTTATTTATTATATATCATTCTCTTCCATTTCTGGTCCTAATCACGAATTAATTCATATTTTACCGATATCATAATTTTTTTCATTGATTTCATAGAAAAAAACAGAATTTCTCATATTAATTCAGGCAAAATCCTACTTTTTTAAATAGAAATATAAAATTTATTTTTTATATATCATTTTCTTCCATTTTTGATCATATATTCGATTTGATTCATATTTCATTGATATCATAATTTTTTTCATTGATTTCATAGAAAAAAACAGAATTTCTCATATTAATTCAGGCAAAATCCTACTTTTTTAAATAGAAATATAAAATTTATTTATTATATATCATTCTCTTCCATTTCTGGTCCTAATCACGAATTAATTCATATTTTACCGATATCATAATTTTTTTCATTGATTTCATAGAAAAAACATGAATTTGTTATATTATTTCACGCAAAAAGCTACTTTTTTAAATAGAAATGTAAAATTTATTTATTATATATCATTCTCTTCCATTTCTGGTCCTAATCACGAATTAATTCATATTTTACCGATATCATAATTTTTTTCATTGATTTCATAGAATAAACATGAATTTGTTATATTATTTCACGCAAAAAGCTACTTTTTTAAATAGAAATATAAAATTTATTTATTATATATCATTCTCTTCCATTTCTGGTCCTAATCACGAATTAATTCATATTTCATTGATATCATAATTTTTTTCATTGATTTCATAGAATAAACATGAATTTGTTATATTATTTCACGCAAAAAGCTACTTTTTTAAATAGAAATGTAAAATTTATTTATTATATATCATTCTCTTCCATTTCTGGTCCTAATCACGAATTAATTCATATTTTACCGATATCATAATTTTTTTCATTGATTTCATAGAAAAAAACAGAATTTCTCATATTAATTCAGGCAAAATCCTACTTTTTTAAATAGAAATATAAAATTTATTTATTATATATCATTCTCTTCCATTTCTGGTCCTAATCACGAATTAATTCATATTTTACCGATATCATAATTTTTTTCATTGATTTCATAGAAAAAAAGAGAATTTCTCATATTAATTCAGGCAAAATCCTACTTTTTTAAATAGAAATATAAAATTTATTTTTTATATATCATTTTCTTCCATTTTTGATCCTATATTCGATTTGATTCATATTTCATTGATATCATAATTTTTTTCATTAATTTCATCGAAAAAACATGAATTTGTTATATTATTTCACGCAAAAAGCTACTTTTTTAAATAGAAATGTAAAATTTATTTATTATATATCATTCTCTTCCATTTTTGGTCCTAATCACGAATTAATTCATATTTCATTGATATCATAATTTTTTTCATTGATTTCATAGAAAAAAACAGAATTTCTCATATTAATTCAGGCAAAATCCTACTTTTTTAAATAGAAATATAAAATTTATTTTTTATATATCATTTTCTTCCATTTCTGGTCCTAATCACGAATTAATTCATATTTTACCGATATCATAATTTTTTTCATTGATTTCATAGAAAAAAAGAGAATTTCTCATATTAATTCAGGCAAAATCCTACTTTTTTAAATAGAAATATAAAATTTATTTTTTATATATCATTTTCTTCCATTTTTGATCCTATATTCGATTTGATTCATATTTCATTGATATCATAATTTTTTTCATTAATTTCATCGAAAAAACATGAATTTGTTATATTATTTCACGCAAAAAGCTACTTTTTTAAATAGAAATGTAAAATTTATTTATTATATATCATTCTCTTCCATTTCTGGTCCTAATCACGAATTAATTCATATTTTACCGATATCATAATTTTTTTCATTGATTTCATAGAAAAAAACAGAATTTCTCATATTAATTCAGGCAAAATCCTACTTTTTTAAATAGAAATATAAAATTTATTTTTTATATATCATTTTCTTCCATTTTTGATCATATATTCGATTTGATTCATATTTCATTGATATCATAATTTTTTTCATTGATTTCATAGAAAAAACATGAATTTGTTATATTATTTCACGCAAAAAGCTACTTTTTTAAATAGAAATGTAAAATTTATTTATTATATATCATTCTCTTCCATTTCTGGTCCTAATCACGAATTAATTCATATTTTACCGATATCATAATTTTTTTCATTGATTTCATAGAAAAAAACAGAATTTCTCATATTAATTCAGGCAAAATCCTACTTTTTTAAAAAGAAATATAAAATTTATTTTTTATATATCATTTTCTTCCATTTTTGATCCTATATTCGATTTGATTCATATTTTACCGATATCATAATTTTTTTCATTGATTTCATAGAAAAAACATGAATTTGTTATATTATTTCAGGCAAAAAGCTACTTTTTTAAATAGAAATGTAAAATTTATTTTTTATATATCATTTTCTTCCATTTTTGATCCTATATTCGATTTGATTCATATTTCATTGATATCATAATTTTTTTCATTAATTTCATCGAAAAAACATGAATTTGTTATATTATTTCACGCAAAAAGCTACTTTTTTAAATAGAAATGTAAAATTTATTTATTATATATCATTCTCTTCCATTTTTGGTCCTAATCACGAATTAATTCATATTTCATTGATATCATAATTTTTTTCATTGATTTCATAGAAAAAACATGAATTTGTTATATTATTTCACGCAAAAAGCTACTTTTTTAAATAGAAATGTAAAATTAATTTATTATATATCATTCTCTTCCATTTCTGGTCCTAATCACGAATTAATTCATATTTTACCGATATCATAATTTTTTTCATTGATTTCATAGAAAAAAACAGAATTTCTCATATTAATTCAGGCAAAATCCTACTTTTTTAAATAGAAATATAAAATTTATTTTTTATATATCATTTTCTTCCATTTTTGATCATATATTCGATTTGATTCATATTTCATTGATATCATAATTTTTTTCATTGATTTCATAGAAAAAACATGAATTTGTTATATTATTTCACGCAAAAAGCTACTTTTTTAAATAGAAATGTAAAATTTATTTATTATATATCATTCTCTTCCATTTCTGGTCCTAATCACGAATTAATTCATATTTCATTGATATCATAATTTTTTTCATTGATTTCATAGAAAAAAACAGAATTTCTCATATTAATTCAGGCAAAATCCTACTTTTTTAAATAGAAATATAAAATTTATTTATTATATATCATTCTCTTCCATTTCTGGTCCTAATCACGAATTAATTCATATTTCATTGATATCATAATTTTTTTCATTGATTTCATAGAAAAAAACAGAATTTCTCATATTAATTCAGGCAAAATCCTACTTTTTTAAATAGAAATATAAAATTTATTTATTATATATCATTCTCTTCCATTTCTGGTCCTAATCACGAATTAATTCATATTTTACCGATATCATAATTTTTTTCATTGATTTCATAGAAAAAAAGAGAATTTCTCATATTAATTCAGGCAAAATCCTACTTTTTTAAATAGAAATATAAAATTTATTTTTTATATATCATTTTCTTCCATTTTTGATCCTATATTCGATTTGATTCATATTTCATTGATATCATAATTTTTTTCATTAATTTCATCGAAAAAACATGAATTTGTTATATTATTTCACGCAAAAAGCTACTTTTTTAAATAGAAATGTAAAATTTATTTATTATATATCATTCTCTTCCATTTTTGGTCCTAATCACGAATTAATTCATATTTCATTGATATCATAATTTTTTTCATTGATTTCATAGAAAAAAACAGAATTTCTCATATTAATTCAGGCAAAATCCTACTTTTTTAAATAGAAATATAAAATTTATTTTTTATATATCATTTTCTTCCATTTCTGGTCCTAATCACGAATTAATTCATATTTTACCGATATCATAATTTTTTTCATTGATTTCATAGAAAAAAAGAGAATTTCTCATATTAATTCAGGCAAAATCCTACTTTTTTAAATAGAAATATAAAATTTATTTTTTATATATCATTTTCTTCCATTTTTGATCCTATATTCGATTTGATTCATATTTCATTGATATCATAATTTTTTTCATTAATTTCATCGAAAAAACATGAATTTGTTATATTATTTCACGCAAAAAGCTACTTTTTTAAATAGAAATGTAAAATTTATTTATTATATATCATTCTCTTCCATTTCTGGTCCTAATCACGAATTAATTCATATTTTACCGATATCATAATTTTTTTCATTGATTTCATAGAAAAAAACAGAATTTCTCATATTAATTCAGGCAAAATCCTACTTTTTTAAATAGAAATATAAAATTTATTTTTTATATATCATTTTCTTCCATTTTTGATCATATATTCGATTTGATTCATATTTCATTGATATCATAATTTTTTTCATTGATTTCATAGAAAAAACATGAATTTGTTATATTATTTCACGCAAAAAGCTACTTTTTTAAATAGAAATGTAAAATTTATTTATTATATATCATTCTCTTCCATTTCTGGTCCTAATCACGAATTAATTCATATTTTACCGATATCATAATTTTTTTCATTGATTTCATAGAAAAAAACAGAATTTCTCATATTAATTCAGGCAAAATCCTACTTTTTTAAAAAGAAATATAAAATTTATTTTTTATATATCATTTTCTTCCATTTTTGATCCTATATTCGATTTGATTCATATTTTACCGATATCATAATTTTTTTCATTGATTTCATAGAAAAAACATGAATTTGTTATATTATTTCAGGCAAAAAGCTACTTTTTTAAATAGAAATGTAAAATTTATTTTTTATATATCATTTTCTTCCATTTTTGATCCTATATTCGATTTGATTCATATTTCATTGATATCATAATTTTTTTCATTAATTTCATCGAAAAAACATGAATTTGTTATATTATTTCACGCAAAAAGCTACTTTTTTAAATAGAAATGTAAAATTTATTTATTATATATCATTCTCTTCCATTTTTGGTCCTAATCACGAATTAATTCATATTTCATTGATATCAGAATATTTTTCATTAATTTCATCGAAAAAACATGAATTTGTTATATTATTTCACGCAAAAAGCTACTTTTTTAAATAGAAATGTAAAATTAATTTATTATATATCATTCTCTTCCATTTCTGGTCCTAATCACGAAGTAATTCATATTTTACCGATATCATAATTTTTTTCATTGATTTCATAGAAAAAAACAGAATTTGTCATATTAATTCAGGCAAAATCCTAGTTTTTTAAATAGAAATATAAAATTTATTTATTATATATCATTCTCTTCCATTTCTGGTCCTAATCTCGAATTAATTCATATTTTACCGATATCATAATTTTTTTCATTGATTTCATAGAAAAAAACAGAATTTCTCATATTAATTCAGGCAAAATCCTACTTTTTTAAATAGAAATATAAAATTTATTTTTTATATATCATTTTCTTCCATTTTTGATCCTATATTCGATTTGATTCATATTTCATTGATATCATAATTTTTTTCATTGATTTCATAGAAAAAAACAGAATTTCTCATATTAATTCAGGCAAAAAGCTACTTTTTTAAATAGAAATGTAAAATTAATTTATTATATATCATTCTCTTCCATTTCTGGTCCTAATCACGAATTAATTCATATTTCATTGATAAAAAATAATTTTTTTCATTGATTTCATCGAAAAAAACAGAATTTCTCATATTAATTCAGGCAAAAAGCTACTTTTTTAAATAGAAATGTAAAATTAATTTATTATATATCATTCTCTTCCATTTCTGGTCCTAATCACGAATTAATTCATATTTCATTGATAAAAAATAATTTTTTTCATTGATTTCATCGAAAAAACATTAATTTGTTATATTATTTCACGCAAAAAGCTACTTTTTTAAATAGAAATGTAAAATTTATTTATTATATATCATTCTCTTCCATTTCTGGTCCTAATCACGAATTAATTCATATTTCATTGATATCATAATTTTTTTCATTGATTTCATAGAAAAAAACAGAATTTCTCATATTAATTCAGGCAAAATCCTACTTTTTTAAATAGAAATATAAAATTTATTTTTTATATATCATTTTCTTCCATTTTTGATCCTATATTCGATTTGATTCATATTTCATGGATATCATAATTTTTTTCATTAATTTCATCGAAAAAACATGAATTTGTTATATTATTTCACGCAAAAAGCTACTTTTTTAAATAGAAATGTAAAATTTATTTATTATATATCATTCTCTTCCATTTCTGGTCCTAATCACGAATTAATTCATATTTCATTGATATCATAATTTTTTTCATTGATTTCATAGAAAAAAACAGAATTTCTCATATTAATTCAGGCAAAATCCTACTTTTTTAAATAGAAATATAAAATTTATTTATTATATATCATTCTCTTCCATTTCTGGTCCTAATCACGAATTAATTCATATTTCATTGATATCATAATTTTTTTCATTGATTTCATAGAAAAAAACAGAATTTCTCATATTAATTCAGGCAAAATCCTACTTTTTTAAATAGAAATATAAAATTTATTTATTATATATCATTCTCTTCCATTTCTGGTCCTAATCACGAATTAATTCATATTTTACCGATATCATAATTTTTTTCATTGATTTCATAGAAAAAAAGAGAATTTCTCATATTAATTCAGGCAAAATCCTACTTTTTTAAATAGAAATATAAAATTTATTTTTTATATATCATTTTCTTCCATTTTTGATCATATATTCGATTTGATTCATATTTCATTGATATCATAATTTTTTTCATTGATTTCAATAAAAAAAACATGAATTTGTTATATTATTTCACGCAAAAAGCTACTTTTTTAAATAGAAATGTAAAATTTATTTATTATATATCATTCTCTTCCATTTCTGGTCCTAATCACGAATTAATTCATATTTTACCGATATCATAATTTTTTTCATTGATTTCATAGAAAAAAACAGAATTTCTCATATTAATTCAGGCAAAATCCTACTTTTTTAAAAAGAAATATAAAATTTATTTTTTATATATCATTTTCTTCCATTTTTGATCCTATATTCGATTTGATTCATATTTTACCGATATCATAATTTTTTTCATTGATTTCATAGAAAAAACATGAATTTGTTATATTATTTCAGGCAAAAAGCTACTTTTTTAAATAGAAATGTAAAATTTATTTTTTATATATCATTTTCTTCCATTTTTGATCCTATATTCGATTTGATTCATATTTCATTGATATCATAATTTTTTTCATTAATTTCATCGAAAAAACATGAATTTGTTATATTATTTCACGCAAAAAGCTACTTTTTTAAATAGAAATGTAAAATTTATTTATTATATATCATTCTCTTCCATTTCTGGTCCTAATCACGAATTAATTCATATTTTACCGATATCATAATTTTTTTCATTGATTTCATAGAAAAAACATGAATTTGTTATATTATTTCACGCAAAAAGCTACTTTTTTAAATAGAAATGTAAAATTTATTTATTATATATCATTCTCTTCCATTTCTGGTCCTAATCACGAATTAATTCATATTTTACCGATATCATAATTTTTTTCATTGATTTCATAGAATAAACATAAATTTGTTATATTATTTCACGCAAAAAGCTACTTTTTTAAATAGAAATATAAAATTTATTTATTATATATCATTCTCTTCCATTTCTGGTCCTAATCACGAATTAATTCATATTTCATTGATATCATAATTTTTTTCATTGATTTCATAGAATAAACATGAATTTGTTATATTATTTCACGCAAAAAGCTACTTTTTTAAATAGAAATGTAAAATTTATTTATTATATATCATTCTCTTCCATTTCTGGTCCTAATCACGAATTAATTCATATTTTACCGATATCATAATTTTTTTCATTGATTTCATAGAAAAAAACAGAATTTCTCATATTAATTCAGGCAAAATCCTACTTTTTTAAATAGAAATATAAAATTTATTTATTATATATCATTCTCTTCCATTTCTGGTCCTAATCACGAATTAATTCATATTTTAACGATATCATAATTTTTTTCATTGATTTCATAGAAAAAAACAGAATTTCTCATATTAATTCAGGCAAAATCCTACTTTTTTAAATAGAAATATAAAATTTATTTTTTATATATCATTTTCTTCCATTTTTGATCATATATTCGATTTGATTCATATTTCATTGATATCATAATTTTTTTCATTGATTTCATCGAAAAAACATTAATTTGTTATATTATTTCACGCAAAAAGCTACTTTTTTAAATAGAAATGTAAAATTTATTTATTATATATCATTCTCTTCCATTTCTGGTCCTAATCACGAATTAACTCATATTTCATTGATATCATAATTTTTTTCATTGATTTCATAGAAAAAAACAGAATTTCTCATATTAATTCAGGCAAAATCCTACTTTTTTAAATAGAAATATAAAATTTATTTTTTATATATCATTCTCTTCCATTTCTGGTCCTAATCACGAATTAATTCATATTTTACCGATATCATAATTTTTTTCATTGATTTCATAGAAAAAAACAGAATTTCTCATATTAATTCAGGCAAAATCCTACTTTTTTAAATAGAAATATAAAATTTATTTTTTATATATCATTTTCTTCCATTTTTGATCATATATTCGATTTGATTCATATTTCATTGATATCATAATTTTTTTCATTGATTTCATAGAAAAAACATGAATTTGTTATATTATTTCACGCAAAAAGCTACTTTTTTAAATAGAAATGTAAAATTTATTTATTATATATCATTCTCTTCCATTTCTGGTCCTAATCACGAATTAATTCATATTTCATTGATATCATAATTTTTTTCATTGATTTCATAGAAAAAAACAGAATTTCTCATATTAATTCAGGCAAAATCCTACTTTTTTAAATAGAAATATAAAATTTATTTATTATATATCATTCTCTTCCATTTCTGGTCCTAATCACGAATTAATTCATATTTCATTGATATCATAATTTTTTTCATTGATTTCATAGAAAAAAACAGAATTTCTCATATTAATTCAGGCAAAATCCTACTTTTTTAAATAGAAATATAAAATTTATTTATTATATATCATTCTCTTCCATTTCTGGTCCTAATCACGAATTAATTCATATTTTACCGATATCATAATTTTTTTCATTGATTTCATAGAAAAAAACAGAATTTCTCATATTAATTCAGGCAAAATCCTACTTTTTTAAATAGAAATATAAAATTTATTTTTTATATATCATTTTCTTCCATTTTTGATCCTATATTCGATTTGATTCATATTTCATTGATATCATAATTTTTTTCATTAATTTCATCGAAAAAACATGAATTTGTTATATTATTTCACGCAAAAAGCTACTTTTTTAAATAGAAATGTAAAATTTATTTATTATATATCATTCTCTTCCATTTTTGGTCCTAATCACGAATTAATTCATATTTCATTGATATCATAATTTTTTTCATTGATTTCATAGAAAAAAACAGAATTTCTCATATTAATTCAGGCAAAATCCTACTTTTTTAAATAGAAATATAAAATTTATTTTTTATATATCATTTTCTTCCATTTCTGGTCCTAATCACGAATTAATTCATATTTTACCGATATCATAATTTTTTTCATTGATTTCATAGAAAAAAAGAGAATTTCTCATATTAATTCAGGCAAAATCCTACTTTTTTAAATAGAAATATAAAATTTATTTTTTATATATCATTTTCTTCCATTTTTGATCCTATATTCGATTTGATTCATATTTCATTGATATCATAATTTTTTTCATTAATTTCATCGAAAAAACATGAATTTGTTATATTATTTCACGCAAAAAGCTACTTTTTTAAATAGAAATGTAAAATTTATTTATTATATATCATTCTCTTCCATTTCTGGTCCTAATCACGAATTAATTCATATTTTACCGATATCATAATTTTTTTCATTGATTTCATAGAAAAAAACAGAATTTCTCATATTAATTCAGGCAAAATCCTACTTTTTTAAATAGAAATATAAAATTTATTTTTTATATATCATTTTCTTCCATTTTTGATCATATATTCGATTTGATTCATATTTCATTGATATCATAATTTTTTTCATTGATTTCATAGAAAAAACATGAATTTGTTATATTATTTCACGCAAAAAGCTACTTTTTTAAATAGAAATGTAAAATTTATTTATTATATATCATTCTCTTCCATTTCTGGTCCTAATCACGAATTAATTCATATTTTACCGATATCATAATTTTTTTCATTGATTTCATAGAAAAAAACAGAATTTCTCATATTAATTCAGGCAAAATCCTACTTTTTTAAAAAGAAATATAAAATTTATTTTTTATATATCATTTTCTTCCATTTTTGATCCTATATTCGATTTGATTCATATTTTACCGATATCATAATTTTTTTCATTGATTTCATAGAAAAAACATGAATTTGTTATATTATTTCAGGCAAAAAGCTACTTTTTTAAATAGAAATGTAAAATTTATTTTTTATATATCATTTTCTTCCATTTTTGATCCTATATTCGATTTGATTCATATTTCATTGATATCATAATTTTTTTCATTAATTTCATCGAAAAAACATGAATTTGTTATATTATTTCACGCAAAAAGCTACTTTTTTAAATAGAAATGTAAAATTTATTTATTATATATCATTCTCTTCCATTTTTGGTCCTAATCACGAATTAATTCATATTTCATTGATATCAGAATATTTTTCATTAATTTCATCGAAAAAACATGAATTTGTTATATTATTTCACGCAAAAAGCTACTTTTTTAAATAGAAATGTAAAATTAATTTATTATATATCATTCTCTTCCATTTCTGGTCCTAATCACGAAGTAATTCATATTTTACCGATATCATAATTTTTTTCATTGATTTCATAGAAAAAAACAGAATTTGTCATATTAATTCAGGCAAAATCCTAGTTTTTTAAATAGAAATATAAAATTTATTTATTATATATCATTCTCTTCCATTTCTGGTCCTAATCTCGAATTAATTCATATTTTACCGATATCATAATTTTTTTCATTGATTTCATAGAAAAAAACAGAATTTCTCATATTAATTCAGGCAAAATCCTACTTTTTTAAATAGAAATATAAAATTTATTTTTTATATATCATTTTCTTCCATTTTTGATCCTATATTCGATTTGATTCATATTTCATTGATATCATAATTTTTTTCATTGATTTCATAGAAAAAAACAGAATTTCTCATATTAATTCAGGCAAAAAGCTACTTTTTTAAATAGAAATGTAAAATTAATTTATTATATATCATTCTCTTCCATTTCTGGTCCTAATCACGAATTAATTCATATTTCATTGATAAAAAATAATTTTTTTCATTGATTTCATCGAAAAAAACAGAATTTCTCATATTAATTCAGGCAAAAAGCTACTTTTTTAAATAGAAATGTAAAATTAATTTATTATATATCATTCTCTTCCATTTCTGGTCCTAATCACGAATTAATTCATATTTCATTGATAAAAAATAATTTTTTTCATTGATTTCATCGAAAAAACATTAATTTGTTATATTATTTCACGCAAAAAGCTACTTTTTTAAATAGAAATGTAAAATTTATTTATTATATATCATTCTCTTCCATTTCTGGTCCTAATCACGAATTAATTCATATTTCATTGATATCATAATTTTTTTCATTGATTTCATAGAAAAAAACAGAATTTCTCATATTAATTCAGGCAAAATCCTACTTTTTTAAATAGAAATATAAAATTTATTTTTTATATATCATTTTCTTCCATTTTTGATCCTATATTCGATTTGATTCATATTTCATGGATATCATAATTTTTTTCATTAATTTCATCGAAAAAACATGAATTTGTTATATTATTTCACGCAAAAAGCTACTTTTTTAAATAGAAATGTAAAATTTATTTATTATATATCATTCTCTTCCATTTCTGGTCCTAATCACGAATTAATTCATATTTCATTGATATCATAATTTTTTTCATTGATTTCATAGAAAAAAACAGAATTTCTCATATTAATTCAGGCAAAATCCTACTTTTTTAAATAGAAATATAAAATTTATTTATTATATATCATTCTCTTCCATTTCTGGTCCTAATCACGAATTAATTCATATTTCATTGATATCATAATTTTTTTCATTGATTTCATAGAAAAAAAGAGAATTTCTCATATTAATTCAGGCAAAATCCTACTTTTTTAAATAGAAATATAAAATTTATTTTTTATATATCATTTTCTTCCATTTTTGATCATATATTCGATTTGATTCATATTTCATTGATATCATAATTTTTTTCATTGATTTCAATAAAAAAAACATGAATTTGTTATATTATTTCACGCAAAAAGCTACTTTTTTAAATAGAAATGTAAAATTTATTTATTATATATCATTCTCTTCCATTTCTGGTCCTAATCACGAATTAATTCATATTTTACCGATATCATAATTTTTTTCATTGATTTCATAGAAAAAAACAGAATTTCTCATATTAATTCAGGCAAAATCCTACTTTTTTAAAAAGAAATATAAAATTTATTTTTTATATATCATTTTCTTCCATTTTTGATCCTATATTCGATTTGATTCATATTTTACCGATATCATAATTTTTTTCATTGATTTCATAGAAAAAACATGAATTTGTTATATTATTTCAGGCAAAAAGCTACTTTTTTAAATAGAAATGTAAAATTTATTTTTTATATATCATTTTCTTCCATTTTTGATCCTATATTCGATTTGATTCATATTTCATTGATATCATAATTTTTTTCATTAATTTCATCGAAAAAACATGAATTTGTTATATTATTTCACGCAAAAAGCTACTTTTTTAAATAGAAATGTAAAATTTATTTATTATATATCATTCTCTTCCATTTCTGGTCCTAATCACGAATTAATTCATATTTTACCGATATCATAATTTTTTTCATTGATTTCATAGAAAAAACATGAATTTGTTATATTATTTCACGCAAAAAGCTACTTTTTTAAATAGAAATGTAAAATTTATTTATTATATATCATTCTCTTCCATTTCTGGTCCTAATCACGAATTAATTCATATTTTACCGATATCATAATTTTTTTCATTGATTTCATAGAATAAACATAAATTTGTTATATTATTTCACGCAAAAAGCTACTTTTTTAAATAGAAATATAAAATTTATTTATTATATATCATTCTCTTCCATTTCTGGTCCTAATCACGAATTAATTCATATTTCATTGATATCATAATTTTTTTCATTGATTTCATAGAATAAACATGAATTTGTTATATTATTTCACGCAAAAAGCTACTTTTTTAAATAGAAATGTAAAATTTATTTATTATATATCATTCTCTTCCATTTCTGGTCCTAATCACGAATTAATTCATATTTTACCGATATCATAATTTTTTTCATTGATTTCATAGAAAAAAACAGAATTTCTCATATTAATTCAGGCAAAATCCTACTTTTTTAAATAGAAATATAAAATTTATTTATTATATATCATTCTCTTCCATTTCTGGTCCTAATCACGAATTAATTCATATTTTACCGATATCATAATTTTTTTCATTGATTTCATAGAAAAAAACAGAATTTCTCATATTAATTCAGGCAAAATCCTACTTTTTTAAATAGAAATATAAAATTTATTTTTTATATATCATTTTCTTCCATTTTTGATCATATATTCGATTTGATTCATAATTCATTGATATCATAATTTTTTTCATTGATTTCATCGAAAAAACATTAATTTGTTATATTATTTCACGCAAAAAGCTACTTTTTTAAATAGAAATGTAAAATTTATTTATTATATATCATTCTCTTCCATTTCTGGTCCTAATCACGAATTAACTCATATTTCATTGATATCATAATTTTTTTCATTGATTTCATAGAAAAAAACAGAATTTCTCATATTAATTCAGGCAAAATCCTACTTTTTTAAATAGAAATATAAAATTTATTTTTTATATATCATTTTCTTCCATTTTTGATCCTATATTCGATTTGATTCATATTTCATGGATATCATAATTTTTTTCATTAATTTCATCGAAAAAACATGAATTTGTTATATTATTTCACGCAAAAAGCTACTTTTTTAAATAGAAATGTAAAATTTATTTATTATATATCATTCTCTTCCATTTTTGGTCCTAATCACGAATTAATTCATATTTCATTGATATCATAATTTTTTTCATTGATTTCATAGAAAAAACATGAATTTGTTATATTATTTCACGCAAAAAGCTACTTTTTTAAATAGAAATGTAAAATTTATTTATTATATATCATTCTCTTCCATTTCTGGTCCTAATCACGAATTAATTCATATTTTACCGATATCATAATTTTTTTCATTGATTTCATAGAAAAAAACAGAATTTCTCATATTAATTCAGGCAAAATCCTACTTTTTTAAATAGAAATATAAAATTTATTTTTTATATATCATTTTCTTCCATTTTTGATCCTATATACGATTTTATTCATATTTCATTAATATCATAATTTTTTTAATTGATTTCATAGAAAAAAACAGAATTTCTCATATTAATTCAGGCAAAATCCTACTTTTTTAAATAGAAATATAGAATTTATTTTTTATATATCATTTTCTTCCATTTTTGATCCTATATTCGATTTGATTCATATTTCATTGATATCATAATTTTTTTCATTGATTTCATAGAAAAAAACAGAATTTCTCATATTAATTCAGGCAAAATCCTACTTTTTTAAATAGAAATATAAAATTTATTTATTATATATCATTCTCTTCCATTTCTGGTCCTAATCACGAATTAATTCATATTTTACCGATATCATAATTTTTTTCATTAATTTCATCGAAAAAACATGAATTTGTTATATTATTTCACGCAAAAAGCTACTTTTTTAAATAGAAATGTAAAATTTATTTATTATATATCATTCTCTTCCATTTTTGGTCCTAATCACGAATTAATTCATATTTCATTGATATCATAATTTTTTTCATTGATTTCATAGAAAAAACATGAATTTGTTATATTATTTCACGCAAAAAGCTACTTTTTTAAATAGAAATGTAAAATTTATTTATTATATATCATTCTCTTCCATTTCTGGTCCTAATCACGAATTAATTCATATTTTACCGATATCATAATTTTTTTCATTGATTTCATAGAAAAAAACAGAATTTCTCATATTAATTCAGGCAAAATCCTACTTTTTTAAATAGAAATATAAAATTTATTTTTTATATATCATTTTCTTCCATTTTTGATCATATATTCGATTTGATTCATATTTCATTGATATCATAATTTTTTTCATTAATTTCATCGAAAAAACATGAATTTGTTATATTATTTCACGCAAAAAGCTACTTTTTTAAATAGAAATGTAAAATTTATTTATTATATATCATTCTCTTCCATTTTTGGTCCTAATCACGAATTAATTCATATTTCATTGATATCATAATTTTTTTCATTGATTTCATAGAAAAAACATGAATTTGTTATATTATTTCACGCAAAAAACTACTTTTTTAAATAGAAATGTAAAATTTATTTATTATATATCATTCTCTTCCATTTCTGGTCCTAATCACGAATTAATTCATATTTTACCGATATCATAATTTTTTTCATTGATTTCATAGAAAAAAACACAATTTCTCATATTAATTCAGGCAAAATCCTACTTTTTTAAATAGAAATATAAAATTTATTTTTTATATATCATTTTCTTCCATTTTTGATCCTATATACGATTTGATTCATATTTCATTGATATCATAATTTTTTTCATTGATTTCATAGAAAAAAACAGAATTTCTCATATTAATTCAGGCAAAATCCTACTTTTTTAAATAGAAATATAAAATTTATTTATTATATATCATTCTCTTCCATTTCTGGTCCTAATCACGAATTAATTCATATTTCATTGATATCATAATTTTTTTCATTGATTTCATAGAAAAAACATGAATTTGTTATATTATTTCACGCAAAAAGCTACTTTTTTAAATAGAAATCTAAAATTTATTTATTATATATCATTCTCTTCCATTTCTGGTCATAATCTCGATTTAATTCATATTTTACCGATATCATAATTTTTTTCATTGATTTCATAGAAAAAAAGAGAATTTCTCATATTAATTCAGGCAAAATCCTACTTTTTTAAATAGAAATATAAAATTTATTTTTTATATATCATTTTCTTCCATTTTTGATCCTATATTCGATTTGATTCATATTTCATGGATATCATAATTTTTTTCATTAATTTCATCGAAAAAACATGAATTTGTTATATTATTTCACGCAAAAAGCTACTTTTTTAAATAGAAATGTAAAATTTATTTATTATATTTCATTCTCTTCCATTTTTGGTCCTAATCACGAAGTAATTCATATTTCATTGATATCATAATTTTTTTCATTGATTTCATAGAAAAAACATGAATTTGTTATATTATTTCACGCAAAAAGCTACTTTTTTAAATAGAAATGTAAAATTTATTTATTATATATCATTCTCTTCCATTTCTGGTCCTAATCACGAATTAATTCATATTTTACCGATATCATAATTTTTTTCATTGATTTCATAGAAAAAAAGAGAATTTCTCATATTAATTCAGGCAAAATCCTACTTTTTTAAATAGAAATATAAAATTTATTTTTTATATATCATTTTCTTCCATTTTTGATCCTATATTCGATTTGATTCATATTTCATGGATATCATAATTTTTTTCATTAATTTCATCGAAAAAACATGAATTTGTTATATTATTTCACGCAAAAAGCTACTTTTTTAAATAGAAATGTAAAATTTATTTATTATATTTCATTCTCTTCCATTTTTGGTCCTAATCACGAATTAATTCATATTTCATTGATATCATAATTTTTTTCATTGATTTCATAGAAAAAACATGAATTTGTTATATTATTTCACGCAAAAAGCTACTTTTTTAAATAGAAATGTAAAATTTATTTATTATATATCATTCTCTTCCATTTCTGGTCCTAATCACGAATTAATTCATATTTTACCGATATCATAATTTTTTTCATTGATTTCATAGAAAAAAACAGAATTTCTCATATTAATTCAGGCAAAATCCTACTTTTTTAAATAGAAATATAAAATTTATTTATTATATATCATTCTCTTCCATTTCTGGTCCTAATCACGAATTAATTCATATTTTACCGATATCATAATTTTTTTCATTGATTTCATAGAAAAAAACAGAATTTCTCATATTAATTCAGGCAAAATCCTACTTTTTTAAATAGAAATATAAAATTTATTTTTTATATTTCATTTTCTTCCATTTTTGATCATATATTCGATTTGATTCATATTTCATTGATATCATAATTTTTTTCATTAATTTCATCGAAAAAACATGAATTTGTTATATTATTTCACGCAAAAAGCTACTTTTTTAAATAGAAATGTAAAATTTATTTATTATATATCATTCTCTTCCATTTTTGGTCCTAATCACGAATTAATTCATATTTCATTGATATCATAATTTTTTTCATTGATTTCATAGAAAAAACATGAATTTGTTATATTATTTCACGCAAAAAGCTACTTTTTTAAATAGAAATGTAAAATTTATTTATTATATATCATTCTCTTCCATTTCTGGTCCTAATCACGAATTAATTCATATTTTACCGATATCATAATTTTTTTCATTGATTTCATAGAAAAAAACAGAATTTCTCATATTAATTCAGGCAAAATCCTACTTTTTTAAATAGAAATATAAAATTTATTTTTTATATATCATTTTCTTCCATTTTTACCGACCGACGATAGTAAGGGAGGTATTGTTTTCACACCAAATTTCACATGTGGAGATTTTTACATATCTCCACGAATCATGCATTTTCTAAACAGAAAAAAGTATTTTTAGCATGATGTCTGTCCGTCTGTCCGTCCGTCCGTCCGTCCGTCTGTCCGTCCGTCTGTCCGTCCGTATAGATGTGTACAGCCTGAACGGCTCAACCGATTTTGATGAAATTTGGTATATTTACTTAATGCATCAGAGGGATGAATTGATCAACTTTTGGTGCAATTCCGGAAACCGGAAGTGGTAGTATTAGCGATCGACGATAGGAAGGAAAGGGTTATTTTCACACCAAAGGAGATTTTTTTATATATCACCACGAATCATGCATTTTGTATTGGTTTTATCCTCGAAAAAAATCATATTTATTAGTTTTTTCTTGATTTAAAATTATATGACGTCATCCAGCCATGCATGACGTCACAGCCTGGTCTTGCATATATATTATAAATAAAATAAAATTAAAAATGTTTATATTTATTATTTATGTATCCATATCTGTTTTTTATTACATTAATAGATATATGAAAATTATTTGAAATTGTTTCTGTAGCTGGAAATTAATTTATTTCAAACCGTCGGTCGGTTCGGACCTGGCCACAGGTCAACTTATTGATCATATATTTGATTTGATTCATATTTCATTGATATCATAATTTTTTTCATTGATTTCATAGAAAAAACATGAATTTGTTATATTATTTCACGCAAAAAGCTACTTTTTTAAATAGAAATGTAAAATTTATTTATTATATATCATTCTCTTCCATTTCTGGTCCTAATCACGAATTAATTCATATTTTACCGATATCATAATTTTTTTCATTGATTTCATAGAAAAAAACAGAATTTCTCATATTAATTCAGGCAAAATCCTACTTTTTTAAATAGAAATATAAAATTTATTTTTTATATATCATTTTCTTCCATTTTTGATCCTATATTCGATTTGATTCATATTTTACCGATATCATAATTTTTTTCATTGATTTCATAGAAAAAAACAGAATTTCTCATATTAATTCAGGCAAAATCCTACTTTTTTAAATAGAAATATAAAATTTATTTTTTATATATCATTTTCTTCCATTTTTGATCCTATATTCGATTTGATTCATATTTCATTGATATCATAATTTTTTTCATTAATTTCATCGAAAAAACATTAATTTGTTATATTATTTCACGCAAAAAGCTACTTTTTTAAATAGAAATATAAAATTTATTTATTATATATCATTCTCTTCAATTTCTGGTCCTAATCTCGAATTAATTCATATTTCATTGATATCATAATTTTTTTCATTGATTTCATAGAAAAAACATGAATTTGTTATATTATTTCACGCAAAAAGCTACTTTTTTAAATAGAAATGTAAAATTTATTTATTATATATCATTCTCTTCCATTTCTGGTCCTAATCAGGAATTAATTCATATTTTACCGATATCATAATTTTTTTCATTGATTTCATAGAAAAAAACAGAATTTCTCATATTAATTCAGGCAAAAAGCTACTTTTTTAAATAGAAATGTAAAATTAATTTATTATATATCATTCTCTTCCATTTCTGGTCCTAATCACGAATTAATTCATATTTCATTGATATCATAATTTTTTTCATTGATTTCATAGAAAAAAACAGAATTTCTCATATTAATTCAGGCAAAATCCTACTTTTTTAAATAGAAATATAAAATTTATTTATTATATATCATTCTCTTCCATTTCTGGTCCTAATCACGAATTAATTCATATTTTACCGATATCATAATTTTTTTCATTGATTTCATAGAAAAAAACAGAATTTCTCATATTAATTCAGGCAAAATCCTACTTTTTTAAATAGAAATATAAAATTTATTTTTTATATATCATTTTCTTCCATTTTTGATCCTATATTCGATTTGATTCATATTTCATTGATATCATAATTTTTTTCATTGATTTCATAGAAAAAACATGAATTTGTTATATTATTTCACGCAAAAAGCTACTTTTTTAAATAGAAATGTAAAATTTATTTATTATATATCATTCTCTTCCATTTCTGGTCCTAATCACGAATTAATTCATATTTCATTGATATCATAATTTTTTTCATTGATTTCATAGAAAAAAACAGAATTTCTCATATTAATTCAGGCAAAATCCTACTTTTTTAAATAGAAATATAAAATTTATTTATTATATATCATTCTCTTCCATTTCTGGTCCTAATCTCGATTTAATTCATATTTTACCGATATCATAATTTTTTTCATTGATTTCATAGAAAAAAACAGAATTTCTCATATTAATTCAGGCAAAATCCTACTTTTTTAAATAGAAATATAAAATTTATTTTTTATATATCATTTTCTTCCATTTTTGATCCTATATACGATTTGATTCATATTTCATTGATATCATAATTTTTTTCATTGATTTCATAGAAAAAACATGAATTTGTTATATTATTTCACGCAAAAAGCTACTTTTTTAAATAGAAATATAAAATTTATTTATTATATATCATTCTCTTCCATTTCTGGTCCTAATCACGAATTAATTCATATTTCATTGATATCATAATTTTTTTCATTGATTTCATAGAAAAAACATGAATTTGTTATATTATTTCACGCAAAAAGCTACTTTTTTAAATAGAAATCTAAAATTTATTTATTATATATCATTTTCTTCCATTTCTGGTCCTAATCTCGATTTAATTCATATTTTACCGATATCATAATTTTTTTCATTGATTTCATAGAAAAAAACAGAATTTCTCATATTAATTCAGGCAAAATCCTACTTTTTTAAATAGAAATATAAAATTTATTTTTTATATATCATTTTCTTCCATTTCTGGTCCTAATCACGAATTAATTCATATTTCATTGATATCATAATTTTTTTCATTGATTTCATAGAAAAAAACAGAATTTCTCATATTAATTCAGGCAAAATCCTACTTTTTTAAATAGAAATATAAAATTTATTTATTATATATCATTCTCTTCCATTTCTGGTCCTAATCACGAATTAATTCATATTTTACCGATATCATAATTTTTTTCATTGATTTCATAGAAAAAAACAGAATTTCTCATATTAATTCAGGCAAAATCCTACTTTTTTAAATAGAAATATAAAATTTATTTATTATATATCATTCTCTTCCATTTCTGGTCCTAATCACGAATTAATTCATATTTTACCGATATCATAATTTTTTTCATTGATTTCATAGAAAAAAACAGAATTTCTCATATTAATTCAGGCAAAATCCTACTTTTTTAAATAGAAATATAAAATTTATTTTTTACATATCATTTTCTTCCATTTTTGATCCTATATACGATTTGATTCATATTTCATTGATATCATAATTTTTTTCATTGATTTCATAGAAAAAAACAGAATTTCTCATATTAATTCAGGCAAAATCCTACTTTTTTAAATAGAAATATAAAATTTATTTATTATATATCATTCTCTTCCATTTCTGGTCCTAATCACGAATTAATTCATATTTCATTGATATCATAATTTTTTTCATTGATTTCATCGAAAAAACATGAATTTGTTATATTATTTCACGCAAAAAGCTACTTTTTTAAATAGAAATGTAAAATTTATTTATTATATATCATTCTCTTCCATTTCTGGTCCTAATCACGAATTAATTCATATTTTACCGATATCATAATTTTTTTCATTGATTTCATAGAAAAAAACAGAATTTCTCATATTAATTCAGGCAAAATCCTACTTTTTTAAATAGAAATATAAAATTTATTTATTATATATCATTCTCTTCCATTTCTGGTCCTAATCACGAATTAATTCATATTTTACCGATATCATAATTTTTTTCATTGATTTCATAGAAAAAAACAGAATTTCTCATATTAATTCAGGCAAAATCCTACTTTTTTAAATAGAAATATAAAATTTATTTTTTATATATCATTTTCTTCCATTTTTGATCCTATATTCGATTTGATTCATATTTCATTGATATCATAATTTTTTTCATTGATTTCATAGAAAAAACATGAATTTGTTATATTATTTCACGCAAAAAGCTACTTTTTTAAATAGAAATCTAAAATTTATTTATTATATATCATTCTCTTCCATTTCTGGTCCTAATCTCGATTTAATTCATATTTTACCGATATCATAATTTTTTTCATTGATTTCATAGAAAAAAACAGAATTTCTCATATTAATTCAGGCAAAATCCTACTTTTTTAAATAGAAATATAAAATTTATTTTTTATATATCATTTTCTTCCATTTTTGATCCTATATTCGATTTGACTCATATTTCATTGATATCATAATTTTTTTCATTAATTTCATCGAAAAAACATTAATTTGTTATATTATTTCACGCAAAAAGCTACTTTTTTAAATAGAAATGTAAAATTTATTTATTATATATCATTCTCTTCCATTTCTGGTCCTAATCACGAATTAATTCATATTTCATTGATATCATAATTTTTTTCATTGATTTCATAGAAAAAAACAGAATTTCTCATATTAATTCAGGCAAAATCCTACTTTTTTAAATAGAAATATAAAATTTATTTTTTATATATCATTTTCTTCCATTTTTGATCCTATATTCGATTTGATTCATATTTCATGGATATCATAATTTTTTTCATTAATTTCATCGAAAAAACATGAATTTGTTATATTATTTCACGCAAAAAGCTACTTTTTTAAATAGAAATGTAAAATTTATTTATTATATATCATTCTCTTCCATTTCTGGTCCTAATCAGGAATTAATTCATATTTTACCGATATCATAATTTTTTTCATTGATTTCATAGAAAAAAACAGAATTTCTCATATTAATTCAGGCAAAATCCTACTTTTTTAAATAGAAATATAGAATTTATTTTTTATATATCATTCTCTTCCATTTCTGGTCCTAATCTCGAATTAATTCATATTTTACCGATATCATAATTTTTTTCATTGATTTCATAGAAAAAACATGAATTTGTTATATTAATTCAGGCAGAATCCTACTTTTTTAAATAGAAATATAAAATTTATTTTTTATATATCATTTTCTTCCATTTTTGATCCTATATTCGATTTGATTCATATTTCATTGATATCATAATTTTTTTCATTGATTTCATAGAAAAAACATGAATTTGTTATATTATTTCACGCAAAAAGCTACTTTTTTAAATAGAAATGTAAAATTTATTTATTATATATCATTCTCTTCCATTTCTGGTCCTAATCACGAATTAATTCATATTTCATTGATATCATAATTTTTTTCATTGATTTCATAGAAAAAAACAGAATTTCTCATATTAATTCAGGCAAAATCCTACTTTTTTAAATAGAAATATAAAATTTATTTATTATATATCATTCTCTTCCATTTCTGGTCCTAATCACGAATTAATTCATATTTTACCGATATCATAATTTTTTTCATTGATTTCATAGAAAAAACATGAATTTGTTATATTATTTCACGCAAAAAGCTACTTTTTTAAATAGAAATCTAAAATTTATTTATTATATATCATTCTCTTCCATTTCTGGTCCTAATCTCGATTTAATTCATATTTTACCGATATCATAATTTTTTTCATTGATTTCATAGAAAAAAACAGAATTTCTCATATTAATTCAGGCAAAATCCTACTTTTTTAAATAGAAATATAAAATTTATTTTTTATATATCATTTTCTTCCATTTTTGATCCTATATACGATTTGATTCATATTTCATTGATATCATAATTTTTTTCATTGATTTCATAGAAAAAAACATGAATTTGTTATATTATTTCACGCAAAAAGCTACTTTTTTAAATAGAAATATAAAATTTATTTATTATATATCATTCTCTTCCATTTCTGGTCCTAATCACGAATTAATTCATATTTCATTGATATCATAATTTTTTTCATTGATTTCATAGAAAAAACATGAATTTGTTATATTATTTCACGCAAAAAGCTACTTTTTTAAATAGAAATCTAAAATTTATTTATTATATATCATTTTCTTCCATTTCTGGTCCTAATCTCGATTTAATTCATATTTTACCGATATCATAATTTTTTTCATTGATTTCATAGAAAAAAACAGAATTTCTCATATTAATTCAGGCAAAATCCTACTTTTTTAAATAGAAATATAAAATTTATTTTTTATATATCATTTTCTTCCATTTCTGGTCCTAATCACGAATTAATTCATATTTCATTGATATCATAATTTTTTTCATTGATTTCATCGAAAAAACATGAATTTGTTATATTATTTCACGCAAAAAGCTACTTTTTTAAATAGAAATGTAAAATTTATTTATTATATATCATTCTCTTCCATTTCTGGTCCTAATCAGGAATTAAATCATATTTTACCGATATCATAATTTTTTTCATTGATTTCATAGAAAAAAACAGAATTTCTCATATTAATTCAGGCAAAAAGCTACTTTTTTAAATAGAAATGTAAAATTAATTTATTATATATCATTCTCTTCCATTTCTGGTCCTAATCACGAATTAATTCATATTTCATTGATATCATAATTTTTTTCATTGATTTCATAGAAAAAAACAGAATTTCTCATATTAATTCAGGCAAAATCCTACTTTTTTAAATAGAAATATAAAATTTATTTATTATATATCATTCTCTTCCATTTCTGGTCCTAATCACGAATTAATTCATATTTTACCGATATCATAATTTTTTTCATTGATTTCATAGAAAAAAACAGAATTTCTCATATTAATTCAGGCAAAATCCTACTTTTTTAAATAGAAATATAAAATTTATTTTTTATATATCATTTTCTTCCATTTTTGATCCTATATTCGATTTGATTCATATTTCATTGATATCATAATTTTTTTCATTAATTTCATCGAAAAAACATTAATTTGTTATATTATTTCACGCAAAAAGCTACTTTTTTAAATAGAAATGTAAAATTTATTTATTATATATCATTCTCTTCCATTTCTGGTCCTAATCACGAATTAATTCATATTTCATTGATATCATAATTTTTTTCATTGATTTCATAGAAAAAAACAGAATTTCTCATATTAATTCAGGCAAAATCCTACTTTTTTAAATAGAAATATAAAATTTATTTATTATATATCATTCTCTTCCATTTCTGGTCCTAATCTCGATTTAATTCATATTTTACCGATATCATAATTTTTTTCATTGATTTCATAGAAAAAAACAGAATTTCTCATATTAATTCAGGCAAAATCCTACTTTTTTAAATAGAAATATAAAATTTATTTTTTATATATCATTTTCTTCCATTTTTGATCCTATATACGATTTGATTCATATTTCATTGATATCATAATTTTTTTCATTGATTTCATAGAAAAAACATGAATTTGTTATATTATTTCACGCAAAAAGCTACTTTTTTAAATAGAAATATAAAATTTATTTATTATATATCATTCTCTTCCATTTCTGGTCCTAATCACGAATTAATTCATATTTCATTGATATCATAATTTTTTTCATTGATTTCATAGAAAAAACATGAATTTGTTATATTATTTCACGCAAAAAGCTACTTTTTTAAATAGAAATCTAAAATTTATTTATTATATATCATTTTCTTCCATTTCTGGTCCTAATCTCGATTTAATTCATATTTTACCGATATCATAATTTTTTTCATTGATTTCATAGAAAAAAACAGAATTTCTCATATTAATTCAGGCAAAATCCTACTTTTTTAAATAGAAATATAAAATTTATTTTTTATATATCATTTTCTTCCATTTCTGGTCCTAATCACGAATTAATTCATATTTCATTGATATCATAATTTTTTTCATTGATTTCATAGAAAAAAAACAGAATTTCTCATATTAATTCAGGCAAAATCCTACTTTTTTAAATAGAAATATAAAATTTATTTATTATATATCATTCTCTTCCATTTCTGGTCCTAATCACGAATTAATTCATATTTTACCGATATCATAATTTTTTTCATTGATTTCATAGAAAAAAACAGAATTTCTCATATTAATTCAGGCAAAATCCTACTTTTTTAAATAGAAATATAAAATTTATTTATTATATATCATTCTCTTCCATTTCTGGTCCTAATCACGAATTAATTCATATTTTACCGATATCATAATTTTTTTCATTGATTTCATAGAAAAAAACAGAATTTCTCATATTAATTCAGGCAAAATCCTACTTTTTTAAATAGAAATATAAAATTTATTTTTTACATATCATTTTCTTCCATTTTTGATCCTATATACGATTTGATTCATATTTCATTGATATCATAATTTTTTTCATTGATTTCATAGAAAAAAACAGAATTTCTCATATTAATTCAGGCAAAATCCTACTTTTTTAAATAGAAATATAAAATTTATTTATTATATATCATTCTCTTCCATTTCTGGTCCTAATCACGAATTAATTCATATTTCATTGATATCATAATTTTTTTCATTGATTTCATCGAAAAAACATGAATTTGTTATATTAATTCAGGCAAAATCCTACTTTTTTAAATAGAAATATAAAATTTATTTATTATATATCATTCTCTTCCATTTCTGGTCCTAATCACGAATTAATTCATATTTTACCGATATCATAATTTTTTTCATTGATTTCATAGAAAAAACATGAATTTGTTATATTATTTCACGCAAAAAGCTACTTTTTTAAATAGAAATCTAAAATTTATTTATTATATATCATTCTCTTCCATTTCTGGTCCTAATCTCGATTTAATTCATATTTTACCGATATCATAATTTTTTTCATTGATTTCATAGAAAAAAACAGAATTTCTCATATTAATTCAGGCAAAATCCTACTTTTTTAAATAGAAATATAAAATTTATTTTTTATATATCATTTTCTTCCATTTTTGATCCTATATTCGATTTGATTCATATTTCATTGATATCATAATTTTTTTCATTGATTTCATAGAAAAAACATGAATTTGTTATATTATTTCACGCAAAAAGCTACTTTTTTAAATAGAAATCTAAAATTTATTTATTATATATCATTCTCTTCCATTTCTGGTCCTAATCTCGATTTAATTCATATTTTACCGATATCATAATTTTTTTCATTGATTTCATAGAAAAAAACAGAATTTCTCATATTAATTCAGGCAAAATCCTACTTTTTTAAATAGAAATATAAAATTTATTTTTTATATATCATTTTCTTCCATTTTTGATCCTATATTCGATTTGACTCATATTTCATTGATATCATAATTTTTTTCATTAATTTCATCGAAAAAACATTAATTTGTTATATTATTTCACGCAAAAAGCTACTTTTTTAAATAGAAATGTAAAATTTATTTATTATATATCATTCTCTTCCATTTCTGGTCCTAATCACGAATTAATTCATATTTCATTGATATCATAATTTTTTTCATTGATTTCATAGAAAAAAACAGAATTTCTCATATTAATTCAGGCAAAATCCTACTTTTTTAAATAGAAATATAAAATTTATTTTTTATATATCATTTTCTTCCATTTTTGATCCTATATTCGATTTGATTCATATTTCATGGATATCATAATTTTTTTCATTAATTTCATCGAAAAAACATGAATTTGTTATATTATTTCACGCAAAAAGCTACTTTTTTAAATAGAAATGTAAAATTTATTTATTATATATCATTCTCTTCCATTTCTGGTCCTAATCAGGAATTAATTCATATTTTACCGATATCATAATTTTTTTCATTGATTTCATAGAAAAAAACAGAATTTCTCATATTAATTCAGGCAAAATCCTACTTTTTTAAATAGAAATATAGAATTTATTTTTTATATATCATTCTCTTCCATTTCTGGTCCTAATCTCGAATTAATTCATATTTTACCGATATCATAATTTTTTTCATTGATTTCATAGAAAAAACATGAATTTGTTATATTAATTCAGGCAGAATCCTACTTTTTTAAATAGAAATATAAAATTTATTTTTTATATATCATTTTCTTCCATTTTTGATCCTATATTCGATTTGATTCATATTTCATTGATATCATAATTTTTTTCATTGATTTCATAGAAAAAACATGAATTTGTTATATTATTTCACGCAAAAAGCTACTTTTTTAAATAGAAATGTAAAATTTATTTATTATATATCATTCTCTTCCATTTCTGGTCCTAATCACGAATTAATTCATATTTTACCGATATCATAATTTTTTTCATTGATTTCATAGAAAAAAACAGAATTTCTCATATTAATTCAGGCAAAATCCTACTTTTTTAAATAGAAATATAAAATTTATTTTTTATATATCATTTTCTTCCATTTTTGATCGTATATTCGATTTGATTCATATTTTACCGATATCATAATTTTTTTCATTGATTTCATAGAAAAAACATGAATTTGTTATATTATTTCACGCAAAAAGCTACTTTTTTAAATAGAAATGTAAAATTTATTTATTATATATCATTCTCTTCCATTTCTGGTCCTAATCACGAATTAATTCATATTTCATTGATATCATAATTTTTTTCATTGATTTCATAGAAAAAAACAGAATTTCTCATATTAATTCAGGCAAAATCCTACTTTTTTAAATAGAAATATAAAATTTATTTATTATATATCATTCTCTTCCATTTCTGGTCCTAATCACGAATTAATTCATATTTTACCGATATCATAATTTTTTTCATTGATTTCATAGAAAAAACATGAATTTGTTATATTATTTCACGCAAAAAGCTACTTTTTTAAATAGAAATCTAAAATTTATTTATTATATATCATTCTCTTCCATTTCTGGTCCTAATCTCGATTTAATTCATATTTTACCGATATCATAATTTTTTTCATTGATTTCATAGAAAAAAACAGAATTTCTCATATTAATTCAGGCAAAATCCTACTTTTTTAAATAGAAATATAAAATTTATTTTTTATATATCATTTTCTTCCATTTTTGATCCTATATACGATTTGATTCATATTTCATTGATATCATAATTTTTTTCATTGATTTCATAGAAAAAACATGAATTTGTTATATTATTTCACGCAAAAAGCTACTTTTTTAAATAGAAATATAAAATTTATTTATTATATATCATTCTCTTCCATTTCTGGTCCTAATCACGAATTAATTCATATTTCATTGATATCATAATTTTTTTCATTGATTTCATAGAAAAAACATGAATTTGTTATATTATTTCACGCAAAAAGCTACTTTTTTAAATAGAAATCTAAAATTTATTTATTATATATCATTTTCTTCCATTTCTGGTCCTAATCTCGATTTAATTCATATTTTACCGATATCATAATTTTTTTCATTGATTTCATAGAAAAAAACAGAATTTCTCATATTAATTCAGGCAAAATCCTACTTTTTTAAATAGAAATATAAAATTTATTTTTTATATATCATTTTCTTCCATTTCTGGTCCTAATCACGAATTAATTCATATTTCATTGATATCATAATTTTTTTCATTGATTTCATCGAAAAAACATGAATTTGTTATATTATTTCACGCAAAAAGCTACTTTTTTAAATAGAAATGTAAAATTTATTTATTATATATCATTCTCTTCCATTTCTGGTCCTAATCAGGAATTAAATCATATTTTACCGATATCATAATTTTTTTCATTGATTTCATAGAAAAAAACAGAATTTCTCATATTAATTCAGGCAAAAAGCTACTTTTTTAAATAGAAATGTAAAATTAATTTATTATATATCATTCTCTTCCATTTCTGGTCCTAATCACGAATTAATTCATATTTCATTGATATCATAATTTTTTTCATTGATTTCATAGAAAAAAACAGAATTTCTCATATTAATTCAGGCAAAATCCTACTTTTTTAAATAGAAATATAAAATTTATTTATTATATATCATTCTCTTCCATTTCTGGTCCTAATCACGAATTAATTCATATTTTACCGATATCATAATTTTTTTCATTGATTTCATAGAAAAAAACAGAATTTCTCATATTAATTCAGGCAAAATCCTACTTTTTTAAATAGAAATATAAAATTTATTTTTTATATATCATTTTCTTCCATTTTTGATCCTATATTCGATTTGATTCATATTTCATTGATATCATAATTTTTTTCATTAATTTCATCGAAAAAACATTAATTTGTTATATTATTTCACGCAAAAAGCTACTTTTTTAAATAGAAATGTAAAATTTATTTATTATATATCATTCTCTTCCATTTCTGGTCCTAATCACGAATTAATTCATATTTCATTGATATCATAATTTTTTTCATTGATTTCATAGAAAAAAAACAGAATTTCTCATATTAATTCAGGCAAAATCCTACTTTTTTAAATAGAAATATAAAATTTATTTATTATATATCATTCTCTTCCATTTCTGGTCCTAATCTCGATTTAATTCATATTTTACCGATATCATAATTTTTTTCATTGATTTCATAGAAAAAAACAGAATTTCTCATATTAATTCAGGCAAAATCCTACTTTTTTAAATAGAAATATAAAATTTATTTTTTATATATCATTTTCTTCCATTTTTGATCCTATATACGATTTGATTCATATTTCATTGATATCATAATTTTTTTCATTGATTTCATAGAAAAAACATGAATTTGTTATATTATTTCACGCAAAAAGCTACTTTTTTAAATAGAAATATAAAATTTATTTATTATATATCATTCTCTTCCATTTCTGGTCCTAATCACGAATTAATTCATATTTCATTGATATCATAATTTTTTTCATTGATTTCATAGAAAAAACATGAATTTGTTATATTATTTCACGCAAAAAGCTACTTTTTTAAATAGAAATCTAAAATTTATTTATTATATATCATTTTCTTCCATTTCTGGTCCTAATCTCGATTTAATTCATATTTTACCGATATCATAATTTTTTTCATTGATTTCATAGAAAAAAACAGAATTTCTCATATTAATTCAGGCAAAATCCTACTTTTTTAAATAGAAATATAAAATTTATTTTTTATATATCATTTTCTTCCATTTCTGGTCCTAATCACGAATTAATTCATATTTCATTGATATCATAATTTTTTTCATTGATTTCATAGAAAAAAACAGAATTTCTCATATTAATTCAGGCAAAATCCTACTTTTTTAAATAGAAATATAAAATTTATTTATTATATATCATTCTCTTCCATTTCTGGTCCTAATCACGAATTAATTCATATTTTACCGATATCATAATTTTTTTCATTGATTTCATAGAAAAAAACAGAATTTCTCATATTAATTCAGGCAAAATCCTACTTTTTTAAATAGAAATATAAAATTTATTTATTATATATCATTCTCTTCCATTTCTGGTCCTAATCACGAATTAATTCATATTTTACCGATATCATAATTTTTTTCATTGATTTCATAGAAAAAAACAGAATTTCTCATATTAATTCAGGCAAAATCCTACTTTTTTAAATAGAAATATAAAATTTATTTTTTACATATCATTTTCTTCCATTTTTGATCCTATATACGATTTGATTCATATTTCATTGATATCATAATTTTTTTCATTGATTTCATAGAAAAAAACAGAATTTCTCATATTAATTCAGGCAAAATCCTACTTTTTTAAATAGAAATATAAAATTTATTTATTATATATCATTCTCTTCCATTTCTGGTCCTAATCACGAATTAATTCATATTTCATTGATATCATAATTTTTTTCATTGATTTCATCGAAAAAACATGAATTTGTTATATTATTTCACGCAAAAAGCTACTTTTTTAAATAGAAATGTAAAATTTATTTATTATATATCATTCTCTTCCATTTCTGGTCCTAATCACGAATTAATTCATATTTTACCGATATCATAATTTTTTTCATTGATTTCATAGAAAAAAACAGAATTTCTCATATTAATTCAGGCAAAATCCTACTTTTTTAAATAGAAATATAAAATTTATTTATTATATATCATTCTCTTCCATTTCTGGTCCTAATCACGAATTAATTCATATTTTACCGATATCATAATTTTTTTCATTGATTTCATAGAAAAAAACAGAATTTCTCATATTAATTCAGGCAAAATCCTACTTTTTTAAATAGAAATATAAAATTTATTTTTTATATATCATTTTCTTCCATTTTTGATCCTATATTCGATTTGATTCATATTTCATTGATATCATAATTTTTTTCATTGATTTCATAGAAAAAACATGAATTTGTTATATTATTTCACGCAAAAAGCTACTTTTTTAAATAGAAATCTAAAATTTATTTATTATATATCATTCTCTTCCATTTCTGGTCCTAATCTCGATTTAATTCATATTTTACCGATATCATAATTTTTTTCATTGATTTCATAGAAAAAAACAGAATTTCTCATATTAATTCAGGCAAAATCCTACTTTTTTAAATAGAAATATAAAATTTATTTTTTATATATCATTTTCTTCCATTTTTGATCCTATATTCGATTTGACTCATATTTCATTGATATCATAATTTTTTTCATTAATTTCATCGAAAAAACATTAATTTGTTATATTATTTCACGCAAAAAGCTACTTTTTTAAATAGAAATGTAAAATTTATTTATTATATATCATTCTCTTCCATTTCTGGTCCTAATCACGAATTAATTCATATTTCATTGATATCATAATTTTTTTCATTGATTTCATAGAAAAAAACAGAATTTCTCATATTAATTCAGGCAAAATCCTACTTTTTTAAATAGAAATATAAAATTTATTTTTTATATATCATTTTCTTCCATTTTTGATCCTATATTCGATTTGATTCATATTTCATGGATATCATAATTTTTTTCATTAATTTCATCGAAAAAACATGAATTTGTTATATTATTTCACGCAAAAAGCTACTTTTTTAAATAGAAATGTAAAATTTATTTATTATATATCATTCTCTTCCATTTCTGGTCCTAATCAGGAATTAATTCATATTTTACCGATATCATAATTTTTTTCATTGATTTCATAGAAAAAAACAGAATTTCTCATATTAATTCAGGCAAAATCCTACTTTTTTAAATAGAAATATAGAATTTATTTTTTATATATCATTCTCTTCCATTTCTGGTCCTAATCTCGAATTAATTCATATTTTACCGATATCATAATTTTTTTCATTGATTTCATAGAAAAAACATGAATTTGTTATATTAATTCAGGCAGAATCCTACTTTTTTAAATAGAAATATAAAATTTATTTTTTATATATCATTTTCTTCCATTTTTGATCCTATATTCGATTTGATTCATATTTCATTGATATCATAATTTTTTTCATTGATTTCATAGAAAAAACATGAATTTGTTATATTATTTCACGCAAAAAGCTACTTTTTTAAATAGAAATGTAAAATTTATTTATTATATATCATTCTCTTCCATTTCTGGTCCTAATCACGAATTAATTCATATTTTACCGATATCATAATTTTTTTCATTGATTTCATAGAAAAAAACAGAATTTCTCATATTAATTCAGGCAAAATCCTACTTTTTTAAATAGAAATATAAAATTTATTTTTTATATATCATTTTCTTCCATTTTTGATCGTATATTCGATTTGATTCATATTTTACCGATATCATAATTTTTTTCATTGATTTCATAGAAAAAACATGAATTTGTTATATTATTTCACGCAAAAAGCTACTTTTTTAAATAGAAATGTAAAATTTATTTATTATATATCATTCTCTTCCATTTCTGGTCCTAATCACGAATTAATTCATATTTCATTGATATCATAATTTTTTTCATTGATTTCATAGAAAAAAACAGAATTTCTCATATTAATTCAGGCAAAATCCTACTTTTTTAAATAGAAATATAAAATTTATTTATTATATATCATTCTCTTCCATTTCTGGTCCTAATCACGAATTAATTCATATTTTACCGATATCATAATTTTTTTCATTGATTTCATAGAAAAAAACAGAATTTCTCATATTAATTCAGGCAAAATCCTACTTTTTTAAATAGAAATATAAAATTTATTTATTATATATCATTCTCTTCCATTTCTGGTCCTAATCACGAATTAATTCATATTTTACCGATATCATAATTTTTTTCATTGATTTAATAGAAAAAAACAGAATTTCTCATATTAATTCAGGCAAAATCCTACTTTTTTAAATAGAAATATAAAATTTATTTTTTACATATCATTTTCTTCCATTTTTGATCCTATATACGATTTGATTCATATTTCATTGATATCATAATTTTTTTCATTGATTTCATAGAAAAAAACAGAATTTCTCATATTAATTCAGGCAAAATCCTACTTTTTTAAATAGAAATATAAAATTTATTTATTATATATCATTCTCTTCCATTTCTGGTCCTAATCACGAATTAATTCATATTTCATTGATATCATAATTTTTTTCATTGATTTCATCGAAAAAACATGAATTTGTTATATTATTTCACGCAAAAAGCTACTTTTTTAAATAGAAATGTAAAATTTATTTATTATATATCATTCTCTTCCATTTCTGGTCTAATCACGAATTAATTCATATTTTACCGATATCATAATTTTTTTCATTGATTTCATAGAAAAAAACAGAATTTCTCATATTAATTCAGGCAAAATCCTACTTTTTTAAATAGAAATATAAAATTTATTTATTATATATCATTCTCTTCCATTTCTGGTCCTAATCACGAATTAATTCATATTTCATTGATATCATAATTTTTTTCATTGATTTCATAGAAAAAAACAGAATTTCTCATATTAATTCAGGCAAAATCCTACTTTTTTAAATAGAAATATAAAATTTATTTATTATATATCATTCTCTTCCATTTCTGGTCCTAATCACGAATTAATTCATATTTTACCGATATCATAATTTTTTTCATTGATTTCATAGAAAAAACATGAATTTGTTATATTATTTCACGCAAAAAGCTACTTTTTTAAATAGAAATCTAAAATTTATTTATTATATATCATTCTCTTCCATTTCTGGTCCTAATCTCGATTTAATTCATATTTTACCGATATCATAATTTTTTTCATTGATTTCATAGAAAAAAACAGAATTTCTCATATTAATTCAGGCAAAATCCTACTTTTTTAAATAGAAATATAAAATTTATTTTTTATATATCATTTTCTTCCATTTTTGATCCTATATTCGATTTGACTCATATTTCATTGATATCATAATTTTTTTCATTAATTTCATCGAAAAAACATTAATTTGTTATATTATTTCACGCAAAAAGCTACTTTTTTAAATAGAAATGTAAAATTTATTTATTATATATCATTCTCTTCCATTTCTGGTCCTAATCACGAATTAATTCATATTTCATTGATATCATAATTTTTTTCATTGATTTCATAGAAAAAAACAGAATTGCTCATATTAATTCAGGCAAAATCCTACTTTTTTAAATAGAAATATAAAATTTATTTTTTATATATCATTTTCTTCCATTTTTGATCCTATATTCGATTTGATTCATATTTCATGGATATCATAATTTTTTTCATTAATTTCATCGAAAAAACATGAATTTGTTATATTATTTCACGCAAAAAGCTACTTTTTTAAATAGAAATGTAAAATTTATTTATCATATATCATTCTCTTCCATTTCTGGTCCTAATCAGGAATTAATTCATATTTTACCGATATCATAATTTTTTTCATTGATTTCATAGAAAAAAACAGAATTTCTCATATTAATTCAGGCAAAATCCTACTTTTTTAAATAGAAATATAGAATTTATTTTTTATATATCATTCTCTTCCATTTCTGGTCCTAATCTCGAATTAATTCATATTTTACCGATATCATAATTTTTTTCATTGATTTCATAGAAAAAACATGAATTTGTTATATTAATTCAGGCAGAATCCTACTTTTTTAAATAGAAATATAAAATTTATTTTTTATATATCATTTTCTTCCATTTTTGATCCTATATTCGATTTGATTCATATTTCATTGATATCATAATTTTTTTCATTGATTTCATAGAAAAAACATGAATTTGTTATATTATTTCACGCAAAAAGCTACTTTTTTAAATAGAAATGTAAAATTTATTTATTATATATCATTCTCTTCCATTTCTGGTCCTAATCACGAATTAATTCATATTTTACCGATATCATAATTTTTTTCATTGATTTCATAGAAAAAAACAGAATTTCTCATATTAATTCAGGCAAAATCCTACTTTTTTAAATAGAAATATAAAATTTATTTTTTATATATCATTTTCTTCCATTTTTGATCGTATATTCGATTTGATTCATATTTCATTGATATCATAATTTTTTTCATTGATTTCATAGAAAAAACATGAATTTGTTATATTATTTCACGCAAAAAGCTACTTTTTTAAATAGAAATGTAAAATTTATTTATTATATATCATTCTCTTCCATTTCTGGTCCTAATCACGAATTAATTCATATTTCATTGATATCATAATTTTTTTCATTGATTTCATAGAAAAAAACAGAATTTCTCATATTAATTCAGGCAAAATCCTACTTTTTTAAATAGAAATATAAAATTTATTTATTATATATCATTCTCTTCCATTTCTGGTCCTAATCACGAATTAATTCATATTTTACCGATATCATAATTTTTTTCATTGATTTCATAGAAAAAAACAGAATTTCTCATATTAATTCAGGCAAAATCCTACTATTTTAAATAGAAATATAAAATTTATTTATTATATATCATTCTCTTCCATTTCTGGTCCTAATCACGAATTAATTCATATTTTACCGATATCATAATTTTTTTCATTGATTTCATAGAAAAAAACAGAATTTCTCATATTAATTCAGGCAAAATCCTACTTTTTTAAATAGAAATTTAAAATTTATTTTTTATATATCATTTTCTTCCATTTTTGATCATATATTCGATTTGATTCATATTTCATTGATATATTAATTTTTTTCATTAATTTCATCGAAAAAACATGAATTTGTTATATTATTTCACGCAAAAAGCTACTTTTTTAAATAGAAATGTAAAATTTATTTATTATATATCATTCTCTTCCATTTCTGGTCCTAATCACGAATTAATTCTTATTTTACCGATATCATAATTTTTTTCATTGATTTCATAGAAAAAACATGAATTTGTTATATTATTTCACGCAAAAAGCTACTTTTTTAAATAGAAATGTAAAATTTATTTATTATATATCATTCTCTTCCATTTCTGGTCCTAATCACGAATTAATTCATATTTTACCGATATCATAATTTTTTTCATTGATTTCATAGAAAAAAACAGAATTTCTCATATTAATTCAGGCAAAATCCTACTTTTTTAAATAGAAATATAAATTTATTTATTATATATCATTCTCTTCCATTTCTGGTCCTAATCACGAATTAATTCATATTTTACCGATATCATAATTTTTTTCATTGATTTCATAGAAAAAAACACAATTTCTCATATTAATTCAGGCAAAATCCTACTTTTTTAAATAGAAATATAAAATTTATTTTTTATATATCATTTTCTTCCATTTTTGATCCTATATACGATTTGATTCATATTTCATTGATATCATAATTTTTTTCATTGATTTCATAGAAAAAAACAGAATTTCTCATATTAATTCAGGCAAAATCCTACTTTTTTAAATAGAAATATAAAATTTATTTATTATATATCATTCTCTTCCATTTCTGGTCCTAATCACGAATTAATTCATATTTCATTGATATCATAATTTTTTTCATTGATTTCATAGAAAAAACATGAATTTGTTATATTATTTCACGCAAAAAGCTACTTTTTTAAATAGAAATGTAAAATTTATTTATTATATATCATTCTCTTCCATTTCTGGTCCTAATCACGAATTAATTCATATTTCATTGATATCATAATTTTTTTCATTGATTTCATAGAAAAAAACAGAATTTCTCATATTAATTCAGGCAAAATCCTACTTTTTTAAATAGAAATATAAAATTTATTTATTATATATCATTCTCTTCCATTTCTGGTCCTAATCACGAATTAATTCATATTTTACCGATATCATAATTTTTTTCATTGATTTCATAGAAAAAAACAGAATTTCTCATATTAATTCAGGCAAAATCCTACTATTTTAAATAGAAATATAAAATTTATTTATTATATATCATTCTCTTCCATTTCTGGTCCTAATCACGAATTAATTCATATTTTACCGATATCATAATTTTTTTCATTGATTTCATAGAAAAAAACAGAATTTCTCATATTAATTCAGGCAAAATCCTACTTTTTTAAATAGAAATTTAAAATTTATTTTTTATATATCATTTTCTTCCATTTTTGATCATATATTCGATTTGATTCATATTTCATTGATATATTAATTTTTTTCATTAATTTCATCGAAAAAACATGAATTTGTTATATTATTTCACGCAAAAAGCTACTTTTTTAAATAGAAATGTAAAATTTATTTATTATATATCATTCTCTTCCATTTCTGGTCCTAATCACGAATTAATTCTTATTTTACCGATATCATAATTTTTTTCATTGATTTCATAGAAAAAACATGAATTTGTTATATTATTTCACGCAAAAAGCTACTTTTTTAAATAGAAATGTAAAATTTATTTATTATATATCATTCTCTTCCATTTCTGGTCCTAATCACGAATTAATTCATATTTTACCGATATCATAATTTTTTTCATTGATTTCATAGAAAAAAACAGAATTTCTCATATTAATTCAGGCAAAATCCTACTTTTTTAAATAGAAATATAAAATTTATTTTTTATATATCATTTTCTTCCATTTTTGATCCTATATACGATTTGATTCATATTTCATTGATATCATAATTTTTTTCATTGATTTCATAGAAAAAAACAGAATTTCTCATATTAATTCAGGCAAAATCCTACTTTTTTAAATAGAAATATAAAATTTATTTATTATATATCATTCTCTTCCATTTCTGGTCCCTAATCACGAATTAATTCATATTTCATTGATATCATAATTTTTTTCATTAATTTCATCGAAAAAACTTTAATTTGTTATATTATTTCACGCAAAAAGCTACTTTTTTAAATAGAAATGTAAAATTTATTTATTATATATCATTCTCTTCCATTTCTGGTCCTAATCACGAATTAATTCATATTTCATTGATATCATAATTTTTTTCATTGATTTCATAGAAAAAAACAGAATTTCTCATATTAATTCAGGCAAAATCCTACTTTTTTAAATAGAAATATAAAATTTATTTTTTATATATCATTCTCTTCCATTTCTGGTCCTAATCACGAATTAATTCATATTTTACCGATATCATAATTTTTTTCATTGATTTCATAGAAAAAAACAGAATTTCTCATATTATTTCACGCAAAAAGCTACTTTTTTAAATAGAAATGTAAAATTTATTTATTATATATCATTCTCTTCCATTTCTGGTCCTAATCAGGAATTAATTCATATTTTACCGATATCATAATTTTTTTCATTAATTTCATCGAAAAAACATTAATTTGTTATATTATTTCACGCAAAAAGCTACTTTTTTAAATAGAAATATAAAATTTATTTATTATATATCATTCTCTTCAATTTCTGGTCCTAATCTCGAATTAATTCATATTTCATTGATATCATAATTTTTTTCATTGATTTCATAGAAAAAACATGAATTTGTTATATTATTTCACGCAAAAAGCTACTTTTTTAAATAGAAATGTAAAATTTATTTATTATATATCATTCTCTTCCATTTCTGGTCCTAATCAGGAATTAATTCATATTTTACCGATATCATAATTTTTTTCATTGATTTCATAGAAAAAAACAGAATTTCTCATATTAATTCAGGCAAAAAGCTACTTTTTTAAATAGAAATGTAAAATTAATTTATTATATATCATTCTCTTCCATTTCTGGTCCTAATCACGAATTAATTCATATTTCATTGATATCATAATTTTTTTCATTGATTTCATAGAAAAAAACAGAATTTCTCATATTAATTCAGGCAAAATCCTACTTTTTTAAATAGAAATATAAAATTTATTTATTATATATCATTCTCTTCCATTTCTGGTCCTAATCACGAATTAATTCATATTTTACCGATATCATAATTTTTTTCATTGATTTCATAGAAAAAAACAGAATTTCTCATATTAATTCAGGCAAAATCCTACTTTTTTAAATAGAAATATAAAATTTATTTTTTATATATCATTTTCTTCCATTTTTGATCCTATATTCGATTTGATTCATATTTCATTGATATCATAATTTTTTTCATTAATTTCATCGAAAAAACATTAATTTGTTATATTATTTCACGCAAAAAGCTACTTTTTTAAATAGAAATGTAAAATTTATTTATTATATATCATTCTCTTCCATTTCTGGTCCTAATCACGAATTAATTCATATTTCATTGATATCATAATTTTTTTCATTGATTTCATAGAAAAAAACAGAATTTCTCATATTAATTCAGG